>VDFB02026318.1:0-121221 GCA_007258455.2 Sequoia sempervirens
TTTTCCTTCCATCTCTCTCCCTCTCCCTCTCCCTCTCCCTCTTTGCAAACCTCTATATCTCTCCATATTTTTTCTTTCATCTCTCTCTCTCTCTATCTCGATTAAGGCATTTGTTGAACAAACATCATCATTTGCTAAATTACCTACCAATTGACCTCATGTACACTCTCTCTCTATCTCCCCCTCTTCCCCTCTATCTCTCCCTCTCTATCTTCTTATCTCTCTCTATCTTTATCTCTCAATCTACCTCTCTCTATCTCTCCCTGTACCTCTATCTCTCTATCTATTTGTCTCTCTTATGCTCTCGTTCAATATTCATCTCTACCTCTATCTTCCTCTCTCTCCCTCTATCTATATACATGTCTCCCAAGATCTCTATCCCTCTCTCTCCCTCTCCCTCTTCTTCTTCCTAGACATCTATATCTATATCTCTTTGCCACTCTATCTATATCTCTCTATATTTTTTCTTCTTGTTTGTATGTGGTGACTAATCATGCAAATACTATACACTCGTAACGTATCCTCACCGGGAGCGGGTTTGGGGGTGCAATCCCCATTTATTTATGTTCTTGTTAATACGTCAAGCTTTTCCCACTGACACGTCAAATGAAAAAATGACTAAAGTAAAATCCTAATTTTGGAAGCTTCCAAAAAGCTTGTTATAAGTGGCTGGGATGTAAGTTGCGGTATGTGTAATTCATGATATTATAATATGTTTTGTATTGGATAATAAAATCATTGGGTGGTTGAGTTTCTATGGATGTAGCCCATATTGGGTGAACCATGTTAAATTTTTGTGTTAATCTCTTTTGTGTTATTCTTCATTATTATTTTTGAGTTATTTAATTTGCATATAATTGTTAATGTTTATTGCTCCAATCTACTTGAATCCTAACACTTCCATCTCTCTCCCTCTCCTTCTTCCTCTTCTTAGACCTCTATATCTATATCTTTTTGCCACTCTATCTATATCTCAACATATTTTTTCTTCCATCTCTCTATCTCTCCCTCTCTATATCTCGATTGAGACCTTTGTTGAACAAACATCATCATATACAAAATAAAGACCAAAATTTTCTCTAATTGACCTTCCACACCTCTTTGGCGTACCCATTACGCACCAAGGTGCGATTGTTAGTATTAATTACACTACATATTAAAATTATATATAATAATATACTATATACTAATATATAATAATATTATATACAATTATTATATATTTAATATACATATTCTTGGCGTAATAATAATCACGAATCTTGCTTAATTAAGAGTAGGGCAGGTGAAGCTAGGAGTGAAAGTGGAGACCACATTGAACACACAGCTCAAGGGGCAAATTGTTTATGTTATAAGTTAGATGTTTATTGGAACAATTAAAGAGTACGACAGCCGTCTCTCTTGCAGCAATTCAGAACCCTACGAAGGGTTTAGGGTTTAGTAGCTTACAGATTTTTTATGCTCTCTGATTTTTTTCCGATTTCTGAAGAAATTCAAAGCCTAAGAGTATTCGAGGACCTTACGAGGTAAGCTTTGCTGTCATCTTTGCTTTTTGGGGTTCTGCTTGTGTTTTTGCTCAATGGAGAATATAAAAAATAACGAAATCCTTAAGAAGCCCAAAGCTCCACCTCCTGTGAAACAAGAAATAATCACAAAAGCCGTAGACGCCTTGCTAAAATGGGTAAAGTCTCAGCCCAAATATCAGCAACCCCAGCTTCTAGAACATGACGAGTTTTTGTACATGGTCGTGACCTTGAAAAAAATCCCAGCCAAGGAAAGAACAAACCCTTATAAGATTCGGATGCCCAATCCCTTGTTTCCACTGGATGGAAGCCAAGAGATCTGTTTGATAATAAATGATGGAGAAAAGCGGGCGTCTCGGGTTTCTTCTGAATTTGCTAAGGCTAAGATTAAAGAGGAAAGCTTACCCATTTCAAAGGTATTGAAGTATTCAAAGCTTAAGACTGATTATAAGCCCTTTGAGGCCAAGAGGAAGCTTTGTGGGTCTTATGATATGTTCATGGCTGATCGATCTGTGATTCCTTTATTGCCCAGGCATTTGGGGAAGACCTTTTTTAAGAAGAAGAAGCATCCTATTCCTGTGGATTTGAGCCACAAGCAGTGGAGGAAGCAGATTGAGCTAGCTTGCAGCTGTGCCTTGGTTTACCTTCGAGGGGGTACATGTTGTGTGGTGAAGGTGGGTAAGGTGTCTCAGGAGAGGGATGAAATTGTGGAGAATGTCAGTGCTGTGATTGATGGGCTTGCGGAGGTGATACCGAAGAAGTGGAAGAATGTCAGGTCTTTGCATTTGAAAATGTTGGAGTCTGTGGCGTTGCCAATTTATCAGGTTGTTCCGGAGAGGCCATTCAAGATTGAGGGTGTGGGAAGTGGGGCTGGATTGCAGGTTATGGTAGAGGAGCCTGAGAAAGAAGTACATGCTAGGGATTCTGAGGAAGGAGAGAAGAAGGTGTTCAAGAAGGGGCGGATCCATAATGTGCGGTACATGGACCATACGTTGGGGGACGTGTCTAATGATCTTTTGGGTAACAAGGACCAGAACGAGGGTCTAATAGGCGATGATGATAAGCACGATAGATTTCTGGGTTATGAGGAGCAGAATGATGGTCTTTTGGGTGATGAGGACCAGAAAGGGGTTGATTTGCCAGTCTCCTTTGAGGTGGGAGAAAGTAAGGTTTTTTCAGGTGACGATGAATGTGCTGGCGGGATTCCAAAATCTACAGAGAAGAACAGATCTGGGAAAAAGATAGCAGGTACCAAAAAGAGGAAGGAGTCGACTATGGAGGGCAACTCAGGCTCTTTGAATGATGGAGATGTCAATGATTCAATGCAGCATAATTTTTCTACCCCGGCTTCAGGGCACAGAAAGAAAAGCAAATCCATTGATAGTGTAAAAGCTTCAGCCAAGAAAGGAAAGACCAAAAATGTCGAAGATGGGGCAGTCATGAATAGTGTCAAGGGCTCGGCAAAAATAGTGAAAAACAAACATTTTGAAGATGGAACAGTTGCTAATGTCAAGGCCTCAGCGACGAAATTGAAGATTAAACATTTTGAAGATGAGGCGGTTACTTACAGTGTCAACGCCTCAGGAAAGAAAGGAAAGACTAAACCTCTGAGAGGAAAAGCTATTGTTGCTTGATATGAGTGTAGTTTCAAGGTACTTTGATGGTCTTAGTGAATGCATAACTTTGACCATTATTCTGTACAATGACTAATTTTGTCCAGCTTTACAGCAAAAGGAACATTGCAATTCTTGTTAATTTGTAATGTTGGACACACCACGTGTCTTATTTTAAATGCATCTGTTTTGATTGTCCTTGAACAGATTTTGGGTAGTATGGTTCCTGTATTTATTACGAATCTTTATGCAGCTTACATTCTTAAGGATATGTTTTAATTATTCATCAACAGAGGAAAAACTTTTGTTCACGAGGCATTTAGTTTGATTATATGCAATATTATTCTTTCCACAATTTTAAATACCAACATATGATACAGCGCTTTCTATTTCATGGAATTTATAGTAATTGATTTGGCTATACCTAAAAATTTCAATTTTTTTTAGCCTTTTTGATAATGCAATCATTGGAATATCCCTTTTGGGCAACTTGACTTTATCTAAGCCAACAAATTAGGAGAGTTTTCTGGAACATGCCTAATAATAGCATGATACAACTATTTGTTTCTGAAATTCCACTTATGATGGATGTTTTGTAGGGACTTACATTTTGAATCATGTCTCCAAAAGTTGGTTATGAAATAATATTTACACCTTTGGCTTTATTTCTGTTTCCTGCAATCTCTTTTTTTATTTGTCAAGGTAAAAACAAAAAGAAAGGTTTAACATTGAGTGTAGTAGGTTGGCTCAAATTCTTATTATCCCTTTCATTTGGTTTCAGCAAAAGTCACTGGGTTAGATGTTTGATTGATTCAATCTTGAATGACACAACTAGAACTGAACTGAACCTATGTGCTTAAGTTTCAATAGACATAACTGTGTTCATTTGTGTCCTTAGTAGGGCAGAGGCATGAATTATGATATGATCTGTAATAACAGATCTTATGGAAATTGCAGACATTTTTGCCAACAGAAGTCAAGGATATTGCTCAAGTCAGTAGCAGGATCAATGTTAGCCTGACCTCTTATTTAAGAGGCTATTCAAGGTATTTAAAACAACTTTCAGTGAGCTTCCTAAGGTAACTAGTTGGAACATCATCTTCAATGTCGGCAAAATAAGGGTCATGCAAACAAGTTCAAGAGCAATCCATAAAATAGTTGGCTGACATGAACACCATCCACCACACAGACTTATCCTGAGCTTAGTGCTAGGGCTATATTATCGTCAGCTAGTTGATTATCAATTGGTTATCAGGTTAACCAATATCCAGGCCTGGTTTTGATTATGAAAGGACATTTCAGACTCTAGGGTACTATGTGGTATGCTTTGTTTCAGGGATAATGCTGCATTAATGATGTTTCTAATGCTTTTCTGTACAGTACATACTTCTATGGAACTGGAACCTATGAACAGCTGGCATCTTCATGCTTCTCTGAGGTACACAGCACAATGAAAAATACAGAATAGTTGACAAATTAGATTAGGATTTCTCAATTCAGGATGAAATTAAGAAAAGATGCCTAGAAACAACTTTTATCAGGACACTCTGTACCTTTTGCAAGTGTTACTAACAATTCCAGGAAAACAAATTCAAGTTATTAAAAATCTGTATATCCTCAGTCTTAGAATAATACATCACAACACAAAAAAGAGAAGCTTTCAGCTGAGCAGATTCTTGTTTAGTTTCCCTAGGATCCTGCTTGAAGATATCGCAAGATATATATCAGAGCTTAGATAATGGTATTGCTCAAGTGGTTGAATAGGATATACCAACACTTTTCAGATTGGAGGATGAAAGCTACCAACAAGCCCCCTGGGCTCTACAGGATATCTATTTTTCAGTGAACTCTTAAAACAAAGGTCATTACTGAATAGCAGTTAGATCTGTTGCCAAGGGACAATGGCAATTATTGCTGTCATTATTTAAAAAAATAATGTAGTTAGCTAAAGTTGTGAAGACACTTGGTATAGTCAGGTTTGAAAAACTTGTACGGAACATTACTATTGTTATTGTGATTAGTGAGTATTATTATTGCCTTTGGTAACAGTGAACCCTGCTGTCATTATTTATGATTTGTGAGCATATTTAATACTAGTTAAAACTATCAAATGATTGTGCTATCCTTTGACTTGTCATTATTTTTGAACCACAGAAGTTTGTGCTGTTGTTGACTTGCTGTCATTTCTACTTATCAATAGATATTGTTGACATTACTTCATTTGTAAACATGGTATTATTGAGATAATTGTTTGGGAATTTTCAGTGCTACACATCAGCTGTTAATAATGTCATACCAATTGAAATTGTTGTCATTATATTGTCTTGTGACATAACTATCCTTTTGTGATTAGTAATCTTCTTATGATCACTAATTGGTAGCATTCTATCATTATTGTGATCTGTATCATTCTCGATCAATATGGTGTTCAAGCATTATCATAAGCTATGTCACAAGGTTTGCTGAATTTAATCGGTGAAGTTTAAAATTTGGTAAACTTTTAAAAACTTTAAAAAGTCATTAGAATTCACCCAAAGATTTGTACAGACAAAGGGCTAGGGCTTTTTGAATTAGAATATATTTTTAAATAACATTTTTATTAGGAGTTTTTGGGTTTTTCTTATAAAATAGCACTGAGGACAAGTCAAGACACAGTGGAGTCTCTGAATGTTTGTTTCAACAATGAATTAATTCTTTGTCGTGCGAGTTGCAACTCTGCGAAGAGAAAGTGGTGGCAGCTGTTTGTTGTAGAGTTGGACTGTTAATTGGGTTCTGTTTTGCCAAATTCTAATTGCTTGGCTAATAATTGCATTATGGTTGTGGCCTAGGAAAAGACTATGTTGTTATAGAGCATTGAAGATTGAAGCAAATAGATTTGTGACATCTGCAACAAGTTTGTGGGAGGTAACTGTTGGAGAGGAGTGATAATTGCACAATAGGCAATTGTGAGAGCCGAGTCAGGAGGTGACTCTGCAATAGGTGTGACCACGTGAGATAGGTCGCAGCCTTTTCCTCTGCATTGTTTTCTAGGTTTTATTTTTAGATTTAGGTATATGAAAATATTTAAAAATTCATCTAGACTTCTAGTTCTAATTATAAATGTGGCATCTTTTTACATAAATTTCAAATTTGTTTAGCAATGTCTAGTTCTACCATTATTGAGAATTTTGTGGATTTATTTTTTATATTTAGAAAACAAAAAATCAAATATATATTAGGTGAATTTAATCATGATTTTTTTTTCAAACTTTATTGTTGCTGAACTTTACCCAAAATTTATCCTTGTTGAACTTGGACACAAACATGAACCTTGTGACATAGATGAGTACTGTGATCAATTAATATGGGCATCGACACTGCTGTCAATGTTATGGGAAATATTGCTGATCAAAATAATTAACACGAAACATTGTTTAGATAGGACATTGCTGTCCTGAAATGCCAGACATGATTGTTGCCATTAACTGCAAACTGAAGAGGTATTTGAAGAGGTTAGAGAGACTGTTGTTGTCAAGTATAGTTACTTTTGTGTATAGATTAGTCTCTTGTATGTGATAGTCTAGGAGAATGGTAGGATTAACAGGGTGTATATTGCATGAAGGGTTCATTATCATTCTGACAGTTATTTATTAACATTGTCAAGGAGATTTATATAACAACTCTCTATAATTAATGATCTTGAAATTAATGAGAAAATCCATATTTCAAAATTCATGGTGTACATTCTCGATTACTTTCACTTTCTCGCTCTCTATGCAATTAAGATGGCTTTAAATGCAAAAAATATTAGTTATATCTTGTTTTTCAAATTTTATTGTATTTTTTGTGTTCTTGATACTTTCCTAGTTTTTCCTTGATAATAGCCTGAGAAATCGAAAATATCTTTACTTTTAATTATGTCAATAAATTCCCGAGAAAGATATTTGCTTCTATGTAATTCAAACTATAGGGTTCATTGTTTGCAAGGTCTCATGCAGTTAGTCAAAGCAAAATGTTATTATTAATAATCCCATGAATCTGTGGTTATAGGGTAACGCTTAAGCTAGAGAAGTTGACCCAACTAAGTAGTTTTTCTGGCCAGGACTTAATCCATGTATTTCACCAATAGTACACCAGCAATAATGTGCCAAATACATTCTGAGAAGAACCCTGAGAAACATAAGACTTATCCAAAATGGCATAGAACTGCAAAACTAAGTTACTCTTATGGGTATGGTGATTCAAATATTCTAGTGTAACAAAATACTTGGAGTTGGTTATGTTTTGGGTACATCCATACAAAACAAAAAAAATTCAGTTAACCACATAACATGCATAGAATAAATCATAGAAGCAGAAATTGCGAAAAACTTGTGATTAATTGCAAAAACTGTGAATGGCTGGGCTTTATGATTTCCCCCCATAGAAGTAGGACCAAAGATGATCAGCCAAAGATCATACTTCTTTCCTTGATTATGCAAAGTTTATTTAAAGAGCTTGACAGTTGCCAAGCAAAACATAACTGTCTACCAAATAACTCTTACAACTACTTGAAAGTTCACAAACAATTAATACAAAGTTGGATACACCTATATTATCAAAACATAATAAAGGCATTGTATGCTGACTAAATCATCCTTCGCACCAAAGAAAAGCTGTCTTCTAGACAACAAAGAAAAGTCTTCTTCTAGATGACAAAGAAAACACGTGATCATTAAGTAACATTATGTAAGGTTTTCCAAACTTGTGACAGTGCTGTAGAGGACAGAGGAACTTTGTGTTGACGCTTCTCCTTGGCAGCGAAAACAACCTGATCAATGATCATAACCTGATTGTTCCACCACTAGTGAATATTCCGTGACAAAATATGGATGAATATTCAGAGTGATTGTTTTAGTTAGGAGTAGAAAAGAAAACTAGAGAAATCTTGAAGTACACATCTAGCATTAGTAGAACTGACATATTGAGAGTGCAGGCCAATGTTCAGAGAATGCATTTGCACAATACAATTTAATAATTTGTGATTGAGGATGAAACAAACAGGGAACCCAATCTAAAGGCACACTGAAGTCTGAAATTGCTTCACCTAATTGATCATTGAACCTAAACGATACTGTAGGCACTTAAAAATTATCCATATCAGGAAAATAATGTTTTGGTATACCCATATGCAATGAATGTACTTTCTCCCAATTTACCAACTTTATTTTTCCCAACATCATAGGTTGAGGAAGAACTAATCTTAAAATGCGATAGAGTTGCAACCAAAGAGATACCTATTGTTTCAGTAGGATACACAGAATGCACATTAAAAGATAGGGACTGAAGGTTCTTTTAGACAAACCGTACAATACTATTTCCTCGAGTTGGTCACATTAGAAAGATGAAAAATAATAGGCTGTACTTCATCGGTAGCCTACAATGCCCATACAACTAGACACCCACATCTTGTACAGTAGAAATTGTAAGTGTAGATGTACGGTTAGTAGATTTTGAAGAAGGCATACCAAGTAAACTATTGTTGATGGTTGTACAGTCCCATAAAGAATTTCTTGTAGCTGCCATATGATGAAGACAACATCTTGAATAGACCTCGTATCAGGAAAAGCCATTGTTGAATGTGAAGAGGAAAAGCATACGACAGACAACAAATTATTAATTTCATTGAAGTCCTTCATAGTATGCTGTATGGAAGTATATGAAAAACTTTCGGAAGTATAAATTCAATTTGGTTGGCCATTGGGAACCATATAGTAGGACAAATAAAATATTTAAAATTATAATTTATTTGCCTTTTAATAAGTTAAGAATTGTTTGCAACTTTCTTGTGTGGTTGTACAATGGAAAAGTAGAGAATGTTATATTGTCGTACGGTAAACATATAGAGGTTGGGTCATACAATGGAAAGAAGAATTTGATTTTCATAATTTTTAATTTTATTATCTCTTGACCATACAGTGAACATATGAGTTTTATAACATACTCTTTTAATTTCTCATTTCACTCGTACTTCTTTCATCTTTTTAATTTTTGTTTCTTCCATTCTTGTAAAGCAATATTTCTCTTTTTTTTTTGTGCAACCTATTGTAGGATGCTTTTACCTTTTCTGTAATTTTCTTATGAAGTTTGCTCTTATTTGACTCTGATGTCATGCCAATATATGCAACACGAGTACAGTCCTTTATAACGATCATTAAGACAAGTATTTGTAGGCTCCAAATCAAATAATTTTTGAATATTATTATTTTGAGGTGTACATTAATTAATTTTGGAACCAAAATTGTTGATTTTTGCAAACCTTGTACCACATTCGACACCCAAACTGTCAAGCTTTTCAAAGTCAACTTTTATTGGCTGCTTGACATCACACAATCCTTGTTTCTCTTCATTGATCTTCATAGCTAAATTATAGTTCAACATAAATACTTCATAGTCCTCCATTTGCTAGTGAAACACACCACAAAGATAATTTATTTCATCTTTTGAATACAACTGCAATTCCAAAATTCCTTCAACTCCATTGGACCTTGATCATGCTTCTTTGTCTACTTTTCTTTAAAGTTTGAATTTGATGAAATCTGAGGAAGCTACTTCCTCACTTATTGCTTGATTCTTCAAATCAATTATATACTTTTTGCCCTTGTTTGCAATGTGGATAGTGTTCATTTTCTAGTCGTGGTTAGCTTTGGTTGCTACCAACCAACCACGACTCAATAGTGCATCATATGCTTTCTTTCATAATGAGATGGCCACAATATTTAATAAAAATATTCGAGTTTCAACAAGTGCCTTTTGGGCCATTATAACTTCTAGTAAGTTGATTCTTTGTTGGTCTGCACCCACCAATTGAAAAGTTGGGGACTAGATGGTTGGCTTGCCCAGGTTTCTCCAAGTTGCTTTCGGAAGTATGTTCACTCTAGATTGGCCATCAACAATTGTATAAGTGCGATTTCTTCCACGAATCTCCATGTGCACCACCGTTGGTTTTTTTGACATGTTAATTGGTAGTAACATGGGATTGATCACTTTGTCTCTTGACAACGGTGGTTTGCTTATGGGGTCTTCATTATCTCTAGATTCTAAATGGGTCGTAGCATGCATTGCCTCATTATTTCTAGATGCGATATTAGTCATAACATTTCAGAGTTTAGGAATTCCAAAATTCCTTCAACTCCATTGGACCTTGATCATTCTTTTGTGTCCACTCTTCTTTAAAGTCCGAATTTGATGAATTTGAGGTAGCTACTTTTTCACTTATTACCTAATTCTTTAAATCAATTATATATGTCTTGCCCTTTTTTTCAATGGAGAGTGTTCTTTTCTAGTTGTGGTTAGTGTTGGTTGCTACCAGCCAACCACGACCCAATAGTGCATCGTATGCTTTCTTTCATCCCACAAAATTTAATAAATACCTTTTGGGCCATTAAAACTCCTAGTACCTTGATTCCTTGTTGGTCTACATGCACTAGTTGTAAAGTTGGGGACTAGATGGTCAAGTTGCCTAGGTTTCTCCAAGTTACTTTCAAAAGCATGCTCACATTAGACTTGCCATCAACAATTGTATTAGTGAGATTTCTTCCAAGGATCTCCATGTGCACCACTGCTGATTTTTTTGACACATTAATTCCAAGTAATATGGAATTGATCACTTGGTCTTTCGATGAAGGTGTTGAATGCACAAGACAACTGAGAGGGTGCGGGGGTGGGTGAATTTGTTGTTCATTAAAACATCAAACCCTCACTAACATTTAGATCCACATTTAACCTTAATCTGTTATAATGATTTAGCATGAAAGTAAATAACATAAATTGAAAACATAACACCACCATACAAGCAAAACACCAGATTTACGTGGAAAACCCAAGAAGGAAAAAACCACAATGAGGATTAGCTCACAATATAAAGTAATTGCAACATCGAATACAATAGGCTCACTGTTGGAGGGCTCACTACTGCCTCGATGAAAAGGAGGACTCACTGCCAAAATAGAAAGAAGAAGAAAGAAGATTGTTACAATGAGAAATCCATCTCAAAGTAGTAGAAAAGTTCCACCATTGCACCACTAGTACATTCACACTTTCTTTGTAGAATGTAGATACTTTTGCTCACTGCTTCTAGCACTTCGCACTTTCGCACTTCACATCATAATTCACATCACACACACTACTTACATATATCCTCCATCAACTCATATATATATATATATATATACCATCTTCAACCTTGAAAACAATCTACAAGGTCGGCTATGCACCTCAAACGTGCAAATCAAATTAGGTCGGCACCAAAACATTCCCTTGGTGGAGAGGAATGAAGGTGGACCACACCATCTTCAACCTTGAAAACAATCTACAAGGTCGGCTATACACCTTAAACGTGCAAATTCAAATTAGGTCGGCACCGAAACATTCTTGCGGTGGAGAGGAATGAAGGTGGACCATACCACACCTTAACTCAGACCTAAATCCACTCATACGCGCCATGCCACGCCACACTTCCACAAACACCGAAGCAAATCTGCAATTAGTGTATATATATACACCATCTTCAACCTTGAAAACAATCTACAAGGTCAACTATGCACCTCAAACGTGCAAATTCAAATTAGGTTGGCACCAAAACATTCCCACGGTGGAGAGGAATGAAGGTGGACCACACCATCTTCAACCTTGAAAACAATCTACAAGGTCGGCTATGCACCTCAAACGTGCAAATTCAAATTAGGTCGGCACCAAAACATTCCCACGATTGAGAGGAATGAAGGTGGACCACACCACACCTTAACTTAGACCTAAATTCACTCATACACGCCATGCCACGCCACACTTCACCGAAGCAAATCCGCAATTAGTGTAAATACTCAAGGTTGGGCGAACTTGTGTAAACACCATTGAACATTTTAGTACACGCTTCCTTTTATCCAAAGACGACTTGTGAACCACACACAACACTCAAACACAATCAGGAATATTCCATAAACATCTTGAAATCCAACAAATTCCTTTGCAACAACTTTCACCTGAAAAACACATTCATCCTATACACCTAGTTAACCTTCCACATATTGTAACATAAGAATCCAACCTTGTGGAGCACCAAACTTCAAACAACTTAGACTGGAGATAGATATGAGCAATATAAGCACACTTTTAGATCTGCAAGACTAGAAACCACAATGCGGAGAAGTGCGGAGCAAAACCATTTCTCCTTGACAACACTGCAACACAGTCCACACATTGGCGAACACAATTTCTTTTGTCGAATGATCCAGAACAAGAAACTATGGATATAACACCTCTGAACACGTCTGATCAACATATCCGAACTGCACATGCGGATCTTCAACCATGAAGAAATGCAAAGCAAAACACTGAACACTACTCTGCTACATGAACACTCTTTACCACACTGTTTCTTCTTTTATTCAAATTTTCTCAAAAGCACTTGGAAACCAAGCACAACAAACACATTCTCATCAACACTTCCAAACCAATTGCAATACAGCAACTCAACCACACACATGCTTATCAAGGCAACACTAGAGGTTGACACCAGTGAGACTACTAATGACAACATAATGCAACAAATCAAAGCAACTTAGGTTGACATCAATGCAACAACGTAGATTCGTTGACATCAATGACAACACAAATTGTAAAGATTTCAAATAGAAGGTGGTTCAGTTATGGGTTCTTCATTATCTATGGATTCTAAATGGGTTGTAGCATATATTGTCTCATTCTTTCTAGATACAATATTAGTCATTGCTTTTAAGAGTTTAGGAATACTTTGTAATAAATCCACTAGTTTAATTGGTACAGTGGTTTGGAGTACATCTCTTGCAATAATTTTATTGGATTACAATTGGTTTGTTATCATACATGTATTTGCATTTGAGTGGTGGCATTTGTTATTTGTGATATGCTCTACTTTAGTGTCATATCCCCTATATAAGGGAGGATCGAGCAATTAGAAGGAAAAATTAGACAATTATTTGTGCCTTGTCATATCTTAAAAAAAATACATATATTTGGTATATATATTAAATATTGCTAAAGTGATCGATTAAATGTTTTATTAGTTTAGTTGTAGTTAACACTAACTAGTTGGTAGTTAACACTAACAACCATACCGATTACATAAACAAATATAAATCGCACCTCAATGGCATGAGATGTGTTTGAACATGAGAAGATGCATCGCTTCATCGAATAGAAAAGGGAGTATGGGATTCAGTTTGAGAACAACAAGCATTGGAGCAACAATTGAAGATGTAGTAGCAGGAAAACCAAATCGATTCAGCAAATCGGTGAGAGTTTCTCCACTCGATTCAGCAAATCGGTGAGAGTTTCCATATGCCACACCTGATCGGCCGTCCTCTCTGCCCATATCAAACTGATCGATCTAGGCAAAGAACCCGACTACTGAATGGTCCACGATTTCCATTGACTTGGATACCACCTTTGTTTGCACACACGGCCTATCTCCATTACACAACAACAAAAACTCCAAATCACCCATGACTTGGCCCTTCTTCGAAACTATTGTTTATTCCCCACATGTTGTTCCTTATATTGCAGATATATTTTAGGCATTATATTAACTTTGATGTGGATATATGGTGAATGTGCTTATGTTGGTTACTATGACTCAATGCTTTCTAATATCATGGCTAACATTAGTTTGATAATTAGATTATAGATCCTTTCATTATAATGATTTCATTTATAATTATAAAGAAGATTAATTGTCTAAGTATATACATATATTGTGTATGATCAAAGATTGTCTTCCAAGTGCTTGTAAACCTACTAGGGAGGAAGGGCTTGAGAAGAGTGGTGCCTAAAAACCCCATGTAAGGTTCTGCCCCTAGGACCCAAAGCAGGGATGTGCCATGGAGGGGTGGGGGTCCACCTAAGATTCCGTTGTGGCCATGGAGGGGTGGTAGGCCTAGGCCACTTATAAGCTTCGCTGGCTTCCCCCAGTAGGTCATGTGTTTTCCGAGGAGATGTCACGGGTGGAGAATGCAGTTACAAGTCCCCCTAGAGTGGAAGGTTGTAGGTTACAACCCCTTGAACTTAGCCAAGGACTTCAGACGGATCTATCCACATGGATAGAGAATGCAGTTACAAGTCGCTAAGAAGGGACAGTTGTAGGTTACCACCTTTGTACTAGGGATCATGGCTTTGGGCAGATCGATCCATGCCACCCCTCGTGTTTTCATGATTGTATATCTATATTTGAATGCCTAGACATTAATGCTATTGAACATGTGTATGTGTGGAATATTGCTCACTTTGTGGATGCGGGTGATCAGCCAAGAATTCCCCATCCTAGAGTAACCAATTGGCCAACCCTAACCCTAAACAAGTAATTTCCAAGACAGGACCAGGTAAGGGACATTACATTTAGTTCTTGCTTTACAAAGTCTTTCTTTTTCTCTATGTGGGTTTGAGTACACATCCTTCTTTGTTTGGTCTTGAGTAACAACCAATACTTTGTTATACCTCTCTACATCAGTTATGTTGATGTTGGCCTTTTTCTTTGGACATTCAATGTCTTCATGGTCTCTACCATTTTCACAGTTTTTTTGTTTTGTTTTTGGTTTTATGGTAGTCTCTTGTGAAATGTCCTCATTCATCACATTGCCAACATTGTATAATGGGATAGCCTTTCAAATTTTACTCTATTTGACTCCAATCTCCCCCCTCTTATGATTTTGATAGTTGCTTGGAGATGTATTCATGTTATTCTATGGCTGTTTGGTGTAGTGAACTGCTCTCCTTGAGTGAAAAGCACTTGTGTGCTTCTACTCTTCAGATTGTATGGGCACTCTTTTATTGAATGACCCATAATTTGACAAATATCACAAAACATTTTTCTGGGACAATTAGATTTGGTGTGAGCCCTCATGGTTGCAATTAGTACACTGTAATTATTTTGACTCTTTGCTAATTTCTTTCTTCACCTTCAATTCTTTCATTAAAAGCACATCTCTCCTTAATGCTTCTACTATTCATGTTTCATTATCATTGCTTCTATTGGAACCATCATCTTCATGTATTTGTCGTCTAGATTGTGAAGGCATCTTGTCATCACTTTCCATATCCATTGCATGATTATATGCTTCAGCATATGATGACGGTGACACAACCTTCATTTTTTTCTTACTGAAGGAATAATGCCTTCAATGAACCATCTTCAGGACTTTGGAATAAGTTTTCAACTGAATAATCTAACTTCACAAGTAATTCTTTGAAACTATGATTATAAGCTCTTATATTTTCATGCTTACCTTGTCTTGTGCTGTAAATTTCTGCTACGATTTTGTTATCATCTTGAAGCAATTCAAATTCTTCTTCAAACGCCTCCTTTAATTTCTCCCATATATTTCTGGAGGTTGGTTAATTTCTATATACTAATCAATGGCAATGCCTTGCAGAGTGGTTGGAAAAGACCATAACCAATATGCTTTATCATCCTGGCCATTTGTTGTCACTTGTCTGAATAATTTCACAAGTCTTATAGTGCCTTGCAGGATCCTGTGATCCATTGCTTGTAAACTTAGGCAGCTTCTGTCTTTCTACATTGGGCCTTGATGGTGGAGTCAGCATGGTTTTGTTTTGATGCAAATCTAGTGCTTGGAACTTGCTTGTTAGGGAGTATCGATTCAAATGTTTTGGTGCTCCTCTAGCACTTTCTGCCAAGTGAAAATCCTTTTACTCTTCCTACAACTTCAACATTCTACACACTTGTTTTGCCTTTAGGTTCTCTTTTGTACCCTCCGACCCTTAGTGATGGGGTTTTTTGGCTTAGTTTCTTCTTCTATAACAACCCTATCAACGAAGGAGTTTGTCTCTCAACGAAGACTTCCCTCATCTAGATGAGGCTTTATGGATTTTTCATACCGAACTTGATTTGCAAGGTTGACCCACACTTCATTTGATGATGGAAGGTGTCTTGCTATTGCGACCCTCTCTTCCTTCCTATGGTTATTTGTAGTGGTTTGAGTGTTTTGATATATTTTCCCTCAACTATGACTTTGACTCATGCATGGACTCCAAATTTTGCTTCGGGACAGACTTTGGCTTTGGATTTGCACTATTAAAGTCTCTTCCATGACCTCTTGTAGTCTTCTTCTTTGCTCCCTTTGCTCTACAAGTCTTAGAGATTGATTGATCTCTCGGTCTTGATCTCTTCTTGCCTTTATTAGGGTCTGAGGGCATGAATATCTTTTATTGGACTTGATTTCTTTTTAGACAACAATGCCAAATATTTACTCTTTCTTATAAATCTAAATACTTGAATTAATGAACAAATTGAGTAATAAAATATATCTTTATTCACACGCAAATTTCTTATAGAAGTAGACCAAAGATGATCAAAGGATCAAACTATCTTCCTGACTATGAAAAGTTTATTTAAAGAGTCCGACGGTTGCCAAGCTAAACACAACAGTCTACCGACTCCTACAACCACTTGAAAGTCAACCAACAATTAATAAAAAGTTGGATACAAGCATATTATCTAAACATAATAAAGGCATTGCATGTTGACTGCAAAAACAAGCTTGATCTGCAATTAGAGGATTTACTGTTGGACGTTTTCATTTTTTTAATATTACATGTTAATTTTTATTTATTTATTAATTATATAGTTAACTTTTTTTATTATACAATTACTAATTTTAGTATATAATTATTAATTAACTTATAATATTTAGATATAAAATAATAATTTATATTTTAATACAATAGCATATTTTTTAGTTTGTATTTATTCTATTTTAATCTTCTATTTTAGAAAAAAGTATATCCATATTAGATATGTATCTGTCTCTGCATCCATGCAACTCTATTAAAAAAACATCTTAGTTACCACCCTCACCAAGACTCACCTGAACCATGTGAGTCTCGAGGTGGGCAAATGATTTGAGGTCAGAGGCTCGAGACTTGGTGTAAATGGAAAATTTGGTCAAACTTGCTGAACCCAGCAAGCCCTATCGATGTGAAAATCAGAAAAAAAAAGGGATAAAAAATTGAAAACACTCAAATATGAAAGTGTGAAAGTAAATCATTTTTTGAAAGATTTGAAAGAGTTTTTTGGAGCTTGGTTAAAAGTGATAAAATTTTGAAAAATGGCATGCTCCATGAAGGTTTGTAGGTTTGTAAAGGCTTTAATTTGGGCTTGGTGGTGGGGGCTCTGCTCCTTGACCTCACCCTTGCCCTATTTTGTGATAGGGAGCACACCAAGGGCACTACCCTCAAACCTCATGAGGGGTGCTGCCCCTTGACCTTATTTGGGGGGCTGCCTCCAGATCCCCAACTGCCCCTAGACCCCCATAAGGGGTGCTACCCCTCAATGGGGGCTACTGCCCCTAGACCCCCACTCTGTTTTTTAGTTGCTCTTTATATTTCTATGCTAATAAAATGCCTTTAAAAACGACAGGTTTGTCTCTCTCTTTTTGCATCTTTTTTATTTTTTCCTAATTAAATCCCGATTTTTTGAAAAAATCTTAATACTTTTGGTTTGCCCATTTTTCCCCAAAGCTTTTTTGTTGATATGGACAATAAACAAAATAGCAATAAATTACATCTCAAGAGTTGATGTTGATTTGTCAAACTTGAATATCATGATAGATATTTACTAATCAATATTAAATCCAAACCCAGCCACAACTATTTACATTTACTTCTGGATGTCTGAACTTTAACAATCTGATATGGTAATGTGTAACAGTATTATACTATTATCTCTATATAGCATCCATGGAAATGCATGCAATTATGACCAGCTGTACCCTTCATCTTAATTCAATTTACACAGAAATTACTTTCAGAGACACAACTATTGCATTCCCATTATGCCCAATTAATTTTTCAGAAAACAATGTTTGACAGCCCATCTGGAATTTTGTACATCTTGTCTCTGTGGTTGCCTAATAATATCCCAATGGTTTGCTGCTATATCAAATACTGCATGCAACATCAACCCTGCCCTGACCAAAGCCCAAGTGGGTTATACTAATCCATTAAAACCTCCCTCTAGAATACGTCCCCTCTCCCCTCAGGAAAATCTATATCGGTATTTTCATGTCCAATTTGGTCCAGACGCTTTGTGTTTACATCTACATCACCGTGTTTTTCTCTCCATGAGGGCACTCTTTAGTCCTGTGACTAAGATGCAGGTTCTTTTGTAGGCATTAAAATCCAACCCAATTAAATCAACTTTGTCTAGAGTATGAAAGTGCAGAGTCTTGAATGTCCCAGTAACAGGGTTGCAGTTGAATAAAGCAGGGCATTCTCCCTCCATATGACCAGAACAGTGTAAACAACTGCAGGAAGTCACTACACTGATCAATTCATATGGGAAAAAATACTACTGAAAGCCTGTACTTACATTGAGCAGACAGTGGTTGCGATAGACACGTTCACCATAGCAGAGAGACATATGCCACTGATAAGAAAAGTAGGGAATGAAGATGTTACAATGGTTGATGATAACCTTTGAAAGTTGTCTGCAGGAGAAAGAAGATATTGGTGTCCCTGAGAAAAATGGTGGAATCATGTGGTATGATGTGGAATTGCTCAGGTTACCTCCTTCTCTGTCTTGGAATTGCCTGGGTTTGTCACTTGATGTGTCAAGGCAATTCTAGGACAGAAAAGCAGTACTCTGCAATTCCATAGGAGATCCGATTCCGAATCCATAACTTAAATGAAGTGTACCCAAATTTGGTGGGTTTCCAGTCTGACTTGGTAAAAGCTGCAAAAGAGTCCCAACAATTCAACCAGAACACTGCCCCATTTGTCCATCCATGGTTGCCCAGACCAACACATCCATTATGGCCCAGACTACCCCATCCATCAGCTAACCAGGTGGAGGATTCACCGATTGTCATTAACAGATCAGCGTGCAAAAACCTTAAATAAAAAAGATAGAAAGCAAACAACTCATGATGTTAAAAGGAAGCATTTAATATGACATTCTTTATGATGTTAAAGGGGAGTGCCTGGGAATGGATTATCTTCCCTGAGATCTGGGAGCTCACTAGTTAAGCCTGGCAACCTTCATACACATCTACAAGCAGCACAACAGTGTACATGTCCGGGGTAGTGTTTGGTATTGATGTGAACCTGTTGTGACCTATTTCACACATCGCCCCATTGCAAATGGGGACCCTCGCTGGTTTGCTCGTAGGGTTTAGCTTTGAGTAGCAATTTCATAGTCTCTGGTGTCTGGAAATTTCATGTCAAAGTCTGGAGTCATCACCCGAGCCAAGTTGGGAATTTGGGCCTGAAATTGAACGTGAATGTCATAGAAGTGCTTAGAAGACCCGGTAGATGAGGATCGCCTGTGCTTTCGCTCAATTCTGACACTTCCTATTTTTTAGGGATTCTGCTTTTTTGCTTTTTTTGCTTTTTTTGTTTTTGGCATTTCTGGACCAATCTGGAATTTACTATTTTTAGAAAGTTGCTTTTTGCTTTTTCTATTTTTAGTAAGTTTCTATTTTTAGAAAGTGCTAGGTCTCACTGGCAGTGGAGTCGAAAGTTTCCACTTTTGGAATTAAAAAGCAAGCAAAAATCAAGTAGAAGCCTTAAAAAATCGAGAAAAATCATGAGAAAAGCGCATGCAAAGGTGAGAAAAGCGCATGCAAAAGAGAAAAGTAGGAAAAGGCGCATGCAAAAGCTAGAAAATCAATTGAAAAATCGCGCCATCAAGAGAGAAAATCATTCAAAAATCAAATAAAAAGCAAGAAAATTGTGATGAAATTCGCCTAAGGCTGGAGAGGTGCGCCCTTGGGAAATCCAGTAGAATCTTTGAAAAGTCCACTTGAAAAATCCATTCATCTAAGAGAAATCCAGTTAAAGATTCAGTTAAAATTCGTCTATTTGAGAAATCTTGCCAATCCAGTTGGAAAATTTGAAATTCCAGTTGGAAAATGATGAAAATTGACTAAGGCAAGTAAAAATTCGAATTGGACTTCAAGGATTTCAAGATGAAGTTAAATTCCAGTTAGAAAAATGAAAATTCTAGTTGAAAGTCGAATTTTGAAGGGGAGAATTGAGAATTTTTCTAAGGCAAAACCCACCTTGGTAAAAGGAAAAAAAATCCAGTTGAAAAAGTGGATTAGTCCACTTAAAGGTCGAATTTTCTAGAAGGCAAAAGGAGAATAAAATAACTTAAGTTTTATTTTAAAATAAAACTTAGTTAGCAAGCCAAAAGAGACGCCTTGAAAAAGAAAAGAAGATAAGATTGCTTTTTTCGTTTTAAAGCAAAAGCACCCAATTAAGGAAGAGATCGACTTGGCTAATAAGGAAACTTTTTATTATAAAAGAAGTGATTGTGAGTTTTATTTTTTCATTATTCACAGGTCAAGTTCTTCACAGGCAAACTTCTTTTAGAAAGGCGCCCTTCTTCTTCTTATTTTCTTCTTGAGCTGCAAGTTGCATTAATTCCAGAACACAAGGTTGGACTTTTTCCTTCCATTTTCAGATTTCTCGATCAACTATGGTCATAGCTGGCAAATTTACAGAGAGAAAAGGAATTTTTTGTCTTGTTTTGCACAGAAACTTCGCTTTTTTTCAGTTTTTAAAGTCTAGTAAATTAATTTAAAAAAAAAAAAATTCCTTGAAAGTTCTTTTAAAAGGATAAAGGTTGGAAAAGAATTTATTTTATTGAAGTTTATTCTCCAACCAGCCTAGGCAAACGAGTTCTGGAATTTTTTTAATTAATTTATTTAACTCTCTAGCCATAAAATCGCCCTTTTTTACAAATTTGTGAAATATTCTAACTTCGAGCTTCGTACAGGCACAAGGTCTACTTCAAAGAACGTAGGAGGTGGAGTTAGAAAAGCCCAAGTAAAGGAAGTCAAGGAATTTTATCCAGAATCTCAATTGTCCTCGAAATGGAAGAAGGTAGCGGATACCAACTTTGAGCAGTTCAATGCGATTCAACACAAGAAAAGGATGTTTGGTACTCAGCATGAAATGCCCACACCTATTGCAACTAACATCGTTAAGTCCGGACTTCATCAAGCAGCAGGATTTCCACCTGTAGTTCAGTGCAGTGAGCTAATGATTGAGTGTGCCAGAAGATACAATCCACAGACAAGATCCATTAAAACACCTAATGGGATCACTTTGGCATACTTCACGGAGGATTCAGTCAGAGAGGTATTTGGTATTCCTCATCGTCAAAAAATGTTGAACAGGACTCAAAAGGAATCACAGGCCATGTTTGATCAAGCCAAAGAATCCTGTATGGACATAGTCAATTCTAACTGGATCAAGGAACCCAAAAGACATCGCTCTAAGTTGCCAAAAAGATTAATTTGCACAGATTTTAAACCAGAATACAGTGACATGATTCATATGCTGAACAGGATTATGGGTACTTCTCAAGGAGCTTTCTTCGAAGTATGGATGTTTTCATATGCGGAGGAGGTTGTATTGGGAATGGAAGCAATAAATTGGGCAAAGTTAATAAGTGATAACATTGATTTCCAGTTGAGAAACTTGGAGAAGACCAAAACCTTCTATATGAGTTCCTACGTAGTTTATATCCTGGCACGGTTTACTAAGTATAGAGGACTGATTTGCAAAGGGGAAGTTGGACTTCGAAAAGATCAGCTCAAAGCATATGATTGCTACACGCAGCTCTAGTTGCATTACAAGGGCAATTATAAGATAACCAATGACGCCTTCCTTATGTATATCACGCGAATGCTTCAAGGAGCAGTTCAAAAAAGGCTATCTAAGGAGGCTATGGTGATGCTTGATAAATTCGGATCTTGGTTCATCTAGTTTCCGACCTTTACATACATAAGAGTTCATGGATTCTCAGATGCTCCGCATAGACTTCTTCGGTATCCAACAGACAAGATTGTTATGCTTGAAGTTGCAAGGCAATTGGCGTGTATAGATTCTATTCAAGGGAAAAGGAACAAACAAGGAGTGGATTTTCCTATTGCAATTGGGAAAATGCCAGAAGTCTGCCCCTCATTGCAATCAGCCAAGGCAGCAAAGTTAGAGTTGCAATTTTATAAGTTCGGCATTTATAATCCAAGGTCTGATTATGATCCATACTTGAGAGTTCACAGGAAGAACTCCCTTCATGTTATGCAGATTGAAGACTATTGGTCTAACTTGGTGGACGAATATGGAGTCAGGAAGAAGATCTGGTCTAGAATTCCAATTGAACTTGTAAAAAGGTGTGACTTATTCCCTATACCTAACCAGGTAAAGGACAACGGAGACTACGTGCATCCTTAACTTGAACAGGAAAAGAACAAGCCTATCTTGTTGCCCAACTGGACACAACCTGAGTTGACTGATTTGGACATATTGATGAAGGATATTATAGCTTATTCTAGGGAGTGGGCAGATAATCAGATCAACAGATTGAGAAAAGGAGTTACTCTTACCTATGCCACATTGAGCAATAAGGAAAGCCAGGGTGAGGTAGTTAGAGAAAGTCTTGATGAACTTTCATGTCCTAGCAAGAGAAAGGTAGTTAGTGAAGATCTTCACACGAAGGAAGAAGAAGCAGTTGATAGAGAATTGGAGAGTAAGAAGCAAAAAATGAGTGAAATTCCATCATCTTCAAGTACTTTATCTGTTGGAGTAATAGAAAAGGTGTCCATTGCTGAGATCGAACCAAGCCATGAGCAAGAGGTCGAATTTCAAGAGTTAGAACAATTGGATTCTCTCCAAGAGCAAACCCTCACTGAGTGTTTGGAAGGAGGTGATACGCTAATGATTGAAGGCATGGGAGATACTGAGGTCCTTGAAAACAATGAAGAGCTGGGAGATGAAGTAATTTATGCTCTGAAAGGAATTAATGATGATATTCAATTAGAGGATGGGATGGAATTATCCACTATCCCAGCTTGGTTGACCGAAAGTTTGATGAAGAAGTCTAGACCACTAGATGAAGTTCAACCAGTTGAAAGCATGCAAGACTTCCTAGAGAGGATTGGCAAAGCTAAAATGCCAAGGAAGCCTAAAAAGTATTCTCAGATTACCAGGAATGAAGCAGGATCCCGAATCTTACAAGTTGCAGTCCCAAAAATTGACAAGCCAAGAGATCAGATTACTCCTGTGGACTATGATGTTACAACGTTGGACATTGGGCCAACCACGATAGATCAGGATTTCCATGAGTTAGCAGACACTTCCAAGGCTATCAAGGAGAAGTTCAACAAAACAGAGGAGAAGAAGGAAAGGCTAGAGTTAGAAAATTTAAGGCTAATGGAGTTCATTCAGCAGCTAACAGCCCCTTTGCTCCAAGAAAGTGAAGCTTTTATTCCGCCATCATCTCTTCCTCCAGAATCCATTGATACTCTTGAAGCTATGAGGATCACAAGCCAAACAACTAAGAGTTGGATCAACAATATCTCAAAACAGATGGAACAATTCTTGGAGAAATGTGCTCAGACTTATGACAGATCTGCCTTGCTTATGACAGAAATTGGTCAAATTGAAGACAATTGGGAAGACTTCCAGTACGTAAATGACAAAGTGATACCTCGTTTGAAGGTTTTAAAGGAAGTTTCCCTGCAAATATTAATCCAAGAAGGTGTTATTGAGGAAGGAGCCTCGTATGATTTCAACAGGTGGTATCATTCCTTATTGGCTAAAAGGAAGATATATGATGGAATGAAGGAAGAATGTGCTGTTATACGGAATGCAATTGAAAAAATTCAGTTTAAAATCCTCACTTCTCTTGAAGGATTAACAGGGCAGGAGCATCATAATGCAAATGGCTTGGATTTAGAAGGATTGAAGAAAAATGTAATGAATATTTACTTCAATGAAGTGCAGATTGTTACAGAGAATCAGCTTGATGATATGTCTTCCCTTTTGACCTTTATGGATAACTTTCAGAAACAGGAAGATAGGTGGGAAAGTACTTTTACCCAGTGCCTTGAAACCTTGGACATAATGGGAGTGCAACTGGATTCTATGCCGAGCATATCAATGGAGGAGTTGGATTTTGTGTTAGCAAAATTTCTTGCATTTGCGGCTAGGGAGCAGTCCAATGGGAATTGCATTTTGGATTCCCACTTGCTCGAATGATTTGCAAGGTGTCATTATTTGCCATACTCCAAGTGGCTGATCCTACTTTTGCCATGTGTCCTTTGAGTTGGTTATGCTTTTTAGGGTTAGGGTTTCTTGAAATAATCTTGGCCATTGATCTCAAATCAATCTGGGCCGTTGCTTTGTAATTGGGGTGCCTATATAAACCCCACGCATTTCATTCATTCAGGGAGAGACTTATGAAATTGTTGCTACTAGTGCTATTCAGATAATAATTGGATTCAGAGTTGAGCATTTGTTATTTTGAGAGCTTGCATGGTTTCATAATTTCTTCAATAAAGTAAATTAGTTTTAGCATTTTTTGGATGAATGAAAGATTGATAGTGTTGGAAATAGTGGAATTGGTTCATACCTTTTTCAATTGAATGATTTTCAATTTGATGTGCAAGGTTAGTCTGAACTTTGAAATTGTTTAACTTGGATTCTATTACCTATATACATTGTTTGAATTGATGGTGGTATTGTGTAATAGGACGTAAATCCATTGAAGATTGCATCATCTTTGTCTAGTTGTAGTCATTGTGCTTGGCAAAACAAAGATTGGTTTAAATTTCACTATCCAGCATTTGTCTCTTAAGTTCATGGGAGTAGTTTCGCATAAATTTAGTTTCTAAACCCTCATCCCTTTTCCTTTATTTTATCCCAAAACCGAAAATCCCAAAAACACAAGAGCATTCAATGTCAAATCAATTCTAATCCTTACTTTTGAGTAATTTACTATACAAGGTCCCTTTGTGAAATCAGCAAATCACAGCATCCATTGAGCTTGTCCATCCCTAAACTTAAGAAACATTGGAATTACCGTATGACCTTTCTAGCAATCTTAGCATACGAGATAATTTTTCAAGAGAGGATAGAGCGTCTCTGGACTCTTTATTCTAAAGTGCTTGGTGAGTCATAAAACAAGCATCAACACAGAATTGGCGCTAGAAGGAGGCTTGAACGAGGAAAAAACACATTGCTCTGGTCATCATTCATTTTATGCTTGCCTCTCCTCCTAGCACGTCAACACAGAATTGGCGCTAGAAGGAGGGCCGAAGCAGTGATAGTGAAATTATTCCTAAGTAGGCAGGATGCAGTATGGTGTTGCCACATGAATTTCCTTTTAACATACCTGTTGAGCAACCAAATCAACCACCAACCGATATCATTGATCAATTGTACTCACTAGCTTGGAAAACACAGACCGATCGTGTTCAGTTTGGTCAGACAAGCCGTGTTCTTGCTAGGGAGGAAGTAAAAGGAAAACGTTTTGAAGAAACAATTCAAAGAAATTTAATAAGACAGAAAATTGATCGCTTGAAACAAACTTTTGACGAGATAGAACGATCAATTGCCACCGGTTCATCTTCAACAAGTCCAAGTTCTTCCAATATCATGAAGAATGGTGCTCCCGGCCAACATTCCTAATCCAAATCAGGATCCACAGCCGGTATTACAACCAAACTTGGGTTTTCACGACAAACATGAAGACGTTATCACCGAATTGTTTAGCCTTGCTTGGCAAGTAAAAAGAAATGCCCCTGACTGGCTTCGAATGCGCTTCATCCTGGAAGAGGAAGAAGAGAGAGCTAGGCGTATTGAGTTCAACATTCAGAGAGATCTCCTTGTAAAGATTTGAAACTCTCCAGCGACAGCAGAATCAACAAGTAAACCAGCCAGCGCTTGAAGTGGTCCCTACACGTCCTCAACAAGATTGAAGAAGGCACACTGGATCAAATTGGCTCTTTCTCAGTGGATCGATTTTGAAGAGTTACCAGATCTACTCCTAATTCTTTCAAAGAATTTGTGGAGTTGTCACCCTATAGAAACACACAAAGAAAGAAGATAGAAATATCACAAGGTGAAACATCTAGTGCGGTGGGTCCTAGTGAAGAGATACTATCACCAAGTAGAGAAGTTTCTTCCAGTCTATTCCAAACACCGCCACCACAAATTCCCATACCAAGCACTACTCAAGTTCCAGTATTTGCACAACCCTTTCAACCAGTTAAAACAAATCAGCAGAACGTTCCAATGGCTTGGCGTCCAGCTAACGTGTCGCCTCTTACTACATTTGCCGATTATCATGAGATGTCGAAGAATCCGGAGCATTTTTGCTCCAAATTCCAAGTCGGCGATATGAACCGGACAGCTGATGAACATATCAAGATTTTTGAAGATATTCTCCAGAACCGAGACATTCAACATGAAGACGTAGCGTGTCGATTGTTCCCATGCTCTTTAGGAGAGGAAGCATATTATTGGTACGTAAACCTACCAGTGAATTCAATTCGAACTTGGCAAAATCTAAAGGATGCCTTCTTGGAAAAATTCCGATTGCCAACTACACCAGCTGAACTCTACTGACAATTTGTTGAAGTGAAAAGATCAGAACATGAGCCAATCAACACCTTCAACAACAGATTTCAGAAGGCGTATACAAGGTTACGTGATCCATATGAATTGAACGATGCAGCAGCGTTACCAATATATTATGCTGCTTTGGACAGTCTTACGTCCATGTTTGTAAGAAGGGCCAACCCAGTCCCACCTGACCTCAAAGGAGCATATGCCGAAGCAATTAAAGTTAACTCCGACTTAGGCATGAATGTTGCTGGACCACTCAATCATTTGGGGTATGCGGCTATGCCAAACCAAATAACAGGGATCAACCAGGCATTGACACATCACATGCCAGTAATGAACCCCATTCTGCCACCCAACAATCAGTTGGTGATTCACCCAGGAGGTCCTATTTCTCAAGCACAACCTTCACAGCCGGTATATCTACAAGGTACAACAACGTCCACCAGGACACAAGAAGAAAAAGAAGAGATGAAAGAGTTAATTGAACAAGTGAAGAAATTGTCTACTGAGGTAACCTATTTGAGAAATCAAAACAATCAACTCCACAACATGCAAAGGAATTCCCAAGGACACCAAGGTAATTATCAAAATTACCAAGGTCAATCAAGCAATGCTCAAGGCTACCGCAACAATAATCAAGGCTATCAGAAGAGGACATGGAATACAGGACCAAATAATGGAAACGTAACATCGCCCCTAGATAATCCTGCAACTCGAGAGAACTGACCAACATAAAGTATACTCCTCACCGAGTCAGCCTTGTTAGGATGGTATCGGTTACACAACACCAATCAACATTTTGAGACACAGTGCAGAGAATTTCAGCTCGCAGCCGATATTTTCCAGAGGGAATTACAAAGGGAAATACCAGATGACTCATCTACTACTATAGTCCCTGTAGTGAAGTACGATCAAGCTTTAGTTTTGGAGGACTTCACATTTCCACCACAGTTTGAACAATATCAAGCACCTGACCAATTTGGAAGATTCCCACCAGCATTAGCTAATGAGCCAGTGGAGGCGCCACCTCCTATGTGTTCACACGCAATTTTTGATGGACCAGTAGAAGACAACGAATTACTATTTCCCACCTCTGAACAACAGTGTATTGGTCAAAGGCATAAAAGAGGTTCAGACGTTTCAACAGACAGGGAGTGGACAACCAAAGGTTTATTATAGAAAGAATCAAGAGCCTTTAACCTCATCAGTTACCCCACACAATTTTCAAACTCCACCGCACCCGAATGCGAGTAATAACCCCTCTTTTCCAAAGGACGCACCACAATACAGGTAAGGAAATAATACTAGTAGTTCTACTAGTAGCACTCCTCCTAAAGATGAGTTGAAGAGATTAAGTCGGTACATAACAGAGGAAGTGAAGAAAATCAAAGTGAACGTGTCATTGTTCGAGCTAATGAAAGTACCAGAAATAAGGAACACGTTTCTTGATAGCTTGAAAGATCCAACACAGGATCCAGCCCACACAGTTCAGAAGACTGCAAATCCCACAGGGAATGTCAATATGGTTCAAGACGAACAATTACAATTTTTTCAAGAACAACCACAGATTGCAAATGTTGCTTATGGATCTCAGAGTTCCAGAGTAACTCGAGGCATGTATGAAGTGAAAGAAGGCATAGAAATGCCGAGACAGAAAACAGTGAAAACTGAGCAAGCACGTCAAAGTCCAAAGGAAAACAAGATAGAAAATTCAATTAAAGAAGCAGAAGTTTCACAAATTGAGAGGAATAATAGGGTCAAAACAAAAGAGACAGAAGCGGGTGTGTAGAGAGGAAGCCCTGTGATATTTTATCAAGGGAAAGATGAACCAGCTCCCTTCCTCGTTTCGCTTAGAATTTTCAATAAACTCCTACATAACTATTTGATTGATTCAAGAGCATCCAGTAATGTAATGCCTTCAACTGTCTGTCAAAGATTGGGACTAACACCTACGAAGACGAACAAGAAAGTGACACAGTTGGACAAGATGGAGGTTCCAGTCGTAGGAGAGTTAAACAATATTCATATGCAAATATCAACTGACCCAAGGATTCAACATTTCATTGATATTTCAGTAGTCGATATCCCAGGAGGATATGGGATGGTTTTAGGAAGAGACTGGACCCGTAGGTTGAATGGTTACTTCGCCATTGACTTTTCACACATGTGGTTACCATGGAAGGGTATTCCCAATTAGATCAAGGTTGAAAGTACACCAAGACTTAAGATGATAATCACTAAGTACGGGGAAAGTAATGAAATTTTGTTTTGTGAAACAGATCTCGGTCAGTATAGACCAAAAGCATCGGAGGTCCTGATGCTACACTGCTCAAATAATCAAGAAGATACACCGAAAAATTCAGAAGTTCCTATGGAAAGTGATGAAGAACTTTCACCAGATGAAGGTGAAAGCATGTTTGAAAACTTTAGAAGATTTGTGCTCAAGAGTGCAAAACAAGAGAAAGAATTGAGGAATCATGCTTTCGTGCAAGACTTATTGCTGCCCAATTGGTGTCGGATCCACAATGCTTTCCATTCAGAGTTTTCCTGTGTAATGTGTAAGATGGCATTGGATCAAGTATACAAAAGATTTCCCCAAGTCCCTGGAGACGAGGGAGACGAATACTTCAAGTTGACAATACAAAATGAAAACAGTGACTCTGACAGAGAATTCTCACCAGAGGCAAAAATCATTCAAGAAATGAACAAAGTTCAGGTAGATTATTCAGTTGAAGAAATTCAGAAGAAAGAAATGCCTAGTCCCATACAATTACCAAACCAAGAGCAAGTTTGGACCTTGAGATTCGATGGTTCAAAATCCAAAAAGGGGAACGGAGCTGGTTATGAGCTGATTAACCCATCAGGTGAGGCCTACTTATCAGCCCTGAGATTACAGTTCTCCTGCACCAACAATGTGGCAGAATATGAGTCCTTAGTCCACGGATTGCTCCACGCAATCCAGAAGAAGGTTAAAATCTTGCATGTTTACGGCGACTCAGAAGTTGTAGTAAGGCAAGTAAGGAAGAAATACGCTTGCCATGATAAAAGATTGCGAGGATATAGAAACCGAGTATGGGATCTCATTGAAAGCTTTGATACTTTCAATATCAAATCAGTGTATTGTTCTCAAAATAAAGTGGCAAATTCCTTAGCCCAATCAGCAAGTTCCCTAGAGCCACTTGAGATGGATGCCGTAAAAAATTTTACAGTGGAAATCACTTCGACTCCATCAATCCCGAATAACATTACAAATTTCCAAGTGTTCGATGACGACAAACACATCCTGGACTTCCTAACTAATTCTGATGTTTTCCTCACTCTAAGTCATTGACAAAGAAGAAGATCGAGGGGAGATTGAATTTGATGCAGATGGTATTATGAACCTGAAGACTAACATCATCCCCAGAGGAATGATTCAGCTCGAAAGAATCTTTGACCAAGATTAGATCAATGCCATAAAACAACAAAGAAATGAAAGAGGCCAACTATTGGTCTAACTTGGTGGACGAATATGGAGTTAGGAAGAAGATCTGGTCTAGAATTCCAATTGAACTTGTAAAAAGGTGTGACTTATTCCCTATACCTGACCAGGTAAAGGACAATGGAGACTACGTGCATCCTCAACTTGAACAGGAAAAGAACAAGCCTATCTTGTTGCCCAACTGGACACAACCTGAGTTGGCTGATTTGGACATATTGATGAAGGATATTATAGCTTATTCTAGGGAGTGGGCAGATAATCAGATCAACAGATTGAGAAAAGGAGTTACTCTTACCTATGCCACATTGAGCAATAAGGAAAGCTAGGGTGAGGCAATTAGAGAAAGTCTTGATGAACTTTCATGTCCTAGCAAGAGAAAGGTAGTGAGTGAAGATCTTCACACGAAGAAGCAGCTGACAGAGAATTGGAGAGTAAGAAGCAAAAAGTGAGTGAAATTCCATCATCTTCAAGTACTTTATCTGTTGGAGTAATAGAAAAGGTGTCCATTGCTGAGATCGAACCAAGCCATGAGCAAGAGGTCAAATTTCAAGAGTTAGAACAGTTGGATTCTCTCCAAGAGCAAACCCTCACTGAGTGTTTGGAAGGAGGTGATACGCTAATGATTGAAGGCATGGGAGATACTGAGGTCCTTGAAAACAATGAAGAGCTGGGATATGAAGTAATTTCTGCTCTGAAAGGAATTAATGATGATATTCAATTAGAGGATGGGATGGAATTATCCACTATCCCAGCTTGGTTGACCGAAAGTTTGATGAAGAAGTCTAGACCACTAGATGAAGTTCAACCAGTTGAAAGCATGCAAGACTTCCTAGAGAGGATTGGAAAAGCTAAAATGCCAAGGAAGCCTAAAAAGTATTCTCAGATTACCAGGAATGAAGTAGGATCCCGAATCTTACAAGTTGCAGTCCCAAAAATTGACAAGCCAAGAGATCAGATTACTCCTGTGGACTATGATGTTACAACGTTGGACATTGGGCCAACCACGATAGATCAGGATTTCCATGAGTTAGCAGACACTTCCAAGGCTATCAAGGAGAAGTTCGACAAAACAGAGGAGAAGAAGGAAAGGCTAGAGTTAGAAAATTTAAGGCTAATGGAGTTCATTCAGCAGCTAACAGCCCCTTTGCGCCAAGAAAGTGAAGCTTTTATTCCGCCATCATCTCTTCCTCCAGAATCCGTTGATACTCTTGAAGCTATGAGGATCACAAGCCAAGCAACTAAGAGTTGGATCAACAATATCTCAAAACAGATGGAACAATTCTTGGAGAAATGTGCTCAGACTTATGACAGATCTGCCTTGCTTATGACAGAAATTGGTCAAATTGAAGACAATTGGGAAGACTTCCAGTACGTAAATGACAAAGTGATACCTCGTTTGAAGGTTTTAAAGGAAGTTTCCCTGCAAATATTAATCCAAGAAGGTGTTATTGAGGAAGGAGCCTCGTATGATTTCAACAGGTGGTATCATTCCTTATTGGCTAAAAGGAAGATATATGATGGAATGAAGGAAGAATGTGCTGTTATACGGAATGCAATTGAAAAAATTCAGTTTAAAATCCTCACTTCTCTTGAAGGATTAACAGGGCAGGAGCATCATGATGCAAATGGCTTGGATTTAGAAGGATTGAAGAAAAATGTAATGAATATTTACTTCAATGAAGTGCAGATTGTTACAGAGAATCAGCTTGATGATATGTCTTCCCTTTTGACCTTTATGGATAACTTTCAGAAACAGGAAGATAGGTGGGAAAGTACTTTTACCCAGTGCCTTGAAACCTTGGACATAATGGGAGTGCAACTGGATTCTATGCCGAGCATATCAATGGAGGAGCTGGATTTTGTGTTAGCAAAATTTCTTGCATTTGCGGCTAGGGAGCAGTCCAATGGGAATTGCATTTTGGATTCCCACTTGCTCGAATGATTCGCAAGGTGTCATTATTTGCCATACTCCAAGTGGCTGATCCTACTTTTGCCATGTGTCCTTTGAGTTGGTTATGATTTTTAGGGTTAGGGTTTCTTGAAATAATCTTGGCCATTGATCTCAAATCAATCTGGGCCGTTGCTTTGTAATTGGGGTGCCTATATAAACCCCACGCATTTCATTCATTCGGAGAGAGACTTATGAAATTGTTGCTACTAGTGCTATTCAGATAATAATTGGATTCAGAGTTGAGCATTTGTTATTTTGAGAGCTTGCATGGTTTCATAATTTCTTCAATAAAGTAAATTAGTTTTAGCATTTTTTGGATGAATGAAAGATTGATAGTGTTGGAAATAGTGGAATTGGTTCATACCTTTTTCAATTGAATGATTTTCAATTTGATGTGCAAGGTTAGTCTGAACTTTGAAATTGTTTAACTTGGATTCTATTACCTATATACATTGTTTGAATTGATGGTGGTATTGTGTAATAGGACGTAAATCCATTGAAGATTGCATCATCTTTGTCTAGTTGTAGTCATTGTGCTTGGCAAAACAAAGATTGGTTTAAATTTCACTATCCAGCATTTGTCTCTTAAGTTCATGGGAGTAGTTTCGCATAAATTTAGTTTCTAAACCCTCATCCCTTTTCCTTTATTTTATCCCAAAACCGAAAATCCCAAAAACACAAGAGCATTCAATGTCAAATCAATTCTAATCCTTACTTTTGAGTAATTTACTATCCAAGGTCCCTTTGTGAAATCAGCAAATCACATCATCCATTGGGCTTGTCCATCCCTGAACTTAAGAAACATTGGAATTACCATATGACCTTTCTAGCAATCTTAGCATACGAGATAATTTTTCAAGAGAGGATAGAGCGTCTCTGGACTCTTTATTCTAAAGTGCTTGGTGAGTCATAAAACACGCATCAACAGAACCCCAACAATTCATTATCTTGTTAGCAGTTCTGATATTTTTGTAATGATCTATTGAAGGGCTCTATATTGGTATCAGCACTTACCTTACTGTGACTCAGAAGTCTTCATTTCTATTGCTGATATTATGTGAATTCTGAACTGTTATACAATTCAAGGGTTTTCTGCAGTTTTGGTGAGCTGTGGCAATCATAATTCTGAGTAGAAGACTTCTCGTACTGAACAATGTATTGCTAGAGCATTGGTCATAGTGATTCCATTGATGCTTAATTCTGAGTAATTGTTTTTAGATACAATCATACATACATCTTAGCTGTGATGATTTGAATTCTGGAAGTTGATAAATTGGACCCTAGATTAGACATTATACTAGATCTGTAACATTGGATACAAGTATATCATCTAAAAACATAATAAAGGCATTGCATGTTGACTACAAAAACAAGCTTGATCTGCAATTAGAGGATCTACTATTGGATGTTTTCATTTTTTTAATATTACATGTTAATATTTATTTATTTATTATACAATTACTAATTTTAGTACATAATTATTAATTATATTATAATATTTATGTATAAAATAATAAAATATATTTTAATACAATAGCGTATTTTTTAGTTTATATTTATTTTATTTTAATCTTTATTTTAGAAAAAAGGTATATCCATATTAGATATGTATCTGTCTCTGTATGCATTCAACTCTATTAATAAAACATCATAGTTACAAGCCTCACCAAGACTCACCTGAACCATGTGAGTCTCGAGGTGGGTGAATGATTTGAGGCCAGAGATTCGAGACTCAGGTAAATGGTTGATGTGAAAATCAGGAAAAAAAGGGATTAAAAAATTGAAAACACTCAAATAGAAACTGTGAAAGTCGAGCATTTTTTTGAAAAATTTGAAAGAGTTTTGAAGCTTGGTTAAAAGTAATAAAATTATGAAAATGGCATGCGCCATGAAGTTTTGTATGTTTGTAAAGGCTTTAATTTGGGCTTGGTGGTGGGGGCTCCGCCCCTCGACCTTGCCCTTGCCCTTGCCCTATTTTGTGATAGGGAGCACACCAAGGGCACTGCCCTCAAACCCCACAAGGGGTGCTGTCCCTTGACCTTGTTGGGGGGCTGCCCCCAGATCCCCAACTGCCCCTAGACCCCCACACTGTTTTTTGTTTGCTCTATATCTCTATGCTAATAAAATGCCTTTTAAGTTCAAAAACAATAGGTTTGTCTCTCTTTTTTTGCATCTTTCTATCTTTTCCCGATTAAATCCTTTATACTTTTGGTTTGCTGATTTTTCTCCCAAAAGATTTTTGCTGATATGGACAATAAACAAAATAACAACAAAATACATCTCAAGAGTTGATGTTGATTTGTCAAACTTGAATATCATGATAGATATTCACTAATCAATATTAAACCCAGACCCAACCACAACTATTTACATTTACTTCTGGATGTCTGAACTTTAACAATCTGATATGGTAATGCGTAACAGTATTATCTCTATATGGCATCCATGGAAATGCATGCAATTATGACCAGCTGTACCCTTCATCTTCATTCAATTTACACATAGAAATTACTTTCAGAGACACCACTATTGCACTCTCGTTATGCCCAATTAATTTTCAAAAAACAATGTTTGACACAGCCTATCTGGAATTTTGTACACTTTGTCTCTGTGGTTGCCTAATAATATCCCAATGCTTTGCTGCTATATCAAATACTGCATGCAACATGAACCCTGCCCTGACCAAAGCCCAAGTGGGTTATATTAATCCAATAAAACCTCCCTCTAGAATATGTCCCCTCTCCCTCCAGGAAAATCTATATCGGTATTTTCATGTCCAATTTGGTCCAGACACTCTGCGTTTACATCTCCATCCCCATGTTTCTCACACCATGAGAACACTATCTAGTCTTGTGACTAAGATGTTTGGAGGCATTAAACTCCAACCCAATTAAATCAACTTTGCCTAGAGTATGAAAGGGCCGAGTTTTGAATGTCCCAGTAACAGGGTTGCAGTTGAATGGAGCAGGGCATTCTCCCTCCATACGACCAGAACAGAGGAAATAACTGCAGGAAGTCACTATACTGATCAATTCATATGGGAAAAAATACTACTGAAAGCCTGTACTTACATGGAGCAGACAGTGGTCGCAATAGACACGTCTTCATGGGCCATGTTAACCATAGCAGAGAGGCAGATGCCACCGATAAGAAAAGCAGGTAATGAAGATGGAACAATGGTTGAAGATAACCTTTGAAAGTTGTCTGCTGGAGAAAGAAGATCTTGATGTCCCCGAGAAAAAAGGTGGAATCATGTGGTACCCTGTGGAATTGCTCAGGGTACCTCCTTTTATGTCCTGGAATTGCTCAGGTTCATCACTTGATGTGTCTAGGCAATTCCAGGACCGAAAAAAGGTACCCTGTGCAATTCCATAGGAGACCCGATTCTGAATCCATAACTTAAATGAAGTGTACCCAAATTTGGTGGGTTTCCAGTCTGACTGGGTAAAAGCTGCAAAAGAGTCCCAACTGTCCAACCAGAACACTCTGCTCCATTTGTCTATCCATGTTGCCCAGACCAACCCATCCATCGTGGTCCAGACTATCCCATCCATCAGCTAACCAGGTGGTGGATTCACCAATTGCCATTAACAGATCAGCATGCAAAGACCTTAAATAAAAAAGATAGAAAGCAAACAACTCATGATGTTAAAAGGAAGCATTTAATATGGCATTCTTTATGATGTTATTTCTTGTTTATTTGGTGTAAAACAATTACAATTTCTAAAAACGAATTGAACTGCTGAAGCTGTCAAAGACAGCGTGCAGACATGCATGACTGAATCTGTCAAGCCTTTTACAGGAGAGAGGAGTTTGTCGCTAGATCACAGATGAGCTCTTAAGAGAGATTAATGGTACACATTATAATTAATGAAAAGTGGACTTAGACTGAAATTCTGTAAGTGACATCATAAATAACTAAATTAGATATCAGATTGCCTAAAAGAATACTCACAATTCAAAGCAGTGAGGTAGATGTTGGTGAAAGTTCATTCTTACTTTTGTTGTCGAGTTTGGATTCATTTCCCTCCTTTGAAACATCTATGTTGCATGCAGATGAGAATTTGTGATACATTTCTTATATACAGATTATGAATATGTGAATGGCAAATATGAAATGTTTTAGAGGCATCTTGTGAGCATGGAACATGGTCATCTACATCAAATGTAGTGCATTCCCATGTGAGCAGGAAACAGATTCAAATGCTTCTAAATAGTTCTTGTTCATGATAACTGGTTCATTGCAATGAAATTTCAATATGCGCTTTTTAAATAATCCTCAAATCCTCTTGGAACTTGAAATGGAAAATGCATCTGGACATTTCATTTGAAAATGAATTTGATTCATGATAAAAATTGGGACAAAAAAATATGAGTAGTAGATTATGCACATTATTTGAAAATGACAAAATGTTGGTGTAAAAATAAATAGCAGCAAATTCAATATGATACAGAATCTGTTAATTTTCTAGTTGTTTATTCATGGAAAGCCTTGTTTATGAGAATGAGGTAACTTTTTGTTTGCTTTGGTTGAAATTCTTTTTGGGGTAGGTTTTTAAGGTTGGGAAGGAGTTTTTGGTTTAACAGTAACTTGGGCACCAATCCTGAATAGCTTCTTCTGTTGGAACCAACTCCATCCAAAAGGATTCAGACAATCGAAAGGTTTTTTAATGGACACCTTGGACTTTTCATCATCCGGTTCTTTTTCCCTAGTTAATTTGTTGCAGTGCAGGGCAATCGTGAATTGAAGTTTAATGCCTTCGTGTTAAACACAATGGCTTGAAATCAATCAACATGCTTGTCGACATGGTTATAGTGTGATCATTTTAGTGACTTGGTTTCTTTTTCATCAAGGTCTGAGGAAATTAAAAAAAAAAACCATTTTATTTGTTTAATTTGTCATGACATAAACAGATGTAATTCTTGGAAGCTCATAATTGGACTTCAACAAATACCTTGCCGCATGTGGCAAAGTCTGCTTTCGTTCTTACATGTCATAATTCTACTAATTTCAGTCATTCAACGACTATATTGATTCTGTCTAGTAGAGACAGGAAATCGATGTTATTCTTGAAGATACTGTATTCACTAATGCGAATCAAGGATTTTCAAATCCCCAACAAGCTTGTTGCTCCTCACGGTCTCCAATGACTGCATCATCACAACTAGATTTATGATGCTAAGTTGTATCATTATCTTATTTACCATGAAATAAACAACTGTAATTCTTGTAGATTCATAATTGGACTCTTAACATATACCTTGCTACATCTTGCGGTAATGTCTGCTTTTGTTCATAGATGTCTTGACTGAACAAATTTCAATCATTCAACGACTATATTGATTCCATCTCCTAGACACAGGAAATTGACGGTATTGAAGATACAATGTTCATCAATACCTCATGAATCGGGTATTATCAATTCTATACCTTAAACTAGCTTGCTGCTTCACATGGTCTCCAAAGACTGCACCAACACAACAAAATTTATGATGCCAAATTGCATCGTTACTGACCTCGTAGAAGACCTTTAATGACATCTTAAGACGCCTTTATAATGAGTATATACAGATTACTTGTTCTTTTAATTACCTTGCTGTGATTATTCCCAAGTTTATATCCAAGTAAATCAAACTCGCAATTCAAAATCAGCAAGTTCCTTTCATGTCACAAGTTAGTGTATGTAGAAGCATGGAAGACAGTTGAAAGTCTCCTCATATGTGCCATTCAATAATATAATAACTAGGCAGTATAAAGAATTTTGTGGTTCACAATAGATGCCATCATATATAAGCCATTGCAAACATTTTTTAATTTACTCACGAATGGAATTGTTAGATTTTTCAACAAGTAACAAATCAACCAAGACCTAATGCCATAATGATAATCACAACACCACTCAAGACCAGAGAATAGGCTGAACAATGCTATTTCCCATTAATTAAAAAACAAAATACTCAAGCAAAATATAAAGCAAACTAGATGCCTAGATCACTACATGCAAAAGAATACAATAACAAGGAATGAGAGAAAACTAAATTATGTGACTGCATTTATAAGAAATGCAAATGAGGAGGGTGGAATTTGGAAACACCATTATTAATCCTAAATAATGCTTACTTAAGCAAGTTAAATCAAGTGTAGGAAACCACCATTATTAATCCTAAATAATGTTACTTAAGCAAGTTAAATCAAGTGTAGGAAAATAGATAATAAACAAATGAGGAAATAACTCTAGTGTCACTACATTGGTGCTGAAAAGTGTTGCAATCAAATGAGGATTCCTAGGCTTGGTTGAAGTAAATGACCTTTTAAAACCAGTTGGAAACAAATGAAGAACAAAAACAAAAGTTGTAGAGACAATAGCTGCAAAATCATTGTAATTAAAGAGGAAGACCAAGTCCTCAAAGGTGTCCTCAAGATTCAATTGGTGGAACTCCATAGATATATGTGAAATATATGGTAAGTAGACCTCCCAATGAGATGAATCAAGGAAATTGATTTGAACCTACTATAAAGAATCATTGTAAGTCCCTAATGAAGCAATGTTGAACTCTAATGAAGCAACAAGTGATGATGGAGTAATCTTAGTGCATATCATTAGACTACATTGCTCATACCATGATGTAGTGTCCACACTAGATGGTTGAGCCTAACAATCAAATTTGCCAATGCAGGAATGTGAGAGTCCTTGGCCTTAATGCCAACTTAGAGATAATAATATGAACCCTTTGAATCTATGGTAAGAGTTGCAAAAGTTGATGAATCAATAGAAGTCTTTGGAGAAGGGGGAGGAGCATCGGGAGAAGTCTCTAGGTCATGGACATTCAAGATCTTTAGTCAACAAGCATTGCAATTGTATCATGATCATATGGTCAAAAAATGTCAAGGGGAACAAGATTGTCCATAGTGGGATCATTTGGGAATGGAGTTTCATCTATATCTCCATGCATCTCTCAAAGTTTGGTTCAAAGGTTACAAGGGCACTCAAATTGTATGGTGGCTATCATGGCATCAGTATTGACAATACACAATCAATCCCAAGATATGTTCGATCTTTAACGTCCATACAATTTTTTACCAAAAGGATGTGGGTTCAAGTACTAGTCCATAAAGATGGAGTAAGAGATTAAGCCACCTCAAATGTGTTAGGAGTCTTTCTTGCAAGGAATTACAAATTTTTCTAATTCAATTTGATAACATTAGGATGCCTTTTGATACTCATGATTAACTCAAATTAGGAAAACAAACCAATAAATATTTATTGAATCTGCTAAAAATACTATCAAATGTAGAGGAGGTCAAAACACTAGCTAACTTTAGTATAATTGTAAAAAATAGAGGGATTGCTAAAAAATCTGTCAATTGTAGAGGACTTCTAGAATTGCTACTAAGTTTGGGAATATGCTTAGTTTAGTTGGAATATTTTTAAAAAGTGTAACTGTTGCTAAATATAGTAGGAAGACTCAAATGAAGATGACATGGTCAAATAGCCATGTAAGCCTAATTGAATGCCATGCATATAAGATTTGTAGACCTTATGGGTTGCATAGGCCAAAGGAAAGTGACCCGATTTTGAGGTAAGGTGGATAGTGTCCTTGATTGGTTTAAAAAATCCGAGTGTTGTTTGAGGTAAGGGTGGCCAAGGAGGTCGAGCCTTTCAAATGAGGAGGTTGAGCCAAGTAAGATTGTAACCTAGTATGAGAAAGTCACACCTTCCAAAAGGCCATGGACTACACAAGCTAGGTACCTTAAAATTGCAATGAAGCCACCAAACCACAAACAAGCCTTGTACTAGTGTATGACCAACAAAAAATTCTAGGCTTTGGATCTCATGAACCAACAATGTAGAAGATTTTCCTCCTATACCTGTAGACACTTAAAAATCATCCTGATCGATATTGCACATTTGAATTTGATTACTAACACCATTTTGTCCTGAATCACATCTTTTCGTTTGTTTAATTAAATAATCTTCATTGTTTAATTAAATTTATCACTTTCTTCTATTAATCAAATAATCAATGTTATTTGGCTAATTCATCCCTTTTCACACTAATTTTCATCTTATTTAATTAGGTAATGCGAATTATTTAATTAAATTTCTTATGTCTTCTCATTTAATTAAATAATCTTAGTTATTTAGTTCAATGTCATTAAACCCCCTTCTATAAATAAGTTAATTATTTAATGAAATACCTAATTTCATCCATCTTGCACAATTAAGTAATTTCCCCCACCCTCCCACTTGCAAGTTCCTCCATTTGCGCTCTTTCAAAATGGGAAGAATCTTGTAACAAACTTCCTAACAATTTCCTAATTGTTAGAAGTGTGCTTCTTTGAATCAATGAGAGCCATTGATTAAAATCCTTGATCCTTGTTAACTTGCATTCTCATCCATTGATGAGAATACTTGATCCATTCCATCTCTTATTGATTTTCATTGATTGATTGATCAAAACAATCTTGACCATTGATTCAACTATTTTCCCTATAAATAGTCCTCATTTTTATGAGAAAAGGATCCACTTTCATTTAGAGCAACCAAACTATACTGAATTTTAGAGCATTCTTCATTAGCATTTCAACATTTAACATCCATTTTAGCTTATCTATCATCCATTTTCATCAATCTTCATCAATGGAATCCATTTAAAAGCTTGTTTCAATCTAGGGATTGGGAAAGGGCTGACATTCCACATCAATGCAACACCAATCCCCCAATGGGATAAGGTTTGAGTCATTAGATTAGTTTCCATTATGCATTTCTTGTTTGTTTATGTTTAATGGCTTCTTTGTTTGATGTTTTCAAGAATTTCATTGGGAACTTGACTTAACTAGTTAGATCTTGGCTTATTTCATGTGGATCAAGTCCGTTTAGCTTAGGTTATGATCATGCTCACAATACTGTCAAATAATTTTTTGAAAACCTTAAAGTCTATGAACATGAATATATATTAGTGTATGGGCTGCACAACCACATCAAACAATTGGTAGGCCCAATTTTTTTTCCAGAGCCCCCATGGACAACTTGCTCCAAAATGGACAATTTTAAAGTCAATTTTGATATTTTTCTTGTTGCTAAAACCAATGGTGCACTTAGATTTTCACCTAGATGCTCTAAAATTTAAGTCACTTGCAAAACTGAAGCATGCAAACACAAAAACACAACCAATGATAATTTAGCTTCTTAAAATTAGATTTTGGTGAAACAAAAGTCAATTCTAACTATTTTGAGTCTACCAAACATAATGGTGAAGTCTATATCATTGCATGGTCACTGAAAATTGGTTCACACCTAAAATCAAGATCTTTGACAAGTTTTCAAAAAATATAACATATTGACTAGACTAGGACATCGTGGTTTTGATACCATGTCGGATTTTGGAATAAGTAAGAAATCAACTAAGACTTATTGTCATAGTGATTGTCACAACACTGTTCATCAGATACACTAAATAATAGATAATAGGTTGAAGAATGTTATTTCCCATTAATCAAAGAACAAACATCTCAAGCAAGATACAAAGCAAACTAGATACCTAGATCACTACATGCAAGAGAATACGAGAATGATAGAATAATGAATGAGAGAAAACAAAGCTAGGTGAGTGCATTTATAAGAAATGTAAAGGAAGGTAAAACATCAAAATAAGCTTACCTAAGAAAGTTAAACTAGGTGTAGGAGAATACCTAATAAACTAATGAAAATGAATAAAAACTAGTTGCTTGAGAATCACTATTATATCATAATTTTTACTCCATGATATAAAAGCTCTTTGAAATATAAAAATATTTTAATTTTTTTTTCAAGATAAATCAAACTATAATAGAATGTGAGATACAATTTTTATTCAAATTATAAAGGGAAGCTCCTTGAAATCTGTTAGCCTTGTCTTTTGAGTTCACCTAATTTTAAACTTTTTCATTGAAATTTTGGTAGTGGTAATTGCATTGGAATGTGGTTAGGTTTCGTGCAAAAATGAGCCTACAGTTGAAAGTTTTAAAATCTTCATTTTTTCGTGGAAGTCATGGTTATTAAGTTCAAATAAAGAGTTCCTAAGTTCTAGTTGGGATTTAAATGTTCTAAACCTTTCAAAAATCACATTTGGTTTCAAAAAATAACTGGGTTTTGAAAATTTTGTGAGGCTAAAAAAATTTATGGGGCCCCACAAGATTGTGACAACCTTGTGAGAGCCCAACATAATTGTGAAAACCACCTAAAATCCCGACCTTAGCTCTTCAAGCAAAAGAAAAGTGGAATTTTTATCCTCTGGAGGTTTGGGGAGGTTTTAAAACTCTCATTGGCCGTCAAAGTGGTTGTGGAAACCACTTAAAATCTTGAAAAACCCCTTATAAAACATGAAAAAGTACACAAGTTTCATTTCAGCGATATCAAGAGGCTTCAAAACTCCATCATTCCACCCATATCAAGTGTGAAAATGTAGACAAGGCACCAAAATATAAATTGTTCCATAGAAAATTTCACAGGAATATGATTTTATGGAATGCCTCAATTATAGAATGTGTACAAAATGGAATTATTGAAAAGGTGTCATGAAATTTTAGGAAAATACGATTTGCAGACACCAAAATGAGAGCAACAAGATGCTTTAATTGATGCAACAATGGAAATGGATAGATAGAGCTCCTCTTAGCTATGAAATTTTTGTGGTTCAACGTTCTCATCCTTTACAAATGACAAGCAACCGATGAAGAAATCTTAGGAAGCAACTCCAATGAAGGTGATGAGTGATCACACCGAGATCATGAAAGGAATGAGAAGAGAGAGATAGACTTGACAAACCTATAAATTATAGGGCGAAGGATTCATTGATCCATAAGGATTTGATTTCAGTGAGCTACTACAAGATGTTGGGAAAATGTGTCTCAACCTTGCAATTATATAAGGTTTATTGTTGATAGGATGTATTTAATATATATGTTTGTCCTAGTTACATCGATAGGTGTAATATACAATGGGAGCACGGGGTGGAGGGGAGGAGTGGAATGCGTGTTAATGTTAACATTTTTTTGTTAACAAAATCTCTTAAATGATTGACATACATCAAATTAATTATATATTGTAAATTTGGATTGTTCATTCTTAGGTTTCATCTAATGGTAGATATTTTGTTGGCTTGTCTTGCCCTAGAAGGCAACCCTATTTTATAAGGGTGTTGTATTACGACTGCGGTATTGTGTTGTATTCTGAGAGTCTGATAGCGGTCATGCCATCTCAGGATCTCTGGTGGTGATACTCCTGTGAGAAGCTTGCTCTGCAAGTATATTGTAATCTTTGTGATTTCTGAATAATTTATTAGGTAGCCTTTAGAGTGTGGGTGTTTTCTCCCGAAAGGTTTTTCCCCACATAAATCACTGTGTTGTGGTATGCATGATATTTATGTTTATTTCTATTTAAGTTTCTATAATTGTTGAAAAGATATGTAAAGTTTTGCATTATACTCCCTCAAAATTAGTGTAGGAAGTTGTTTCACTACCTTAGCTTCATTACAAGTGGTATCAGAGCTTGATCACCTCTGTTTTCAGTTGTGGGTTGTTGGGTTTTTTGAACTAATCTAGATTTGAGTGAGAGCTTGTGCAAAAACACTTTGTGATCTTGTTGCAAGAATTTTCAAATGAAAAGTTCATCAAGGACAATAGAGGTGGATAATTCTTTTGGAAATAATTTTGATATGTGGAAGCTGAAGATGGAGGATTTGTTGATAGATCGAGATCTATGGGATGTTGTTGATGGGAATGTTTCAAGGATTGCAGATCCTACTCAGACTGCTCAATATGATGTTATGGACTGTAAAGCCAAGGGTCTAATCAAATTGTATCTGGCAGACTTTGTTTTAATCAATGTTCATGAAGAGACCTCTGTGAATAAACTATGGAAAAAGCTTGGTGAGATGTATCAAGTCAAATCATTAGTGAACAAGATTTTCTTGAGGAAGGAATTATATTCCTTAAGAATGGAAGAGGGTGGAGGAATCACATACCACCTAGAAGCATTCAATATGTTGGTGGCTCAATTGACATTAGTTGGTGTGAAAATGGATGAGGAGGAGAAATATCAAATCTTGCTTTGTTCTTTGCTTGATTCATGGGATTCTCTTGTTATGGCTATCAGGAGTACTTTTGTTATATTGAAGACTAAATATGTGGTGGGTTCTTTTCTTTTTAAAGAGATGAGGAGGAAGGTATCCATCACTGTTAAGGAGGCCCTAAATGTTCGTGGAAGACCTAAGGAAAAAGGAAAGAAGAATTAGAAGCGTGAGAAATCCAATTCCAAGGGGAGATCTAAATTTCCTGGAAAGTCCAAAGTTATTTGTTGGTACTGCAGTGAGCCCGGACATGTTCGTAAGGACTACAAAAAAGAAAAGAAGAAAAATAAGATATTTGATCATGATTCTGAGTCCACGAAGGAAGATGGTGATGCATTCATTATAGCTTTGGCAACTTGTGCAAGTAATGATGCATGGCTAATTAAATCAGGTGCATCTTTCCATATGACCTTTAATAAAGATTGGTTTTATGAATATGAAGAATTTGATGGAGGTAAGGTGTACTTGGGTGATGATTCTTATTCAAATATTGTTGGCTGTGGTTTAAAGTTAGAATCAAGTTTCTTGATGGTAGAATAAAATGGATTAATGGCGTGTTGCAGATCCATGGATTAGTATGAAATTTGTTATCTATGAGCAAAATAATAGACGTAGGTGTGTAGGGAGTATTGGATGAAAATGGATTGGATAATGAATCATGGATTTATTATGGATAATATGGATGGAATGCAAGATTTATAATGGATGGGATGAGATGCTTCCACTTGAAATGGTGCACATAGATGCTTGATTCTACTCATGATGCATGTTTGCCAGGTTTTCATCATGGTACATGTCCAAAGCGCCACTAAAGTGGTTTTCACTAGAGGATGATTTTTCTCTTGACTATTTTCTTTTTTTATTTTTATTTTTTGAAAGTTTATGCTCATGTTGAACCACTTGGTGGTGCTGATGTAGACACTGTTGGTGCTGCTATAGATGTTGCTATCATGATGTGCCAATGATATCCTGCTTGGAGGAGTTGTATTGCTAAGATACAAACACTTGAATGTAACCCCTGGATTTCTTCTCCTTTATCGATAGCAGAGTTAACCTTACCTAGATACACACATCACAATAGAGTTCCCTTAGAGTCCTTATGATAAAGAGTTGCTGCCAATACACAGTCAATACGATATTTGGATACCACAAATGTCAAAGTGGATGGTGGAATGTGTTGAGGGATACACGATGCAGACGGATTGGTCGACAATTTGGAATCTTTGATTCTCCAAACTTGAGATTATGAGCAATGATGGGTGGATATGGAGATTTGATTGGGACCAACTTCTTGATATACCTTGAAGGTCGCTCTTGAAGCTTTCTTTTGTATCGATGGACAATTTTGATGGATGAACTTCCCTTTTTGATTTTTTCCCATAGTTTCTTTGACTAATGGAGTGTGATAGGGAGGATTTTCTTTATTTCGCTTTGGTATCCATTTAAATTTTTCTTGTCCATTTTTCTTTGCCGATTCTTTTGCTTCAATAATTTTCTCTTTTCTTTGATATAGAACTCTTTCTTGTGGTTGGTCCCAATTATTGGGTGGAAGTATGTGTGGACGATAATTCATGATATGAATGATTGGAGTGTTGGTAGCCATTTCATCATAAGGACTCTTCGTGCTCCCCATGTTGGTGTTTGTGCTAGATAAAGTTGCCCCCAATATTATGGGAGTATTACTGACATGCTTTGATTCTACTGTTGACAAACCATTTCCTTTCCATTCAAGATTGTTTAGCTTTGTTGATTTTTGATAATGCTTGATAGCCTCATACTCACTTTCTTTAATTTGTATGGAGGATGTGTTTGATTTTGATGCTTCTTCAAAAGTTATTGATGCTTTACAATCCATATATGAGTCTTCCTCATGATACATTTATGCTTGCTCTTCAAAGGATGTTTTCGATTCACCATCCATGTAGAGGTCTTCTTCATGATCAATTTTTGATATGTCTACGGATTCTGCTATGCCTTGATCATGTGTAAAGATAATAAAAGTAGGAGACTCTTGTTCCTTGGTAATGATATCAAGAGTATGAGACTCTTGTTTTGGATGAAGATCATCTACATATCCATTAGGAGTAAACATCTCATGGGTAGATGAGGGAGTATGTGATATATGGATATGATCATTACTCGTGACATCTTGTATGGATTGGAGAATACCCATTAGGTCATGGTAGTATCTTGGAGATATGGATCCTTGATCTTGACTTTGTGTGGTGTTATCTTCAATATGCTTTGGTTCATGTTCTTGACATAGATAAATTTCAAAGGATTGATTGTTTGCAAAGGGTTCTTGAATGTCTTCATTATGCATGGGTATTGGCTTAATATTTTCTTGATCTTCAAGTGAATTTGGATCAAGTGTTGAATTAAGGGTTTCTTCAATATCAACAACCATGAGGTCAAATGATGTCAATATGTCTTGGAAAGAACCATTGCTAGAATTTGGTGAAAGATGTTGATCATGAATTGGAATAAATTCTCGAGGTATGTCATCTAACTCATTGGGTGATGTAGAGACATTGTCAACATGATCATTGGCGGATGAATCTTGAATTTTATCCTCAACAATTGTGGTAGAAACCTTGTCAATTTATTCAACCACGAGATCAAATGATGTTAAGATTTCTTGAAATGGATCATTGTTAGATATTGGTGAGGGATTTTGACTATGATTATGAAGTGACTCTTGAAGTATGTTGGTTGGATCGTTAGATGAGGTAGAAACATCTTCAATGTATTTATTGATGGTTAAATCTTGATCATTTTTTTCAACAATTATTTCTCTTTGATCAATAAGGTCTTGGATGAGATTTTTGAGTTTAATACAATTTGATGTGTCATGACCTTTTTCTCTATGATATTAACAATAAGCCTTGTCATTATAATATGAAAATTTGAAGATAGGTTCGTAATTACCAAATTATTTTGGAAGTGTGATAAGTTTAGCATGGAATAACGTGTTTAATGCCGATTTGATTGGCTGCCCTAAAGGAGTGTATTCATGTTTGGTGATGGTGTTGTTATCTTGTGAAGCTTGTGATTGATCTTGGAGATGTGGTGATTGATCGTGTTGTTTATGTTGTCCTTGATATCCATTGTCTTGATGTTGGAGATGTGGGTGTTGATGTTGTGGTTCTTGATATCCAATATCTTGGTGTTGGAGATGTGGTTGTTGATGTTGTGGACACAAATCAATGTTTTGATGATTTCAACAAAGAGTGTATTGATTTGGAGGTGGAGACGTTTGTTGGAATTTTTTGTTATATGTAGGTTGCAGGGCCCGATGATGCAATTGTTCTAAAGAAGAGTGACACAATTGCAAATAGTGATGCAATCACTTTCATTGGTGCACAATTTCCCTTTGGCTAGAGCGACACAATTGCATATTGCGACACAATTGAAATATGACAATGCTATTGTGGCAATGCACTTGTTTCATTGATGCAATTGATCATTCTATTTTTTATTGTGATTGCAGGTGAACTAGAGCAACATAATTGTAAGGACACATTTGTCCTATTCCAACATAATTGACCTTTCTGGTTTTTGACAGAGCGACGCTATTGAAGTTCACCAGAGCGACGCAGTTGCAAACAATGACACAATTGTTCGAACCAAAGCGATGCAATTGTTTGCACAATGATGCAATTGTCAGGTAAAACCGAGAGTTAAATTTTCATGTCTGTTTTAAATTTTCAATTTAATCTACTCTATGATCATTTACTGACTTATGGTTTTTTTTGTAAGGCTAACTATTTTGTAGGTTTGGAGAGAAGCATCAAATCTTGAAGTGAAGGAGAAAAGTATCATTTGATCTTTATTGTAAAAGTGTTTTTAAACACTCATGGGATGATATAACCCATCTTGCTGTTTTATTTCATGCTTTAGGATCACTAGTTTTCAATTTGGGCTTTAAAACTTACAATGCTATGAGTTTTTTCAAAGTTGGCTAAAATTGAACCCAAACATCCTCACATTGCTAGTTAAAAAGTCAACCCAAATTACATCAAAATCCCTAAACAGGTCAAAAAGTCAAAAAAATAAAAAACATGGTTGTCGAACTACATTGTCTCTGAGCTTGAACATAGGCAAGGCCATCATCGATGAGCCCTCGAGACGCATTAGGTCAGTCCTTTAGGAGTCCGTCACAATAAACTAACAATCCATTAATGTTCATATCTCATCAATAAATGGTTACTGGTCAGAGTTAGTCGAACTACGTCATCTCTACATGTATAATGTAGGAAAGGCCATCATTGATGAGCCCCCGAGGTGTTAGTTCAGTTTCCCCTTAGGTCTTGGTTTTAGTCTAAAACTCAGAAAACACAAAAAACATTTGAAAAACTTGAAAACCCAAAACATTGGAAAACATTCAAAAATCCTAAACAACCTCAAATAACCTAAAAACCTAAACATTCACATACACCCAAAAGGATAAAAAAAACCTGAAAACATTTGCAAACACATCAAAAACATTGAAATATTCCAAAAAATTCCAAAACCACCCATCCCATTTTGCTTTCACCCGAAATAAACTTCCATCCATAATAAACTGATCGTCACTTTCAACCTTTGGTAAAACAAGTGGAAACATGTATGGCAATTCATGAAGTGTGAACCTAAATATAAAAATCTAAAGTCTAGATCATGAGTAACCAAGTTGGTAATGTTTGTATCAACGACCTATCGAACAATTAATTTTAGTCAAAACCTCTGATAAACATGTCCTAGAATGCATACATACTATAATTCGTACATGGGGTTATCATATCCTACAAACTACAATGACACAACAAATGTGGGTATGCCAAATATAAACTTTGGAACATCTTGTCACATGATGGATTTAAATCAATTCCAAAAATTACCAATCTATCAACCAAATGATCAAACCATCTTCCTCATTTGTTGATCCATCTTCCCTAGCTTCCACCTCCAAATCTAAAACACCCATTATACATAACATACTGGACATCAAGGCAGTGATCAAAGATAACGAGTGTGGAGACTATATCTTGAAGAAGGATTCTTTTGTGCTTGGAGAGTTGCCTCTCTCTCTTAAATCTCATAGGAAGCCTCAACCTATTAACAAGGTATTTGAGACAATGAAGGTAGCATCTACCACTTTCACCAAGTGGGGAGATTTGAACAAAGAGGTCATCGATGAGGAGGGTATATCCAAATTATTATACCAAGATAACGGACCCATGCCCGTTCTTCCAATGGATGATGATAACAAAATATTGCAGCTAATGATGGGGTGGGGATATAACAAGAATGAGAAGTTGGGGCAAAACGAAAATGGTTTACTAGAACCCCTTGCTCCTGAGAAACAACCCAAGAATCTAGGTCTTGGATGTAGCATGAGCAAAGTGACCATTCTTGGCAAGGGTTCTAATAAATGAGTTGATCATTCCTCTTGGTTACCTACATCACGTGATAATACCCTTGATGACTTTCCCCTCGATATCATGGATTTATTTGAGGACACATCCATATTCATGATAACCACTACATTCTTTACTCCAAACAACCAAATCACTGAACTAAAGCTAGTCTACCCTCAACTCATTAATTGGGACCAACATGGACTGCCTATTTTGGATTCATTCAAAATCGATGAAGTAATCTTCGAGTTTATGGGACTTCGTGAAAACTTTCCATACGGGGATCACAAAACAAGTTTTGATATAGAACTAGATACATAGGATTACTATGGGAAAACGATTGAGTCACTCAGTCGCAAAATCAAGAAAATGAGAATCACGTATAGATATTTAAGTGAAAACCACATTATGACACTTTTTGATCATAAAATAGTAAAAAAAAGGGACACATCCGACGGTGAAAACCTCTTTGAGGCACCGAAGGATGAGGGATTCAATCTTCCCCTTAGTGTAATGCATCCAAAAAAGTCAACAGTACTTGCAAAGAAAGCTAATCCAGTAAATGTAGGGACAAAGGAGACACCACAAATCACCTATGTAGAATCACTATTGGATGAAGAGCAAACCAACTTGGCATCTTTCTTAAAAGAGCAAATGGAAAACTTTGCATGGTCCTATATAGATATTCCTGGCCTAGATCTTGAAGTGGTTGTCCATCATCTTGCAGTTTATCCTGAAGCTAAACCAGTAAAGCAGAAGTTGAGAAAGATGCACTTGCAGATAACATTGTTGGTTAAACTATAATTATAGAAACTTCTTGACGTAGGATTTATCCGACCGATAGACTATCATGAGTGGGTTTCAAACCTGGTGCCAGTCTCAAAATCCACTGGGGGCATCAAAATATGTACTGACTTTAGGGATTTAAACAAAGCATGTTTGAAAGATGACTTTTCTCTTCCAAACATTGACATTATTGTGGATTTGACTACTAGACATGAGATGCTATCACTTATGGATGGATTCTCAGGTTACAACCATATCATGATTTCCAAGGAAGACCAACACAAAACAACATTCACATGTACACGGGGAACCTATTGCTGGAATATGATGCCATTTGGGTTGAAGAATGCTGGAGCAACTTATCAGAGAGCAATGACATTGATCTTTCATGACATGATCCACAAAACTATATAAGACTATGCAGATGAAATTATAGCCAAGTCAAAGATGAGGAAGGAGCATATAGAAGTACTAGGACCAATCTTTGACAGACTCGAAGAGTACAAGGTGCAGTTAAATCCAAAAAAGTGTCTTCAGTGTCACGTTAGGAAAGCTCCTAGTGTACATAGTGTCACAGAGGGGAAATGAGATAGATCTAGCCAAGGTAAAAATAATTTTGGATATGGAGCCACCACAAACACTAAAGAAAATGTGAGGTTTATAACGAAGACTACAGTCTATCAGGAGATTCATAGCACAACTGGCAGATAAGATTCATCCCTTTTCACACCTCCTCCACAAAGGGATAACATACAAATGGGATGAGAAATGTGACAAAGCATTCCAACAAATCAAGGATTATCTACTAACACCTCCTGTTCTGATGCCACCAATACTGAACAAACCTTTGATCTTGTATATATCGGCTACATTAGAAGCATTGGGCGCTCTTCTTGCTCAACATGATGAAATAAGGAAGGAAAGAGCCATTTACTATATTAGTATAACTTTGGTTGGATACAAGATGAATTATTCACCCATTGAAAAGGCTTGCCTAGTAGTGGTCTTTGCTTCGTAGAAATTTAGACACTACATGCTTTTGCATCAAATAAAGCTCATTGCTAAGATTGATCCATTGAAATATCTGTTATCCAAGGCAACTCTCATTGGATAAATGGCTAAGTGGGTGATGATCCTAATAGAGTTTGATATAGATTACGTAGAGCGAAAAGCTATCAAGGGGTAGGTCACCGAAGATCATTTGGCAGAGGCACCTATCTATGCAAATATCCATTGGTGTCTGAATTTCTTGATGAGTCAGTATTTGTCCTTGATGTAGTGGATCAGTGGAAGATGTACTTTGATGGGATCAAGTACACAACATAGATCTAGAGAAGGAATTCTCTTCATCACCCCTCAAGGTGATTGTATTACTAAATCATATCGGCTATATTTTCCATGCACCAACATTATCGAGTATGAAGCTCTTATAACAAGATTGAAAATTGTGGTACAGTGAAAAATCCAGGAGTTAAAGGTCTATAGAGATTCACAGCTGATTGTCAATCAAGTCAACGATGATTATCAGACTAAGGATGAAAAGCTCACACCTTACAAAAGGATGGTGGAGAGTCTTAATGATTTTTTCATCGACATCACATTTGAGCAAATATCTCTTGTCAGTTGATGCTATGGAAACCATTGGGACCTTGCTAGAAATGCCACAACATTATTCAATGCAAATTCCTCATTGAGTAGCTTCTCATACTAACATTCGAGGTACCTGAATCCAAATTTGTATGTGAAATCATTTGTCTCAGTTCCCCCTGGTATCATAACATCTTCACCTACCTACACAGAGGTATCCTCCCATTGAACATTACCCCAAAACTTGAGGAAACCTTTGTCAAGAAAACATCTCGATTAGTTATCCTAGGTGATACCCTTTACCATCGAAGTATCGAAGGGAAATTTTTATGATGTCTTAACTAAGAGGAAGCTTTGAATGTGTTGAAGGAAGTGCACGGAGGCATTTGTGGATCACATTTGAGTGGTATGACCTTAGCTAAGAAACTATTAAGGACAAGGTGCTATTGGCCTACCATGGAACAAGAAGCTCATCAATATGTGAAGAAGTGCATTTAGTGTCAACATGAGGACCTCATCCATGCTCCAACTCAAGAACTCCAACCAATTGTTACACCATGGCCTTTCTCGTAGTGGGGACTCGACCTCATAGGAAAGATCACCCCTACCTCATCTAATGGTCATAAGTTTATCATTACAACCACTGAGTATTTTACGAAGTGGGTTGAAGCAATCCCTATGACCTACATCACGAGAAATAAATCTCCAAATTTATCTTGAACTACCTCATTTGTCGCTATGTGTTCCATAAGCCCTTATCTCAGACAATGGAACATCTTTCAAAAATTAGGATGTTCATGAGTTATGCCAACGGTTCAATATTCAACACCGGTTCTCTACCCTTTACTATCCTCAGAGTAATGGTCAAGTTGAGGCTTCGAACAAAACCATCCTAAAAGTCCTCAAGAAGACTATCAATGAAGTTGGCTGTGACTAGCATATGCAATTAAATCCCGCCTTATGGGCCTATAGAACTAGCATCTCCACACCTATAGGTGTCACACCCTTTTCCCTAGTGTATGGAATTGAAGCTATCCTACCCATCAAGGTCGAGCTCCCATCACTAAGAATATCATTGCAAAATATTATCACTGGTGAAGAATACAAGGTGTCCTAGTTAAACGAGCTAGAGTTGTTGGATGAGCATCGTCTTGATGCTTTGAATCATTTGAAGGCTTATTAGAACCGACTCAATAGGAGCTATAATAAGAAAATAAAAAGTTGGTCCTTCCAGGTGGGATATCTTGTATTGAAGGAGAATCAAAAGAACATGCCAGATCAAGATAGCAAAGGGAAGTTTGAGCCTAATTGACTAGGACCATTTGTCATCACAGCTAGTTACGGTTCAGGAGCATATTAGTTATCAACACCTAAAGGAGAACCCTTGCAGGAACCTATCAACAACTCACATCTCAAAAATTTCTATGCCTAAGCTTGAAGAGTATAAAACTAAAAAATCCAAAAAAATAAGAAAAATGATTGAAAATAGTAAAGAAAAAAATCGTCCTCTAGTGAAAACCATTTTGGTGGTGCTTTGGGAAAGTACCTTGGTGAAAACATGGAAAACATGTGCCTTGCATAAATAAGCACTATCCATCCATCATTGGCTCTTGAACTTATCTTGCTTCACCATCCATCGCATTCATCCTTCATCCTATTATCCTATTTATTTCATCACCCATCTGCGTCTGTATCATTGCTGAATATGGTGTATCATATTCCCCTTTAGTACTACCTGGCACAGTCTTAAGGTCAATTTTTCCTACATATATCGAGGTAGTCTATTGTAGAATGATGGGGGAATTGATCTATACTTGCATTGGATTGGGTTCTTATATATCTTAAGGTTATTCTCAAAATCTCTTGAAAAATCCAAAACACTTGCAAAGTCACCAAAATCCTAAAACAGTTGTAAAATCCAAAAAATCCAAAAACATTGAAAACATCTTCAAAACACCAAAAACATCCAAATCACATCAAAATCCCTAAATAGGTCAAAAAGTCAAAAAAATCAAAAACATGGTTTCCGAACTACATCGTCTTTGAGCTTGAACGTAGTCAAGGCCATCATCAATGAGCCCCTGAGATGCATTAGGTCAATCCTTTAGGAGTTCGTCACAATAAACTAACAATCAATCAATTTTCATATCTCATCAATAAACGGATATTGGTCAGAGTCAGTTGAACTATGTCGTCTCTGCGTGTATAACGTAGGCAAGACCATCATTGATGAGCTCCTGAGGTGCCAGGTCAGTTTTTGTTTAGGTCTTGGTCTTGGTCTAAAACTCAAAAAACACAAAAATATTTGAAAAAATTGAAAGCCCAAAACATTGGAAAACATTCAAAAATCCTAAACAACCTCAAATAACCTTAAAACCTAAACATTTGAATACACCTAAAAAGACCAAAAACAACCTCAAAACATTGAAAAACGTCAAAAACATTGAAATATTCCAAAAATTCCAAAACTACCCATCCCATTTCACTTTCACCTGCAATAAACTTCCATCTATAATAATCTGATTGTCATCACCAACCTTTGGTAAAACAAGTGGAAACAAGTGTGGAAATTCATGAAGTGTGAACCTAAATGTGAAAATATAAAGTCTTGATCGTGAGAAAACAAGTTGGTAACATTTGTATCAATGACCTATCAAACAATTAGTCTTAGTCAACACATTTGATAAAAATGTCCTAGGATGCATCCTTCCTATAATGGACATCATCGTCAAAAATCACCTTAGCTATGTTACTTCGGCAAGAGGTATAAATAACATTGACTGTTTGTTCATATTGATATTTTTTTATGATTTATCTTTTTGACCTATTCCAAGGACCTCTCGGTGATGTCTATCAAAATGATTTAGAGAGAAAGGAATGGGGCATAGTTCATTATCTTTTGTTTGTTGTGCTTGTGGGATGTTCTTGTAAAATAACCTTGGCGAATACTTGCTTTGTTGTGTGTAGGGAGGTCGTTTTGAATAAATTGTTGACTATTGTGTATGCTTTGGTTTGAAATGTTTTAAAATTCTAAATTAAATTCCAATGATGTTTCCGTATGTCAGGTGTGAACAAGGATTATCCTATTTTTTTTCAGAGTCAAAGTCCATCGTATTAGATACAACGCCATCCTAGTTATCGATACCTTGATGCATCATTTATATGTGTTATATCAAAAATAAGGAATGAAATGATGAAGTATCCCAATCCCTAAAACAAGAAAATCATCTCTCATCACCATATCTAATAAAGTATCGAAGAATTATAGACTTGTTGGACTTCTGAATCAATCTCAAAATCAATGGTTAATCCATCTTCTTCTATCTTCTTTCTGCGCTAACATGGTATCATGACGGTCAATAAAAATAATAAAGCATCCATATTGCATCCAAAAACCATTAGCATACATACATTCTTCATAATCATATCATAATCCTCATCATATCATAGCATAACATCATCGCATAGAAAGTACACAAAAATAAATACATCCATATCATAGCATGCCATATATAAAAGACACTAAAAAAGAAAGTAAATCATCCATCACATTGCATTCATAACATAAATAATACATTACATATCATATAGCATCACATCATAAATCATACATAAACATCACATCATATGAATAAATAAAGGTACACATTCATAACATAAACATTTGCATCCATCCATAGCATGTGCATCCATACATGATCATAAAGCATCATATAAAATAAAATAACACCAAATCATAATCACATCGAATCATCTCATATATATTATCATCAAAATGTAACTATCATGATACAAGAATCTGAATCAGTGTGCAATGTCACCAAAAATTGGATATACATGAGGCTATCAAAAATCAACCAATGAATGTATATACATCATAAATCATAGTTGTACATCAAAAATGTGTCTACAAAATGCGAGGCTAGCCTTAGATCTATCTATCATCAGCCTCAAATCTACCTATCATCATGAAAGGACTAATCCTGGTGTCCAGCCGAAGGTTGTTTGTGTCTTCTGCTAGAGGATTGATGTACAAACAGTCACCTCTTGAAGCACTATGTGCCACCCTACTCCAATGAGAAAAATCCGGCTAACACCAGTGCAGAGGAACATCTCTATAATACAAAGTCCTATAATAGGAAACATCCATCATAGCCTACTCATACATTTGAGCAGACACAACTTGGCCCTATGCCTACTGTGCTTGTTGAGCCGCAGCCTTTAGTTGCTGTTGCCGACCTGTCTTTTGGGCCAGCTAGATGGTGAGCTATTCGACCTATTGTTTGTCTTGGTCTCGCTCCCCTATGACCTATTGTACTTGCTAGCGAGCTGCATCTCACTCACCAGTAACTTGCTGCACCTGCTAGAGTACCTGTTCATGCTCCTGTCTCAATCTATCTTTCTTTGCAGTGAGAGTCTGGATCTGCGCGTCTTGTGGTTGGGACCCTGGGGTTGCTACTACTGTTGTCTTTGCTAATCTGGTGGTGGTGGTGGTGCCTGTCTTGATGGATGAATAAAGGGAACATGTCCCAACACCTGTCCCACACCTTGTCCATCATGTTGTTGTTGTTGGTGCCCATCACTAGGTACCTGCCCATCATGCCCGTCTTGGGGAGGCTGTTGAGGAGGATTCTGCTGTCCTCGATCCTGTCCTTAGCCCTATCCTCTGATCTGCCTCTGTCTTTGACCTCTACCACAACCAGGAACATGTCCCCTTGCCAAATATGTCAACCGAACCAGAGAAAATTGAAGAAACTTGTTGTCCCTCAGTATTATTTGGCATTAATGTCAATACACCAAGGTTGAGGTATTAGGTTATGCACATGGTGATATTTCCAGTTTTGCATGAGTTTATATATCCATGTTGATCCATCTTAGCATTTTCATCTGCATTTGGCATAATTCGGTGGTGATATGTTTCAGCCAGCTTGGCCTATGATCAGTTTGAAATAATAAAGTTCATTTGCATATTTACTGGAATTTTGGTAAAGTGTAGTGGTAAAGACTATATTCTAAGGTCTATTAAAAAAGGCATTGATACATTTTTTCACAAGGAAATATTGTTCTCCAAATAGAATTTGAAATTATTGTGAAGAAAGTCTTTTGAAAGGATGGCACATTATGATCAATTGATAAGAGGTGGTAATGATAATATTGGGTTGTTCTAAAGGCACATTGACACACTATATTACTTTTACAAGGCAACATCGTTGTGAGGAAATCTTAAAAAAAATAAAAAGGGGTGGAAAATTGACTTTATTCAAAAGCTCATGATGAAAGAAAGTAAAAATAAAATTTTATAAAGATAAGTTTAAGAGAATTTTTGGGCTGTCGGTGGTCATTATTTGTTTGACTTTAATGGGAATTCTTTCCCATCAAAATGCTCGGATGTGAAACATCATTATGCTAGATTTGAAAGGTCTTTGAAAGTCTTGGACAAGCATAAGAGGTTGATTCATTTCATTTGATGTTTTTTGTTACCCTAATCATAATTGTGGTTGTAAGATGAACTTGTCTCAAGCGTCAGTTTTGTGGGCAAGCAGTCACTGTTCAGTGAAGAGTTTTTGGGTGTCTTCTGCTGCTGACCTAGGTGTATTCTTCTCCATCGTTTTTCTTTACTTAGTATTATTTAAAATCGATGGGCATTAGATTGTGTTTTAATAATTGTTGAGTAAATATGTTTGATCTGGAAGTCACGACCATTAATGTTGAGTTTTTGGTTTTGTACTTCATGGTTGTTAATGTTCAATGAAAGTTGTTTTGGTTTTGCTCACAGTCGTAAAGTTGAGTTTTTGAAGTCTGGACTTCATGGAAGTTGTCGTAGGGATGTTGTAATCAAGAGTTTGGTTTTCCTTAATCTTGATGTGTAAATACTTGTTTAAAACTCTATTGGGGTTTACTGTTGTAGAAGAACCTGTTGTTAAGTATAAGGGTTTGTTTGTAGTATTAAATGTTTCTTTTGTTAAGTAAAACCTTGCCATTATTTTGAGGGTTTGGCCGTGGTTTTAAGTTGATGGGGTTTTTATGTCGACTCAGCAGATTATATGGCAGGTATTTGTTGGTTATTTTTTTATTACTTTCTTGGAAAGTTGGGTTTTTGTATAGTTTCGAAGGATTATGATTGAGATTTGTAAGAAAATGTAGTCTTACATATGGAAAAAGGTAGTTGCAGATTTGGTTTCATATGGAAGTTATTGATACAGGTTTCAAACAGATTTTTGTTTACCTAATTCTGTTTTAAAATAGAGAACATATAAAATGCTTTGTTATGCTCCTGAAATGTGATGAGAGGTTTTGGAAAGCACAAATTATATATTTCTGAAGAACAATATATATTGGTTTTTGAGGCTTGAAACTTTGTAACTCTGATTCTGAGGTCATTACAGAAGAGTATGTGATTAGTGAAACAAAGATCAACTTTGTACTTATATTACTTCATACTTGTACATTTCATAAGACTATCAGTGAGATAGCATTATAAGACTATCAGTGAGATAACATTATTGTTAATGAGCAAATCAACTAGTGAGGCTTTGTACAAAGAATATTTTTTCAGATAAGGCTAGTGAGGCCAAGTTCGAGTGGTTTTATTCCCCAGGAGGGTTTCCACTCAAGACAAATTCTGTGTCAAATTTTTAAATGTGTTAGTTCTCTATCCGTTCATTTCATTTTACAACATAAGTTTATTTGTGATATGATTATTGTTAAAAATTTTCAAAAGAATTAATTTGGTTGTTAACATTGATTCACCCCCCCTCTCAGTGTTAACTGCACTCCAACAATTTGTATCAGAGCCAAAACTTGTTGTTGAGTCAACTAGGGGATTCTGCTTAGGAGTGCTAATGGCAATGGAAGAAGGTTTATCTACAACCAAAGCACCACTTTTTGATGGTACTGGTTATGCCTTCTAGAAGTTTAGGATGAAAAAAACATATTAACTCTCTAGGATATGATGTGTGGGAAGAAGTAGAAAATGCATATATTGCTACATCACCCCCTTCTGATGATGATGAGAAACGAGCATATGATTGCAATGTAAAGGCTGAAAATGCTATTTGCGGTGGACTCACTAATGATGTCTTGACAAAAATAATGGATTGTAAGAATGCAAAATCCATATGGGATAAATTTTCCACTATCTATGAAGGTGATGAGAAAGTTAAAGAAGCAAAACTTCAGAACTATAGATTTAAATTTGACAGTCTAAAAATGGGTGAAAATGAAAAAAATTCTGATTTTTTCTTGAAGATTCAAGAAAGTGTAAATGCAATTAGAGGTTTTGGAGAAAGCCTTCCTGAAAATCTTGTTGTTCAAAAAGTTTTGAGATATTTACCCACTAAGTTTGATCCAAAGATTGCAACAATTGAAGAAAGAGACATTAATCAGGCAACTCTTGATGATCTTCATGGTTTCTTTACTGCTTATGAGATGGAATTGAATGAACATAACTCTATAAGTAAGGAATCTGCCTTTAAAGTTGAGTCTGATGTTGTAGATGAAACAAAGTCATCTTTTGTAAGTAAACTAAAAAGAGGCTCAGGCAAGTATAAAGGGAACTTACCCTTTAAATGTTTTAATTGTGGAAAGATAGGACACTATGCTGCAAACTGTCCTAATAAAGATCTTGAAAGTGATGATGAAAAAAATAAAAAATTCTCAAAGAAAAAGCAATCTAATTTTAAAAAGAGAAATACTTTCAAAAAGAAGAAAAGCCTTTATGCTGATGTAACTGATAGTGAATCAATTGAATCTTGTGATGAAACTGAAGAAATCTTATTTATGGCTGAAGTTGTTCCTATAAAGGAAGATGATTCTAATTCTGAATCTGAAATGGATCTTGAGGGAGAATTGAAATCTGCTCTCAAAGAAATTAAGAAATTGAGAAAAGAGGTAGTTATCTTAAAAGATAAAGATTAGGAAAATATACAAATTATTTTTGATTTGACTCTTAAAGGAGAAGAAATCAGAAAAATTCTTGAGATGACTCTAAGAAAAATTGAAACTTAAGGAGGATAGATGCTGCTCTTTGGAAGCAAAAGTTGTTAAGCTGAGAAATCAACTTGCCTCACCTGATGAAGGTCAATGCTCAAATCACAATGGTAAAGGAAAAGGTAAGATTTCTAATAATAATCCTAGTTTCAATGGTTATTGTTTCAATTGTAAATAATTTGGTCATAAGGCTGGTACTTGCAAGATTTTGTCTAAGAGAAGTTACAATATTGTTAATGGAAATCTCTATAAGTTTCTTGTCAATCTTCAATGTTATAGATGCAATGAAGTAGGTCATATAGTAGCATTTTGCAGATCTAGTTTAAAAGTGCAGTCAAACAAAGCTAATGAAACTAAATTTGTTTGGAGACCTAAAGAAGTTAAAGCCTTGATAGTTGAAACAACTTTTCACTTTGTTAAGAGAAATTTTTGGATCCTTGATAGTGGCTATTCTCATCATATGACTGGTGAGAAAAATAGGTTTGTAGACTATGAAGATTATTCTGGTGGTTTTGTTAAGTTTGGGAATGATCACTGTATTCCTATAGTGGACAAAGGTACTATTTTGCTTGAAAATGAAATCCCTGTCAATGATGTTTATTATGTGAAAGGACTAACTCATAATCTCTTGAGTGTAAGCCAAATTTGTGACAATGGCTTTGAAATAAAGTTCTTTGACTTTGGGTGTGAAATTCAAAGAAAATCTGGTAAAACGGTAGCAGCAGGTTATAGAACAAATGGTAATGTGTATTATCTACAAGAGAGCTCAAATAATAACCAAGAAACTAATGTTTGCTTCATGAGTCAAATTGATGAGTCTAAGTTATGGCATAGAATATTTGGCCATATTAACTATGACAATTTGGTAAAGATAAGTAAAAATCAAAATGTTAGAAATATGCCAATAATATCTAAACCAAATAACAGATTTGTAAAGAGTGTTAGGAAGGAAAACAAGCTAGAGAAAGTTTCAAAACTAAAGAATACACATCAACCAGACCTCTGCAGTTTGTTCACACTGATTTATGTGGACCAACGAGGACTAAGTCCTTGAATAATGAGAGGTATTTCATGCTTTTTATAGATGACTAAACTCGTATGACTTGGGTAACATTTCTGATACATAAGGGAGAAGCTTTTCATAAGTTTAAAGTTTTCAGAAAGTTGGTTGAAAATGAATCTGATATGAAAATCAAGTGTCTTAGGTTAGATAGAGGAGGTGAATTTACCTCACAAGAGTTTGTTGATTATTGTGCAGATCATGGAATAAAGAGGCAATATTCAGCCTCTAGGACACCACAACAAAATGGTGTTGCTGAACGCAAAAATCGAATAGTGAAGGAAATGGAAAGAGCTATGTTGCATGATGCAACTCTGTCAAACACTTACTGGAAAGAAGCAGTGCACATTGCTATTTACTTTCTGAATAGAGTTAAGATAAGAACTAAAACACAACATACACCATATTCATTATGGTATGGTAGGACTACTAATGTAGGATATTTCAAAATTTTTGGCAACAAGTGCTTTATAAAGAAAGATACTGATAGCATTGGAAGTTTTGAATCGAGATGTGATGAGGATAGATTTTTGGGATATTCTACACAGTAAAGCATATAAATGTTACAATAAAAGATTAAGAAAAATTGTGGAAAGTGCCAATGTTAAGGTTGATGAAACCTTACAAAATTGTGAACAACAAAATAAATTTGATGATGATGATGATTTTATTGTGTAGACACCTAATACAAATCTGCAAGACCAAAATGAACCTACAAGTTCAACAGAGCCTGAGAAATCAACTGAAAAAAATATGCCTGATGATATTGTTGAACCTTCCTCTCAGCCTTCCACTCAGTTGTCTTCTAGGCTAATGAAAAAGAATCATCCTTCTGATTAGGTTATTGGTGATGAAACAAAATGAGTTCAAACTAGAAGGAAAATTTTAGGTACAAAAGATAATGATGAACAAGTTTATTTGTCTTTGATTTCAAAAATAGAACCTAAGACATATTTTGAGGCTAGTAGTGATAGTTGCTGGATTAAGGCTATGCATGAAGAACTTGCACAAATTGAGAAAAATAAAACTTGGGAACTAGTTCCTAGACCTGAAAACAAAAATGTCATTGGTGCAAAATGGGACTTTAGGAATAAGTTGGACGAACAAGGGAACATAGTCAGAAACAAAGCTAGATTAGTTTGCAAAGGCTACTCTCAAATTGAAGGCTTGGATTTTGATGAAAATTTTGCTCTTGTAGCTAGATTAGAAGCAATTAGAATGTTTCTGGCTTATTCTGTGTATAAAGGTTTTAAAGTGTATCAAATGGATGTTAAAACTACTTTTCTCAATGGTGACTTGTCAGAAGAAGTTTATATGGAATAGCCTGAAGGCTTTGCTATTGCAGGAAAAAAATATTATGTATACAAGCTGAAAAAGGCCCTCTATGGTCTAAAACAAGCTCCTAGAGCCCGGTATTCAAAGTTGGACACCTATTTACATGAACAGGGGTTCTCAAAAGGAGCAGTAGAGAACAATTTATACTTCAAAGTGAAAGATGACAGTATTATAGTTGTTTATGTTGATGATATTATATTTGGCAATAATAATGCTGCTTTGTGCTATGAATTTCCAGCAATCATGAAGTCTAAATTTGAAATGTCAATTATTGGTAAACTTTCTTTCTTTTTGGGTCTTCAAGTTAGTTAACTTGATAAAGGGATATTTATCTCACAAACAAAATATGCTAAAGAAATGTTGAAAAAGTTTTAGATGATTGATTGTAAACTAGTTGGGACTCCTATGGAAACCAGCTGTAAACTTTTAAAGGAAGCTGATCAGCCTAATGTGGATCATACTATGTATAGATCCATGACTGGTAGTCTTTTATAGCTGGCTGCCACAAGGCTTGATATTATGCATGCTGTATGCTTGGTTTCATGATTTCAATCTGCACCTAAAATGTCTCATTTGAATGCTGTGAAAATAATTTTGAAGTATGTTGCTGGCACGATAGATTTTGGCTTGTGGTACCCTCAACATGGTGATTTTACTTTGGTTGCTTACACTGATGCTGAATGGGTAGGAAATATTGAGGACAAGAGAAGCACTTTAGGGGGTGCTTTCTATCTTGGAGGTATATTGGTAGCCTGGCATAGCAAGAAGCAGGATTTAGTATCCTTGTCAACTGCTGAGGCGAAATATACAACAACTGCTACCTGTTGTACTCAGGTACTTTGGATAGTCCAGACCTTGAAGGACATATAGGTTGATGTTGTTAGACCTGTTCACATTTTATGTGATAATACAAGTACCATTAATATCTCCAAAAATCCCGTACAATATTCTAGAACTAAACATATTGATATTAGGTATCATTTTCTACGTGAAAAGGTGTTGGAAAATGAAGTTATACTAGATTTTTTGGCATCTAATGATCAGGTGGATGATATCTTTACCGAACCCCTTCCTAAAGCTCAGTTTGAAATGCTAAGAGACAAGTTTGGTGTTGTCTCTATCAGTTCTCTTCCATGTTAATTCCCGTTCATGGAAACAAGGGGAGCAATTCATGCATATTCTTTTATCCCTCTGTATCTATTTGGAATTTTAGAAGTACATTTCATGTTTGGCTCAGTTTTTCTGTCTTTGGCATTGTGTCAAAAGGGGGAGAATTTGGAGAATTTGGAAGCTTGTTTTTTGACAGTGATGTTGATAGTTTTTTTTTGGCTTGTTAAAATTTTATGTAGTGTACAGTTCAGCTTGTTGTACAGTTCAACTTGTGTTTTGGCAGTGATATGTTTCATAGTGATATGTAGTATTTATGGTGATATGCTTTGTTTATTCAGTCTTTAGTTGTATATGATGGTTTCTTTGATATGTGACAGGATGGATATGTACTTCATGCAGTCATCATGTTCAGAACAGGTATATTATAGCTCTGATCTTATTGATTAACCTTTGTGTTTGACATCAATGCCAAAGGGGGAGTTTGTTGTCCCTCAGTATTATTTGGCATTAATGTCAATACACCAAGGTTGAGGTATCAGGTTATGCACATGGTGATATTTTCATTTTTGCATGAGTTTATATATCCATGCTTATCCATCTTAGCATTTTCATATGCATTTGGCATAATTTAGTGGTGATATGTTTTAGCCAGCTTGGCCTATGATCAATTTGAAATAATAAAGTTCATTTGCATATTTATTGGCATTTTGGTAAAGTACAGTGGTAAAGACTATATTCTAAGGTCTATTAAAAAAGGCATTGATACATTTTTTAACAAGGCAATATTGTTCTCCAAATAGAATTTGAAATTATTGTGAAGAAAGTCTTTTGAAAGGATGGCACATTATAATCAATTGATAAGAGGTGGTGATGATAATATTGGTTTGTTCTAAAGGCACATTGACACACTATACTACTTTTACAAGGCAACATTGTTGTGAGGAAATCTTAAAAAAAAAAGGGGTGGAAAATTGACTTTATTCAAAAGCTCATGATGAAAGAAAGTAAAAATAAAATTTTATAAAGATAAGTTTAAAAGAATTTTTGGGCTGTCGGTGGTCATTATTTGTTTGACTTTAATGGGAATTCTTTCCCATCAAATGCTCGGATGTGAAACATCATTATGCCGGTTTGAAAGGTCTTTGAAAGTCTTGGACAAGCATACGAGGTTGATTCATTTCATTTGATGTTTTTTGTTACCCTAATCATAATTGTGGCTATAAGATGAACCTGTCTTAGGCGTTAGTTTTGTGGGCAAGCAGTCGCTGTTCAGTGAAGAGTTTTTGGGTGTCTTCTATTGCTAACCCAGGTGTATTCTTCTCCATCGTTTTGCTTTACTTAGTGTTATTTAAAATCGATGGGCATTAAATTGTGTTTTAATAATCGTTGAGTAAATGTGTTTGATCTGGAAGTCACGACTGTTAATGTTGAATTTTTGGTTTTGTACTTCATGGTTGTTAATGTTCAGTGAAAGTTGTTTTGGATTTGCTCACAGTCGTAAAGTTGAGTTTTTGAAGTTTGGACTTCATGGCAGTTGTCGTAGGGATGTTGTAATCAAGAGTTTGGTTTTCCTTAATCGTGATGTGTAAATAATTGTTTAAAACTGTATTCGCGTTTACTATTGTAGAACCTGTTGTTAAGTATAAGGGTTTGTTTGTAGTATTAAATGTTTCTTTTGTTAAGTAAAACCCTGTCGTTATTTTGAGGGTTTGGCTGTGGTTTTAAGTTGATAGGGTTTTTATGTCGACTCAGCAGATTATATGGCAGGTATTTGTTGGTTATTTGTTTATTGCTTTCTTTGCAAGTTGGGTTTTGTATAGTTTCGAAGGATTATGGTTGAGCTTTGTAAGAAAATGTAGTCTTACATCTGCCAAAAGGCAGTTGTAGATTTGGTTTCATATGGAAGTTATTGATACAGGTTTCAAATAGATTTTTGTTTACCTAATTCTGTTCTAAAATAGAGAACATATAAAATTCTTTGTTATTCTCCTTTTGAAATGTGATGAGAGGTTTTGGAAAGCACAAATTATATATTTCTGAACAATAATATATATTAGTATTTGAGGCTTGAAACTTTGTAACTTTGATTCTGAGGTCATTGCAGAACAAAGTATGTGATTAGTGAAACAAAGATCAACTCTGTACTTATATTACTTCATATTTGTACATTTCATAAGACTATTAGTGAGATAGCATTATAAGACTATCAGTGAGATAGCATTATTGTTAGTGAGACAAATCAACCAGTGAGGCTTTGTACAAAGAATACTTTTTTAGATAAGGCCAGTGAGGCCAAGTTCGAGTGGTTTTATGTGACACCCCTCCGTTTTGTTATATTTTTATTGATAGCTTAGATACTTTGTTGGACCTTATTTTATGTAATGGTTGTTCTATCGCTGATAGTGGAGTGATGATAGACTATATGGATGTGATGATACATTATATGCATGGTGATTATGTTTAATATGCTTTATGTTTGCATATATGCTTAGTTGTGATGACATTGCTATATATTCTTATTGTAGTTTAATTGATATATTATTTTGTCAGTTGATGTGACATTGTATTGGTGAAGAGAACGGTATTGCATCACTCACTTGTGAGTGCCTTGTGATTTCCACGATTCTATCTTCACGGTGTGTATGAATTATTATTTGTATACATGTACAACTTTCGCTTTTGTTGTAGGTTTGTAGGTATAGGACAACGGCTTCACCTGGTTTCATAGGTCTGAGTGTGTCCACTACTCAACAGTAATGATTGGGAGATAGTAACTGTTAACCTTGTCAAACCTTTACTCTAGCACAGTGTGTCGTTAATCCGTATGTTGGTCATGTTCCTTATCCATGTTGGTCTTGGTATTTTATTTATCGTGCAAGTTTAAATTGTAAGGATTAAATAATATGTTGTGATTAAATATTTAATTAATATGGATATTTTATTATAAATTAATTAATTTAATTTAAGTTATATTATTAAGTAATTTTAATTATTAAATTAATTGGGAATTAAAATAAATAAGTTATTTAATTGTAAATTAGATTAAATAAATTGTTTTTAATTTTAAATGCATATTTGGGAAAAGATCTCAGAAATATCCTAGTTTGTTGTGTGAACTAGAAGTTAGAAGGATTTTTTTTTTTCTTATTGTCTTAAAATTGATTTACGGAGAGATTGATTGAAATTGGTGAGAAAAGAGGAAGTTGTTTTCACAGAAAAAGAAGACAGAGGTTTTTGGGGAAATAAAAAATTGTTTTGTGTTTTGAAGAAATTGTAGATCTTAGAAGCTTTTTGATAATTCTAGGAATCTAGTTTGTTATATTCTTGGCTGTGGATTATTTCTGTTATCTGGGAAGTGGCAATTGTTCTAGAGGAAGTTTTGGCAACATTGGCAAATTGAGGTTACAGAGAAGCTCAACATCAATCCTCGAGGCAACAATTCTTTTGGAACAGGTTCTTTAATTGTTTTTATGAATTTTGATTTGAAAAAGTTATTTAATTATTGTAATGAAAATTGGAAAAGATTAGAAGAGGTTTTCATTATTGTAGAAGCTTTTGTTTTTAAAAGATTTCCGTGAAAATCGAACCTCTGTAGAAAACAATTTAGATCCTCTGTGTAAATTGATCAATTGAAATAGATTGATACAAAAGGAAATTATAGATCTTTGTAGAAAATTATCATTTTGTTTTGGTTTCCCTATTTCTTTTAATTGTCTGGGAAAATGAAAATCTCTGATCTTTCCTGTAGAAAACTTCTTCTGTGAAAATCTATGATCTTTCCTATAGAAAACTTCTTTTGTGAAAATTTATTGCCCAACTTGAACCAGTGCTTGGATTAATTTATATATAAATATACATATATATTGAAATATATATGTACATATACATAAATATATTATATATATAAATATTTTATTTAAAGCACTATAAATTCCCTGTAGGAATTTTTATTTTGAAACAAAATTGTAAGAAATCACCGTATGATGAATTAATAACAGTGATGAACTTAAATAAATTTAAGTTTGTATTTTGAAGGCACTAGGGATTAAACCCCATCGCCACCTCCATATTATGGTGGGGATGGGCCTGTTGTGGTAGCGCCCTCCACACATGTGTGGGGAAGGCACTGAAGCGCCGTCTCCCTTAATAAACTCTGACGCGACCAATTTGAGCGCTGTGATTTTCGTACGATGGTTTCTTTAATGGTTATTTTATTATATATAATATATTTATATATGTATATATATGTATATATATATGTTATATGTATAATATATTATATGCTTATTATTTATAATATGTATTTTATTTATTATGTATATATTTTATATATATATATATAAATATATATTTTTGGAAATTGTATTGTAATTATTTTTAAATGGAATTTGGGAAAAATATAATTAACTTTATGATTAAAGAATATATTTATATGTATATATATAATTATATTTATTTAATGTGTGAGAAATACAATAAATATTTGCAAGCACGATTAATTAAATTGAAATGATTGATTATTTTATTGATGAATTTGAGTTAATCTTATGAGTAGTTGTGAACTGAAAGTAATCGTTTAGTTTAAATTCATTGTTGACCTATAAATAGGAATTATGTTTAAATGGTGTATTTTAGATATGCGATATTGATTGTTTTGGATTTAGGAAATCCGAATAGTAGTGCTTTTAATTACCTGAGATTGTTTATTTTAATTTCTAGTATTTATGTAATTGGGAACGGTGGGGAATATTTGTTGTCGAGAAAATATAAGTCTTCCAAATTATAATTGTGACAGGGTTGTTATTTCTGTTAATCACCTTGAGATTTCCTTGGGTAGTGCATGTAGTTGGATTCAGTATTGGACATCTGTAGGGATGTGTTATCTCTTGTGTTATGTTATTATTAGTTGGTGCACTGTCTACCCTTGGGTGTGGAATGAGTTATTGTGTTGTCGATAGGGGAGTGGCTTTCAACGGGGGCCGGGACACAAAGTGGTCCCAGGATAACTTGTGTGGAAGTCAGTGTAATCAGTGGAAATTAAATAACCTACATTAGGGGAATGGGTAGTTAACATATTTAACTTGATAATTAGCCTCGCTCATTGGCCCAAGGGCTTGTGTTAGACTTGAGATGAGTTGAGAAGGCCTGAAATGGAAAGATTGTTATCTTGTCTTCTTGAAAGATAATCGATTTCGCACTGGTGTGCATGTGGGGCCGGAGTTCGTAAGAGGTTACTAGGATAACCCAAGATGGGGGTCGGGACCTAGGAAGATCTCCTTAGGATAACCAATGTAACCTTTGTGATGACACTCCTCCTATGACAACAGTCAATTTTTGTTGTACAGTGATTGTTCTTGATTCAGTAATTCTGGAAGCAATGTGACCTTTTGTTTGTGTTTACTAGTATTGTGTTATCTTGTATATTGCTTGTGTCTAGAGGTAATAGGTTTGTCTTGGTTACCTTTTACTATCTCCTAGCACGGGGGCTGGGCCTATGGGTACCATATGGTTGGGTGGCGTGCACCTTACACTGTTGAGCTTTCTCTTCATGTTCATGATGGTGAGATCTTCTTGTTCGAGGAGCTCGTGTGGTTCTATGGATTTGTATTTCTCTTTATTCATTGTAATTGTGGAACACTATGTAATTGTAATCCTCATTTGTATCTAGGAGAACCCTTGTGATGTAATTGTAACATTATGTATGATTTATTCATTGTTGGATTAAATGGTATATTTGGTGTTATGTGCTGTTGTATCTGTGGAAATATACTCATTACATTTCTATGTGTTAGAATTATTTTGCAATGAATTAATGCTTTGATGTATATTGTATCTTGAGTTAATTCCATATATTATGTTTTAGAATAATTTTGTAAGTTTTGAAATTCACATGTAGACGCGTTGTGTGGCCTAGAGGATGTATGTGTTAGAGTAGTTTACTTCACTCGTCATTGTTATTTCTTTTTTAGGAAAAAAAAATTAGATGTGCTTCCACAGTGTTGCATCATCCTCTAGGTTGCAGGATGAGTCTTTACATTTTATTCCCCAGGAGGGTTTCCACTCAAGACAAATTCTGTGTCAAATTTTTAAATGTGTTAGTTCTCTATCTGCTCATTTCATTTTACAGCATAAGTTTATTTGTGATCTGATTATTGTTAAAAGTTTTCAAAAGAGTTAATTTGGTTGTTAACACTAATTCACCCCCCTCTCAGTGTTAACTGCACTCCAACAAAACTAGGCATCATATATAGGAGTGGTCCCTGCATCGTAAGGTCCAATTGCATATACCCACCATTGTGGGACAAAAGCTTGAAAATAATTGATAATGACTTGTGGTGGGACCTGTTGTCCCTAGACTATCTGAAGGATAGTCCTACAAAAACAACTCTATATGTTGGATGCACTACATCTTGAGTATCACCGAATAGTCGGGCCACTCGGTCAAGGAGATACCTCTCAACCATGGTGTGCTCACGACCCAAAATATATCTAGTTTGTTATGTGTAAAATAGCTGCTCTTGGTCGTCATACCAGGGATGGGCCTGTATCCACACCTCCATCTAATTTTTTTTATATCATCTATTACACGCCTCTAATAGGCGATTCTCGTGGTGCCTTTTTTCTATAATGTGGTCATCACCCCATATTTGTATACGATGGGATGATCAAGATCAGTGTCAACAAGTGTGATGATAGGACAAAGCACAAAAATGTGCCACCAGACCTAAATATGAAGCAGTGTAACTTCAACCCCTATCACTCGCCCTCTTAGGTAAACCACCTGGTGCATCTCATGGTATAAAGAAGCAAGTACAACTAGGCCCCATGTATAGAGTGTCATCCTCTGCACCATCCCTACCCAGAGAAGTCCCCAATCGAAGCTAAATCCTCTGCCTCATCATTTGGGAACCAATACTCCACAAATTAGTGCTCCTATAACCAAGGTGAAATCTAGCACTTGCCCTCTATAATCTCATAGGTCTATCTAATGGCTATCCACCCAAATAGTCTCCAGCTTGAGCACATTGAAGATCATACTGCCCTAGAATCGGTGTCGTAAATCACTCTCTCCCCATTGATGGGGATCCGTAGAATGCGCCACATGTCCTCCAGTGTAATTGTGGCCTCCCTAGTAGGTAAATGAAATGAGGAGGTCTCACTGTGCCAATGCTCAATCAATACTGCCATCATTGCTAGATGGGTCTGAATCTTTGGCATGTGAGTTACAAACCCTAATCTAATTATGTCGAGGAAGAAATTCTTGTCATCCCCAAAATGGAAAATGCGAGAAAGAAGGCTGGATTGACGCTTCCGAGACATAATCGGTTGAATGGTCTCTTGCATGCACAAAGCGAACAGTGTCAAATTTTCTAAGAAACAACAAAATTTGGAGTCTAAAACCCTAAATTTGTAATTGCGCACCAATTTTGCAATTGCGTCGCTTTGGTGAAAAAGCAATTGTGTCACTCTATACAATTGCGCGTTGAAATTTGAGTGCGATGCTGAACCTAAATCGCCTAATGTGACACTATTTTGCAATTGCGTGTCAAAATTTCAATAGTGACGCTAGACTAAAATGACACGTTCCGCTATCTAAAAATAGCAACACTATCCTGCAATAGTGCCCCTAGACCTAAAACAAGCACCATGAGGCATAAGGACAAAAGCATCACTATAGCGCAATTATGCCACCGACCACGACAAAGGCATTGCAATACAATGACACAATTGTTTCGCTAACTTAGATGCCTAATAAATGCACAAAAAAGTGAAAAACGAGAAAAAATTTAGAATACGTACTAGGGGTCCTACGTCGGCTAGCTGCTGGTACTCTCATACCCTATCCACGAGGTGGTCAGGAAGCGCTAGATCACCCATATCGTCAGGAAGTCAGAGAAAAATCAGCAGGGTTTCTCTAATGGCAAGTGTGCAAATGAATTGAAAATGACCCCCAACCTCTATTTAAGCCTAAAAGTTAGGATTTTTGCTCTAATTTGAGGGGGAAAATGGGATTTTAATCCTTTCTAGTCAATTTTTGAGCTATGTAGCTTATTTTGAAGCAATTTTTTTTAATGTTTTTGAGCTTGTTTTTGCATCCTAGAGCTTATTTTTTGCAGCCAAACCTATGTTGAACCTTTGTCGTGATCTCAACCTGAAAATTAAAATTTCTTCTTGATTTCTCAAGGGGGTAGGGTACCAACATAATTTCTTCTGTTGGGGGAATAGTGGGGCATCTGAAAAAAATCAAGAATTTTTAAATTTTTGATCTAAGCAGTAGTGTAAATCCGAAAAGTGTCAGTCTTTGAACCAATGTAACATGTACCTCGCTTCAAAGATGGGATAAATCTAGATACTTAAAATCGTCTTGATTGATATTGCACATCTGAATTTGATTACTAACACCATTTCGTCCCAAATCACCCTTTTTCGTTCGTTTAATTAAATAATCTTCATTGTTTAATTAAATTTATCACTTTCTCTTATTAATCAAATAATCAATGTTATTTGGCTAATTTATCCACTTTCACACTAATTTTCATCTTGTTTAATTAGGTAATGCAAATTATTTAATTGAATTTCTTATGTCTTCTCATTTAATTAAATAATCTTAATTATTTAGTTAAATGTCATTAAATCCCCTTTTATAAAATATGTTAATTATTTAATGAAATTCCTAATTTCATCCATCTTGCACAATTAAGTAATTTCTTAAATTACTTAATTATCTAATTTCCCTCACCCTCCCACTTGCAAATTCCTCCATTTGCACTCCTTCAAAATGAGAAGAATCTTGTAACAAATTTCCTAAAAATTTCCTAATTTTTAGGAAGTGTGCATCTTTGAATCAATGAGAGCCATTGATTAAAATCCCTGATTCTTGTCAACTTGCATTATCATCCATTGATGGGAATCCTTGATCTATTCCATCTCCTCTTATCGCTTTTCATCCATTGATTGATCAAAAAAATCTTGACCATTTATTCAACTATTTTCCCTATAAATAATCCTCATTTCTATGAGAAAATGATCCACTTTCATTTAAAGCAACTAGACTATATTGAATTTTAGAGCATTCTTCATTAGCATTTCAGAATTTAGCATCCATTTTAGCTTAGCTTTGCATCCATTTTAGCTTATCTTTCATCCATTTTCATCAATCTTCATCAATGCAATCCATTTAAAAGCTTGTTTCAATCTAGGGATTGGGAAAGGGCTGACATTCCACATCAATGCAACACCAATCCCCCAATGGGATGAGGTTTGATTCATTAGATTAGTTTCCATTATGCATTTCTTGTTTGTTTATGTTTAATGGCTTCTTTGTTTGATGTTTTCAAGAATTTCATTGGGAGCTTGAATTAACTAGTTAGATATTGGCTTATTTCAAGTGGATCAAGCAATTTTAGCTTAGGTTATGATCATGCTCACAATGTCATCAAATATTTTTTTGAAAACCTTAATGTCCATGAACATGAATATATATTAGTGTACGGGTTGCACAAGCACATCAAACAATTGGTAGGCCCAATTTTTTTTTGAGAGCCCCCACGAACAACTTGCTCCAAATTGGATAATTTTATAGTCAATTTTGATATTTTTCTTGTTTCTAAAACCAATGGTGTACTTATATTTTCACCTAGATGATCCAAAATTTAAGTCACTTGTAAAATTGAAGCATGCAAACACGAAAACACAACCAATGATAAGTTAGCTTCTTAAAATTAGATTTTGGTGAAACAAAAGTCAATTCTAACTAATTTGAGTCTACCAAACATGATGGTGAATTTTATATCATTGCATGATCACTAAAAATTGGTTCACACCTAAAATCAAGATCTTTGAAAAGTTTTCAAAAAATAAGACATATCGACTATACGAGGACATCGTGGTTTTGATACCATGTGAGATTTTGGAATAAGTAAGAAATCAACTAAGACTTAATGTCATAGTGATAATCACAACACTGCTTATTAGATACACTAAATATCAGATAATAGGTTGAACAATGCTATTTCCCATTAATCAAAGAACAAACGTCTCAAGCAAGATACAAAGCAAACTAGATACCTAGATCACAAAATGCAAGAGAATACGAGAATGATAGAATAATGAATGAGAAAACAAAGCTAGGTGAGTGTATTTATAAGAAATCTAAAGAAGGAAGGTGAAACATCAAAATAAACTTACCTAATAAAGTTAAACTAGGTGTAGGAGAATATATAATAAACTAATGAAAATGAGTAAAAACTAGTTGCTTGAGAATCACTATTATATCATAATTTTTACTCCATGATATAAAAGCTCCTTGAAGTATAATAATATTTTAATTTGTTTTTTCAAGATAACTCAAACTATAATGGAATATGATTTTTTTTTTATTCAAATTATAAAGGGAATCTCCTTGAAATATGTTAGCCTTGTCTTTTGAGTTCACCTAATTTTAAATTTTTGCATTGAAATTTTGGTAGTGAAAATTGCATTGGAATGTGGTTAGGTTTCGTGCAAAAATGAGCCTACAATTGAGAGTTTTAAAATCTTTATTTTTCCGCGGAAGTCATGGTTATTAAGTTCAAATAAAGATTTCCTAAGTTTTAGTTGGGATTTAAATGTTCCAAATCTTTCAAAAATCATATTTGGTTTCAGAAAATAATTTGGTTTTGAAAATTTTGTGAGGCTAGAAAAATTTATGGGGCCCCACAAGATTGTGGCAACCTTGTGACAGCCCACATAATTACCTAAAATCTCGACCTTAATTCTTCAAGCAAAATAAAAGTGGAAGTTTTATCCTTGGAGGTTTGGGGAGGTTTTAAAACTCCCATTGGTTGTTAAAGTGGTTGTGGCAACCACTTAAAAGCTTGAAAAACCCCTTATAAAACATGAAAAAGCACGCAAATTTCATTTCGGTATTATTAAGAGGTTTTAAAACTCCATCATTCCACCCATGTGAAAATGTAGACAAGGCACCAAAATATAAATTTTTCTATAGAAAATTTCGTAGGAATACGATTTTTTTGGAATGCCTAAATTATAGAATGTGCACAAAATGGAATTATTGAAAATGCATCATCAAGTTTCAAGCAAATACGATTTGCAGGCACCAAAATGAGAGCTTTGCAACATGATGCTTTAATTGATACAACAATGTAAATGGATAGATGGAGCCTCTCTTAGCTATGAATTTTTTGTGGCTAAACGTCTTGTCCTTTACATATGACAAGAAACCGGTGAAGATGTCTTAGGAAGTAGCTCCTGTGAAGGTGACGAGTGCTCACACCGAGATCATGAAAGAAATGAGAAGAAGAGAGATAGACCTAATAAACCTATAAATTATAGGGTAAAGGATTTGTCGATCCATAAGGATTTGATTTCAGCGAGCTACTACAAGATGTTGAGAAAATGTGTCTCAACCTTGTAATTATACAAGGTTTATTGTTGATAGGATATGTTATATATATATATATATAGCCTAGTTACACTGATAGGTGTAATATACAATTGGAGCATAGGGTGAAGGGGAGGAGTGGGATGTGTGTTAATGTTAACATTTTTTTTGTTAAAAAAAACTCTTAAATGGTCGACATACATTAAATTAATGATATTGTAAATATGGACCATTCATTATTAGGTTTCATATCTAATGGTAGATATTTTGTTGGCTTGTATTGCCCTAGAAGGTAACCTTATTTTATGAGGGCAATGTATTACGACTACAGTATTGCGTTGTATTCTAAGAGTCTAATAGTGGTCGTGTCATCTTTGGATCTCTGGTGGTGATACTCTTGTGAGAAGCTTGCTCTACAAGTATATTGTAATCTTTATGATTTCTGAATAATATATTGGGCAACTTTTAGAGTGTGGGTTTTTTCTCCCGAAATTGTTTTCCCCACATAAATCATTGTGTTGTGGTATGCATGATATTTATATTTAAGTTTCTATAACTATTGAAAAAATCTATAAATTTTTGCATTATTCTCCTCTCAAGATTAGTGTAGGAAGTTTTTCTACCACCTTAGCTTCCTTACAAGTGGTATCAGAGCATGATCACCTCTAGTTTTAGTTGTGGGTTGTTGGGTTTTTTGAACTAATCCAAATTTGAGTGAGAGCTTTGTGCAGGAGACACTTTGTGATCTTGTTGCAAGAATTTTTAGATGACAAATTCATCAGGAAGAATAGAGGTGTAGAAAATTTTTGGAAATAATTTTTGAGATGTGGAAGCTGAAGATGGAGGATCTGTTTATAGATCAAGATCTGTGGGATGCTGTTGATGAGAATATTACAAGGCCTATAGATCCTACTTAGGCTGCTCAATATAATGTTATAGATCGTAAAGGCAAGGATCTAATCAGATTGTGCTTGGTAGAATTTGTTTTAATCAATGTCCATGAAGAGACCTCTTCGAAGAAACTATGGAAGAAGCTTGGTGAGATGTATCAAGCCAAATCCTTAGTGAACAATATTTTATTGAGGAAGAAATTATATTCCTTGAGAATGGAAGAGGGTGGAGGAATCACAAACCACTTGGAAGCATTCAATATGTTGGTGGATCAATTGGCATCAGTTGGTGTGAAAATAGATGAGGAGAAATGTCAAATCTTTCTTTGTTCTTTGCCTGATTTGTGGGATTCTCTTGTTATGGATATCATGAGTACTTTTGTTATATTGAAGTCTAAAGATGTTGTGGGTTCTTTTCTTTTTGAAGATATGAGGAGTAAGGTATCCATCACTATTAAGGGGGCCCTAAATATTCGTGGAAGACCCAAGGAAAAAGGAAAGAAGAATGAGAAGCATGACAAATCTAAGTCCAAGGGGAGATCTAAATACCCTGGAAAGTACAAGGTTATTTGTTGGAATTGCGGTAAGCTTGGACATGTTTGTAAGGACTGCAAAGAAGAAAAGAAGAAAAATAAGAGATTTGATTTTGATTTTGAGTCTAAGAAGGAAGATGGTGATGCATTCATTGTAGCTTTGGAAACTTGTGCAGGTAATGATGCATGGTTAATTGACTCAGGTGTATCTTTCCATATGACCTTTAATAAAGACTGGTTTTTTGAATATGAAGAATTTGAAGGAGGTAAGGTGTACTTGGGTGGTGATTCTTATTTAAATATTGTTGGCCGTGGTAAAGTTAGAATCAAGTTTCTTGATAGTAGAATATGGTAGAATAAAAAGGATTAATGGCGTGTTGTGCATCCTTGGATTAGTACAAAATTTGTTATCTATGAGCAAACTAATAAAGGCAGGTGTGCATGGAGTATTTTTTGATGCAGGATGCAAGATGGTTAGAGGTGCTATGGTGATTGCTAGAGGTGTCAGATATGACACATTATATAAGCTTGATGCAATAGTACTTTTATGAAAAGCAAGTCTGTGAAAGAGGTGAGGGTTTCATCTTTAGCAGATGGTCATGGATTTTGGGTATCCAAGGGTGCTCTGTCTTTTGAATCAAAGTTACCTACATAGAAAGCTATGTTATCACCAGAGACTTGGCTACATTGAAGAAAAGGGTCTAAGGACCTTGAAAAATAAAAAAACCTTATTGAAGGTTTTTCTAATTGTAATCTTGAATTTGTTTTCTGTGAGTATTGCATTTATGGAAAATAAAACCATGTTTAGTTTTAATCGAGTTATCATAAATCTTGTGGTGTATTGGGTCTTATCCATTTTGATGTGTTTGGTCCTGTAGATGTTCCTTCAATTGGAAAATCCACAAATTATGTTTCATTTATTGATGACTATAGTAGGACATGGGTATACTTTATAAAGAGTAAATTTGAAGTTTTCAATCGATTTAAAGAACTTAAAGCAATGGTTGAGTTGCAGACTGGAAATAAAATAAAATGTTCGAGGATTGATAATTGCGGTGAATTTTTCTCTAATGATTTTGATATATTTTGGTATTCATAGACAAAAGAAAACTCTGTATTCTCCACAACAGAATGGAGTTGTAGAAAGAATGAACATGACATTGATGGAGAAGGCTAGGAGTATGTTGAGTGGTGTTGGTCTAGTACAAAGGTTTTGGGATGAAGTTGCTACTACTGCCTGTTACTTGATTAACAAGTCTCCTACATCAGCTCTTGTTGCTAAGGTGCCTATAGAGGCATGGTCGAGTCATAAGCCTTCATTAAGACATCTTAGGATTTTTAGTTGCGAGGCATATTATAACCAGAACAAAGTAAACAAGATGTGATTCAATTTCCTTCTACATCTGAGAAAGTTGAATCGAGGCCCATGGATAGACAAGAAGTTGAGGAGAGCTCATCTAGCTCTAGATCTTCAGAAGAGGAGGAAGAACCTCCAACTCAACTTGTTTGTAGGTCTACAAGGCATAAAAAACCACCTGAAAGGTATTCACTTGATGATTGGAGATGTATTTTTGCTTTGAATACTAACTTGGATGAACCCATATTTGTAGAAGAGGCATTAGGTACGAATGATGTAGTATCTTGGAAGATTGCTATGGATGAAGAAATGTCAACTTTGAAAAAGAACGATAAATGTGATCTTGTACCATTGTCTAAAGGACGAAAACCTAATGGTTGCAATTGGGTGTTCAAGAAAAATATTGGTTCAGATGGAGGTATTGAGAAGTACAAAGCAAGGTTTGTTGCGAAAGGTTACTCTCAAGTTGAGGGTGTTGATTATGGTGAGATATTTTCTCTTGTTGCAAAAATGACATCCATTAGATTTTTGATTTCTATTGCTACTACTTATGCTTTAGAGGTTGAGAAAATGGATGTGAAAATTGCTTTCCTTCATGGTGACTTGGAGGATGATATTTATATAACATAGTGTAGACACAAAAAATATACTGATTGATCCTATACACCTGATCCTAACCATTTCGTCCTGAATCATCTCCTTTTCTAGTCATTTAATTGAATACCCCTTATTTAATTAAATTCATCACATTTCATCTATTAATTAAATAAATCAATTTTATCTAATTAAGTCACCATCTCCTATCAATTAAATAAATCACTTTATTTAATTAATCCTATAGTCCCTCTTTTAATTAAATAATCTAGTTTATTTAATTAATCTCTAAGGTCACCTCCCTTAAATTAAATAAATTAACCTTTATTTGATTTAATCTAACACCATCCTCTTTAATTAAATAAATAAAACTTTATTTAATTAAGTCTAAATCCATTATTCCTTTCATTTTGATTTATTTAAATCCTAAAATCTAAATCAAATTGTCAAATCAACTAATCTCCTTTTAAATTAATCAAATCCTAATTAATCCTAATCTTAACTCATCAAATCCTCTAGCTTTTGCAACTTGCTCATGAAAATCAATTTAATTAATTAATAAATTTTCAATTTTCTTTCAAAAAGGCATCAAGGATGGAATATTCCCCAAATTTTAAATCTCCCCCCAAAAGTATTTGTCCATCCAACAAGGCATTAAAGACCTCTTACATGTCCTTTTCTTGAGCCAAGTGGCATTTAATTCATTTATTCTCTCCCTCCAACTTGTCACTTCTCCAAATTGCAAATTTCCACCTAATTGCATTAATGTGCAAATGTGCTCCACCTTTGTCCACTCACATGTTGACAAGTGGCATTGTGTTATTGGTTGGTGTTTGATCCCACATTCATTCATTTTTCCTCATCCTCCATCATTCTCTTCTATAAATAGAAGGCTCTCATTTGGATTTTAGATTCACAAGTTCATCCACAATCTTAGGCATTTCATCCACAACTTCATGCAACATCATTATCTTCATTTTTTGAGCAAAGTTAATCCATTTTCATAGTTTTCATCATTTAATAGCTAGGTTATGGAGAAATTTCATCAAGGAACATCAAATCTTCATCATTGATCATCACCAAGCTTGCAAGGAATTGGGAAAGGGCTATTTTCCACATCAAAATAGCACCAATTCTCCCATGGGATTGAGAGTTTGTTTGTTTTGAGAAAGATTAGATAGCTTTTATTTGTGTTCTTCATGTTATTTCTTCTTTTTGATATTTCAAATGAATTTTATGGGGAATGATGATTTGATTTGCATAATGAACTAATATTGTGTTGTTTTTTTGTGTTTGTGCAGGTCTAGGATCACCATTCACATTTTGGTGCTAGAAGGATGGTGAATCTTTCAAAATTAACATGTTTTTGGTCAAATTCTATTTTTTTTAATGTTTTTTGTCTTTCTAGGTCAAACAGCGCCGCTGGGTCAAATTGTGACGCATTTGCGGTCTCTGTTTTTCCAAACAACGATGCTTGTTTCACCAAAGCGTCACTCAAATCCTCAAACAACGCCGCTATCATTCCAACATTGCTATTTGCACTCAAATAGTGCCACTGCCTCTGTGTTTCAAATGGCGTCACCTTTGCTTTCTTACTTTTTCACTCAATCTTAAAATTGCCGTATCTTGGTCATATTTTGGTCTTTTTCAGAGTTTTTTTTTTTGGAAATGGGGTAGAATTTCATAACCTATCCAATGGTGTAGGTGTTTCTCAACTTTGATAAAGTTAAAATTTTCAAATTTTCACCTAATGTCAAATTATAATGAAACTTGGTTAAAATTTTAGGGTTATTATGCTTAATCTTTTATCTAACCCTCATATCTTCTTGTTTCTTGATTTCATCTAACATTTGGAGCTTGGATTGCAGGTTTGAAAGGATCACGGAGCATGGAAGTGAAAGAAAAATCATTATCACATGATTGTAACAAGTGTTTTTAAACACTTTGGGAGCAATTATAATCCCATTCTTAAGGCTTTGTTATCTTCAAGTTTTAGGACTCAAATATTTTTTTTTAAGTTTTAAAAAGAACAATCAAAGGGTTAAAAGGAACCTTAGAAACTCACTAGATTTGTTTTTGGGTTTTAAGAATTGAACAAAACAACTTCAAACATTTGATTTGGTGCTATAAAAAGAATCCATTATTGCTTTTGGGGTCTAAAATGAACATGTGTATTTTGTGTTTTGTAATCTTTTTTACAAGTTAATATTATTTAAAGGGAGTATGCACTTCTATCGCGCTTCACGATGATCTTGAGAATCAAAAGTCTTTTTGTGATATTAGGTTGTCTAAAATATTTCCTCCACACTTCAATTTGGGCTTTTAAAATTGAACAAAATCTTGTGAGTGTGAGTAAGTATATTGCGTGCGTTCTCTCTTTGTTCACACAAACAAAGATTGATTGAACTATGGATGTACTTACTTGCTTTTGTTTACCCTTAGAGGTCCTGCCTTGGTGGGAAAAAATACTCACCCCAAGGGAACGACCCAAATGGTAACAAGCATAAGCCAAACTCTTCCAAACCGCTATATAAATTTGTGGTTGTGATGTAAATCGTAAACAATGGGAAAAGTGCATGATAACTCTCCCCTAATATCTTTATGATGCATAAAGCCCTTTTTCTAAGGGTTGGGAGATCTCTCACAAGAAGTTTATCATTGCACCCCCTAAACTAGATGCCCTTACTACGAACCTTTGTTTAGAATCCAAAATCCCAATATTTGTTGGCGTTAAGAGGTCAGACCTCCGAAGCTATCCCACATACTTGTGGTTCTTTGTAGAGATGAAAAGTTCATCATGGGAGATTCATGAGAACTGAAGCTTGGATGACCCGAGAAGTGTGTGCCATGGAGGGGAGCTAGTGTGGTCAAACTTCTAGTCATCCACTCTGAATAAACACAACTAGATTTATCCAAGTGGGAACTCAACAAATATTTTATTTTCTATCCTAGGGTTGTGCAATTTTGAGTTAGTTAAATACATTGATTGGATCCAAAATATTGAAAAAAAAACATTCAACAAGGACATCAAATTTCAAACCTTTAGAAGGAGCAAATACCTTTGAAAAATCCAAGTGCTACTACTTGTCGTAGGGACTTCATCCTTAGAGGCTTCTAAGTGTTTGGATTTATATCTCAATTTTCTCTCACTAAAGTCAAAATTAGGGAACTATTGCCTTGATTTTCTTGATTTCCACATAATGGACTTTGTGGGATGAAAATAAATTGGGACATTAGACATTTAGTTTGAAAAGATAAAGCAAGAAAGTGTTTATGGTAAAAGAAATTCATTAATCAAGATAAAATCAATTGAATCCCACACATGTGCTTGTTTATCTTTTGTCTTATGGTCTTTTGAGAAAACATTGATCTTTTGGTTTGAAGTACTCTTAGGGAAAAACATGTTCTTCAAAACCTTGGTCTTGTAAAAAAGTCCCTCTTAGGCTAATTTAGGATCAAAACAACCAATCATTTCATCCATCCCAAACATCAATCAAATCCCATCTCACAAACAACTTTTGAACCATTGGAAAAATCATTCATACTATACTTGTGGTAAAATTCTTCAAATCAACATCAAAATCACCTTGTTTAGCTAATTGTGTGTGGATGAATCCTTCCTCATACATATAGTTAAATTATCATCCTTGTGGAAAAGTTTATTCCAAGATAACATCCAACATCTTGGGGTTTATAAGTCCATTATCCAAATCAAATCAAATCCAATCCAAAGAATCCTAAAGTCTAGTATTCCTCCAAAGTTCCTATAAGTTCAACACCCATATCATTCACCCCTTTCATCCTTCATCTCATCATTGGTCCTAAGAGGTCAACAAGGTCAAAACACAAGAAGAACATGAAATATAAACTTGATCCATACATCATGAGTAATCTAAATCAACCAAACTGTCAAAGCCTTACAATGCCGATTGATTATCAAAACTCACATTTATACAATCCATACATGGGATCATTATCTCCTACAAACCTCAATGGTACAAAAAATGTGAGTATGCCCAATCTAAATTTTGGAACACCTTTCCCTATGGTAGATTTAAATCAAAGTCCAAATCTACAAATTTATCAACCAAACAATCAATGCATGAGTCTTCAACAAAACAACATTATCCCACCAAATCCATACATTCCAAATATACCAAGTACAAATTTACCAAACATGAACATTTCAAATCCACACTTGGTAAAATTTGGGATAGATATGTTTACGAATCATACCAATGTTGTTCAAAGTCTAAACAATATGTTAATGACTCCATGTATTGATCCAAGTCAAGGTAACACCATGCAAAATCAAAGCTACCTAAATCAAGGAAATGTGATTCCCAACCACAACAATGTTCAATTTCAACCTATCATGCCAAATCTAAGCATCATCCCAAATCAGAACATTATCCAAAATCAATTTGTCCATGATCCCATACAAACACCACAAGTATACATTCCAAATCTGCTTGAACAAAAACCAAATCAACTATATCAAGGGTGTCAAGATCAAAATCAAGATCAAATTTTGCTAGATCAAATTGCTTCACTTGCCAAAATAGTTGATTCATTGCACCGAGAGACATCTACACCCAAAAATCAATACACTCTTCCATTGGTTAAACCATGTCATCAAAGCATTGAGTTGTGTCCACAACCACATCAAGAACAATATCTCCAATGTCAAGAGGTTGGATATCAAGATCAACAACATCAACAACAAAGCCAACCTCCACATCTAAAAGATCAATCGCCACATCTCAAAGATCAATCACCACATCTCCAAAATCAATCACCACAAGGTCAATTTAAAGTACAAATCTCACAAGGTAACAAACAAAAATACACACCACTTGGGGGACCAATCGAATCAGTCATGCAATAGTTGGTACAAGAAAATCTCATCAAAATCCTTGTTTATGAAAATTATCAAGAGCCTCAAGTTAAACCACTATGGTATAATGAGAATCACCTTTGTGATTTTCACAAAATAAAGGGACATACAACATCAAATTGTATTCGACTAAAAAATCTCATCCAAGACCTTATTGATCAAAAAATAATAACTATTGAGGACAATGATGAAGTTTCAACCACTAGTGTTAGCATTGACAATCTCCCCACTACAATTGTTGAAAAAAATGATCAAGATCTATCCATAAATGAGAACCTTGAAGATGTTTCTACCTCATCCAAAAATCAACTCAACATACATCAAGAGTCACTTTTTGATCATGATAACAATCCCCCAACAATTTCCAATAATGATCTATTCAAAGGAGTGTTAACTTTATTTGATTCTATAATCGGTGATCCTCATGTTGAAAATGTCTCTACATCACCTAATGAGTTAGAGGACATATCTCAAGAATTCATTCCAAAGCATGATCAACATCTTTCGCCAGAGTCTAGCAATGGTCCTTTCCAAGACATATTGACATCCTTCGATCTGATGGTTTTAGATATTGAAGGAATATTCAACTCAATATTTGATCCAAGTCCACTCAAAGATCAAGAGGATATTGAGCCACTTCCTATGCCTAATGAAGACATCCAAGAACCCTTTGTAAGAAATCCATCCTTTGAAACTGACCCATGTCAAGAACTCGATCCAAAGCATGTCGAAAGCAATTCCAAAATCATTCAAGATCAAGAATTTGTATCTACAAGATACTACAATGATCTAATGGACACTCTCCTATCTATACAAGATGTTGCAAATGATGATAATATCCATATAGCACATATTCCTCCATCTACCCATTAGATGCTTACTCCTAATGGACATGTAGATGATCTTCATTCAAAACAAGAGTCTCATACTCTTGATATCATTACCAAGGAACAAGTGTCTCCTACTCCTAACATTTGTACACATGATCAAGATATAGAAAAATTTAGAGACATATCAGAAATGGGTCATGAAGAAGGCTTCTACAAAAGTTGTGAATTAGAAGCATCCTATGAAGGCATATAAAAATGAATCATGAGGGAGAATTTTATGTGGACAGTGAATCATCAACACCTCTTGAAGAAGCATTAAAATCTAATACTTCACAAGATTAAGCCAAAGATATGAATCAGGAAGTTATCCCACTTATGGAGGATCCTATCACTTATAAACTTGGATCACTTAACTTTTTTAGGGCAACCTATCTTATCAATGAAGAAGCTATCACCTTTGAAGATCCACAACATAGCAAAGAAGGAGTAGCACCTTATTTCCAAGATAAATCATATCCTATTGCAAATAAAATGTTTCAACAGATGAAATATCAAGGCAAAAGGATTAGGCCTACATGAACAAGCTATCCTAGAACCAGTGCAAATTATTGGCAATCCTAAGCATCAAGGTCTTGGTTATTCAGTACTGGGGGAAACTTTATTTAGTGAAAGAATCAACATAGGGAGCACGAAGAATCCTTATGATAAAACCGATGCCAATACTACAACCAACCACGTCACGAATCTTCATCCATCCATCACCCCATCCACGAATTGGGACCAACATCAAAAGAAAGATTTGAATCAAAGCACAAAGAACGTTATCAAAGAAAAAGAAGCTAAAGAGCATAATGGAAAAATCAAATACACATGGATACCAAAGAATATAAAGAGAGATTATCCCTATCAAACTCTATTAGTCAAAGAAAATATGGGGCAAAATAAAAAAGGGAAAAGTATCCATCAAAGATGTCCACAAAGGAAAAAGAAGGCTTCTCAAGCAACGTACAAAATATATCAAGCAGTTGGTCCTAATTCCATTCAAACTTCCGTATTTTCCCATTATTGCTCATCATCCCAAGTTTGGAGAGTCAAAGGTTCCAAACTATCAACCAATCCATCTCCTATTCCTAAACACACAACACCATCCATGCCTCTACGCATGATATCCAATTCTTACATTGACCATGTATTGGCATCCACCCTTCATCATAAGGATTCATAAGACATCCTATTGCAATATGTGCACAAAAACAAAGTTAACTCCGGTATAAACAAAGCAGATTAGGAATCTCAAAAGTTACATTCAAGTGCATGTATCTTAGCAAAGAAACTTCTTCAAGCAGGATATTGATGGCATAGTATGATAGAAGCATCTACATCAACACCACCAGGTGGTTCAACATGAGCTTAAAATCTTCCAAAAAAAACAAAAAAATGAAAAAAAAATCAGAAAAAGGATTGAAAACAATAAAGAAAAAAATCATCCTCCAATGAAAACCACTATGGTGGCACTTTGGATAGGTACCATGATGAAAACCTGGAAAATGAGAATCATGTGTAGAATCAAGCATCTACGTGCGCTAATTTAGGTGGAAGCATCTCATCCCATCCATAATAAATCCATCATTCCATCTATCTGATCCATAATAAATCCATTCATCCATAAACCATTGATCCAATCCATTTTCATTCATCTACATCCATCTTCCATATTATCTTGATAAAAAGTTTGGTGCACACTTTACACTTGCTTGTGGTAAACATCTTGACATGGGTCATTTTCATTGATCCTATTTTACCCAACATTATTTGATCCTTGCATCATTATCCACTAAAGCATTCCTCTGTTTGAACACCTTATCTTATCAAAAGATAATCCTTGGCATCCTTTGTGTGCTTACCATATCCATCCATCCATACACCTATCCAATCATCCACCCATGGCATTCCATACCTTGCTAGACATTGGGGCAGATATTTACATCTTGCTTTGAGAGTAAATCTTGATCTATATGTCCCAACTTATGTGGTGATCCGAACATTGGCAAACATAAATCAAATTGGTCAAGCATTTGTGGGCCAAAATCTAAATACAAGCCCATGGCATATTTTGATGAGAAGATGTTCCTTATAAATCTTTATATTTCATTGAACATCAATCCAAACAATCTATATCAGTCACATCAAATGCGTGCTTCAACGTCACATCAAATCATTCAAAACAATTTTGTTCCAAAATCAAGCTTCAAAAATCTTGATCAATCAAATCCAATCAATCCATCATCGTCTCGGGATATCCTTCCCAGTCCTTGTGTTGCTTAACACTATCCTTGCATTGTTTGTGTATCCTCAATGATGTTATCATCATCAATCCATCAATTGAATCCAATCAATCCCTTATCATCTTGGGATATCCATCCTAATCCTTGTGTTGCTTAACACTATCCTTGCATTGTTGTGTATCCTCAACAATGTTATCATCATCAATCCATCAATCAGATCAATCAACCCTAGCTTGGTTTTCAACAAAATCTCAAAATAGATCACTGATATCATCACACATATCCATATCCAAATCATCAAAATCATGCGAAAAATCAAAAACATTCAAAACATCAGAAAATCCAAAAACATCTAAAACATATCAAAATCCAAAAACAAGTCAAAAAGTAAAAAAAAACATTAAAAACATGGTATACGAACTACATCGTCTTTGAGCTTAAACTTAGGCAAGGCTAATCTTTGATGAGCCCCCGAGACACAAAATCCAAAAACATTCGTAAATCTCATAAAACACCAAAAACATTGGAAAATTCAAAAATCAAAATATTTGTAAAACATCTCAGAAAAATACCAAAACAGCCTCAAAACATTTCAAAAACATCAAAAACATCCGAATATTTGAAAACAAAATCCATCCATCTCATCTTGCTTTCACCTGCAATAAACATCCACTCATAATAAATCACTATCACCCTCAACCTTTGGTGGAACAGTCAGAAACAAGTCTAGCAAATCGAAAGTGAAAACTCAAATGTCAAGGTCTCAAGTCTAGGTCAGTAAGTAAACAATTTGGTCAACTATTGGTATTAATAGCCTATCATCTAGTCAATCCAAAATAATATGATAACATCATGTCCTAGGATGCATCCTTCCTACAATGGACATCAACATTAGGTGTCACCATAGTTTATTCTTGGCTAGTGGTATAAGGCACATTAGCTTGCTTGTTTATTTGATCTTTGTCTTTTGACTTATCTTATTGCACTCATTCCGATGACCTTTTGATGATGTCCAAACAAAAAGATTTAGAGAGAAAGGAATGGGGCAATGATCATTATCTTTTTATCTGCTATGCTTGTTGGATGTTCTTGTAATATAACCTTGGTCATGCGTGCTTTGTTTGGTTTGTAGGGAGGATGTTTCAGGTGTCTTGTTGACCACATAGGAAGGCTTTCCTTTCTATGTTTTGGTCCGAGATGTTTGAAATATCCAAACTGCATTTTGAATAAGGTTCCGTATACCAGGTGTGAACAAGAGTACTTCTATCTGATTGTCAAGTCAAAGTCCATCACATTAGGTGCAATGCCATCCTAGGTTTTTTTAACTTCATGCATCGTGCCTGTGTGTGTTATCAAACATAAGGCAAGTAGTCCTTTTAAAATCCCAATTCCTGATAAGCAGATCATCATCATCATCAGCTCTAATAAAGTCTCGTAGATCATGGAATTGTTGGATCCTCTTTTCAGCATCTCATTTCTTCTATCCTCTTTTCACGCTAACATAATATCATTTCCATCATGTATCCACAAACCATTAGCATGCATACATCTCACAATCATAGCATATCACATCATCCATCTCACATGCATTACATCATCATTTAAGATGTTTAGGATAATATAGATTTTTTATTCTCTACATCTTAAAACCATCTCATTTGCATCATCATCATAACCATCCATACGTCCATCTTGAACCTGTTTGTCATGAGATCGACCCTCAAATAAAAATTTTCGCTTGATCTCTCAAGGGGGTAGTGTGCCAGTATACTTCTTTCTGCTGGGGCATCCGAAAAAATAAAAATAAAATTGAATTTTGATCTTGACAAGGTTATTATTTGAACCAACACAACAAGTACATTGCTTCAAAGAGGGGCAAAATGTAGACACAAAAAATATACTAATTGATCCTATACACCTGATCCTGATTACTAACACTAGTTTGTCTTGAATTATCTCCTTTGCTAGTCATTTAATTGAATACCCCTTATTTAATTAAATTCATCACATTTCATCTCTTAATTAAATAAATCAATTTTATCTGATTAAGTCATCATCTCATATTAATTAAATAAATCACTTTATTTAATTAATCCTATAGTCCCTCTTTTAATTAAATAATTCAGTTTATTTAATTAATCTCTAAGGTCACCTCTCTTAAATTAAATAAATTAATCTTTATTTGATTTAATGTAACACCATCCTCTTTAATTAAGTCTAAATCCATTTTTCCTCTCATTTTGATTTATTTAAATCCTAAAATCTAAATCAAATTGTCAAACCAACTAATCCCCTTTTAAATTAATCAAATCCTGATTAATCCTAATCTTAATCCATCAAATCCTCTAGCTTTTGCAACTTGCTCATGAAAATCAATTTAATTAATTAATAAATCTTCAATTTTTTTTCAAAAAGGCATCAAGGATGGAATATTCCCCAAATTTTAGATCTCCCCCCAAAAGTACTTGTCCATCCAACAAGGCATTAAAGGCCTCTTACATGTCCTTTTTTTGAGCCAAGTGGCATTTAATTCATTTCTTCTCTCCCTCCAACTTGTCACTTCTCGAAATTTCAAATTTCCACCTAATTGCATTAATGTGCACATTCATCCAAATGTACTCCACCTTTTTCCACTCACATGTTGACAGGTGGCATTGTGTTATTGGTTGGTGTTTGATCCCACATTCATTCATTTTTCCTCATCCTCCATCATTCTCTTCTATAAATAGAAGGCTCTCATTTGGATTTTGGATCCACAAGTTCATCCAAAATCTTAGGAATTTTCATCCACAACTTCATGCAACATCATTATCTTCATGTTTTGAGAAAAGTTCATCTATTTTCATCCATTTTCATAGTTTTCATCATTTCATAGCTAGGTTATGGAGAAATTTCATGAAGGAGCATCAAATCTTCATCATTGATCATCACCAAGTTTGCAAAGAATTGGGAAAGGGCTATTTTCCACATCAAAATAGCACTAATTCCCCCATGGGATTGAGAGTTTGTTGTTTTGAGCAAGATTAGATAGCTTTTATTTGTGTTCTTCTTGTTATTTCTTGTTCTTGATATTTCAAATGAATCTTATGGGGAATGATGATTTGATTTGCATAATGAACTAATATTGTGTTGTTTGTTTGTGTTTGTGCGATTCTTGGATCACCATTCACACATAGCCAAAGCACTATGTGGTGAAAGGTAAAAGTAAATTGGTTTTCAAATTAAATAAATCTTTGTATGGCCTAAAACAAAGTCCTAGGATGTGGTACCAAAAATTTGATACATATGTATTGAGTTTGGGATTTGAGAATTCTAATTAATAAGATCATTGTGTTTATTATAAAACTGATGGTGATTGTTTCCTGTTTATTGTATTATATGTTGATGATATGTTATTTATTGGAAAAGGGAAAGGTATGATTTCTGAACTGAAGTCTCAACTTGTTGCTAAACTTGAAATGAAAGACCTTGGTGCAACTAGGCACATTCTTGGGATAGAAATTAGAAGAGATAGAGTGAACAAAAACCTAGGGTTGGCCAAAGTAAGTATGTCAATTCAATTTTATAAAGGTTTAACATGTAGAATTGTAGACCATTGTGTGTTTTTTTTTAGTTGGAACAAAGTTATCTATTTCAGATTGTCCAACATCCCCATTAGAGATGTAAGACATGAGTAGAGTGCCTTACCAGAGTGCAGTTGGAAGTTTGATGTATGCTATAGTTTGTACTAGACCAAGCATTGCCCAAGTAGTGGGAGTTATTTCCATATATATGTCTAATCCTGGTAGGTTTCATTAGGATACAATTAAAAGAGTCTTTTGATATTTGCATGGTACCTCAGATTATTCCTTGTGTTATCATAGTAATATGACTGAAGAAGAGATTTCCTTTGACATTCATGGTTATGTGGATTCAGATTGGGCAGATGATGTTGATAGAAGATGATCCACTAGTGCTTATGTGTTTACTTTATTTGGTGGTGTAATTAGTTGGACGAGTAAGCGACAGGCTGTGGTTGCTTTGTCCACTATTGAAGCTGAGTACATGGCAGCTACTCATGCTTGTAAAGAAGTCATTTGGATAAGAGACTATGATAAAGAATTGGTATAAAACAAGGTGCACTGACAATTTCTTGCAACAATCAGAGTGTGATATGTCTAGCTAAGAACTCAACATTTCATGCTAGGACCAAGCACATTGATGCATATTATCATTTTGTTAGAGATATGGTCGAAGATGGCAGGGTGAAGCTGGTTAAGGTAGAGACTTTGATGAATGTTGCTAGTTCTTTAACTAAGCCTATGAGCATAGAGAAGTTCAAATGGTGTTTAGAGACTATGGGCCTTTCAACCCCTAGAAATTAAGAGACGATGTTTACTCCCTCCCGTTGCTCTTGCAAGGTGTTCGAAAAGTGGGAGATTTGTTGGAAAAATGTATCTCAACCTTGCAATTATATAAGGTTTATTGTGATAGGATGTATTTAATATATATATATATATATATATTATATATCCTAGTTACACTGATAGGTGTAATATACAATGGAAGCATGGGGTGGAGGGGAGGAGTGGGATGCGTGCTAATGTTGACATTTTTTGTTAACAAAAACTCTTAAATGATTGACATACATTAAATTAATGATATATTGTAAATCTGGATCGTTCATTATTAGGTTTTAGATCTAATGGTATATATTTAGTTGGATTGTCTTGCCCTAGAAGGTAACCCCATTTTATGAGGGTGTTGTATTACGACTGTGGTATTGTGTTGTATTATGAGAGTTTGATAGCAGCCGTGTCATCTCTATATCTTTGGCGGTGATACTCCTGTGAGAAGCTTGCTCTGCAAGTATACTATAATATTTGTAAGTTTTGCATAATATATTGGGAAGCTTTTGGAGTGTGGTGTTTTTCTCCCGAAAGGGTTTTCCCCATGTAAATCAATGTGTTGTGGTATGTATGATATTTATGTTTATTTCCGTTTGAGTTTCTATAACTGTTGCAAAGATTTATAAAGTTTTTCATTATTCTCCTCTTAAGATTAGTGTAGGAATTTGTCTTGCTACCTTAGCTTCCTTACACAAGAGGCACAAGTTCAGTTTTTGCAACTTGTGGAAGTTCTCTATATCCTAAAAAATTACCAAAAATTTAAACTTAGTACAAAACACTTAATAAGCCATAGAGTGGGTCACTATTTATTTTGACTATAAAACACTTTGTTTCTTCCAAAAGGATAGACATAACTGGCGAAATAAAAAAAAGATGGAAAAACTATTCAAGAAACACATGAACGGATGAAGGCAAGGAACACAGATACTTTGCACTATTATTATGCCCATGGGAAAGATAATCCTAGCTTTCAGCGGTGAAGCTATTGGATGCTTGAAGAGGCTTATGAGAATATTTTCCTTGTTCACTATAGAGAAGTTACAAAGGGGAGATTCAATTCTTCACTTCCTAGATTCTCAAAAGATTGTTCTTTATCTGTTTATAATCAAAACTTAAGTTATAGAAAACTGAAAAAATAAAGTGATGGATTTGGAACTAGTGAAATACATACACCACCTTGGACTTTTAGTCCAGGATTAGTAGAGGAAGTTGATTCTAATCTAGTCATTGAAAATGATGAATTGGATTCAAGGGATGATATAAATAAGAATGAGGATCCTGGTAATTTTTTGACACATGATGAGACACATTCAACACACTAAGATGTTTAATATCTCCAACATCTCATGAAGGAGTTAAACCTATATACTAATGTTTCATCATGCTTTGAGAATAATATTTCTTCTTGGTATCCATCAAATACAAGAATAACAAAATCTAGCCTTCCAACCTTCAATTTTTTTTTATCAAATTAAGAGATACTTACACCTTTGGTATAAAATAGTCAATACCAGGGACACGATGAACAATGGACTTAGAAAAGGAAAAATATAGTTCACCATCCTGGAAGGAAATTCTAGAGATTTGTACAACTTATACCAGGGACAATGTTCTCTCATCATCAATTTTGACGAGGCAAAATAATTTAAGTTTTCTAAGCTCTAGTAATTTTCTAAGATATTGGATGGTGAATCAATAGATGATGCATCACCCAAAACTCAAAGAAATGTACTACAATTTTCCTCATAGAAGTTTAGGTAGGGTATGATAGACGAAAATGATAAAATATTGGATCGAAGCAGAAGCCATGCTTGCAGGGAGAGAGACAAGAAGGAGCATCTAATAGAAATGAATATTTTGAACACAAATCTCTTTGTTAAAGGAACATATAATACAAGGCACTAGAAACACCTTGAAATATCCCACAGATATTTCTTTTCCTTAAGAATAAGAATGGAGACTTGGACTGAATATATCCATTGCAAGTAGTTCTATTCCACACATGACATTGAGAAGTTAATGAAATTAGATAGTTTTGGATGGTTAGAAAATGAAGAGATATGGATGAATACTACTCACAACCCATCTAACTACTATAGTATATTACTTGAGAAGCTCAATAATATGGGAGATCAACAATTGGAAGAAAGTTATAGTGTAACAGTGGCTCAAATATAACATTTTATCATTAATGAAATTTTCCCTGATTGTGCCTACTTAAAGGAAGGATCAAAGGTCTTGATAATAGGCATATTTATTGGGAAACCATTAGAGTAGACATGGAACAAAATGTTTGGTGGCATTGAGGTTCCTGCAAAGATCATTTAGCAAGTTGTTCTTCACTACAAGGCCCTTCTACATGCATATGGAAAATTACCTTTATGTTTAGCATGTGGTAGTCGAGAAGCATGCCATGAAATTAGAGAGTTCGAATACTGCGCTAAGACTGAAAGCTATGCCAATGAACATATTTGAACATCAATAGAAGCAAAGGAAAGCCATGATGAAATTTTGTTGCAAGTCATATTTTCTCACATGATCCTGTTTGAAAGGAATTGCGATTGGCCATTGTCGATTGATTATTGAGAAGATAAATTTTCCAAATTGAAAATATTATAATTTATGGTTAGAAGTTGTAGACACCTAAAAATGTCTAACACATCACACATCCTCCTAATTCGTCATTTTCAATCATTATAATTATCACTTCCATTCATTACCTTTTAATTAAATAATTTCCAATTATTTGATTAAATTAACCTATTTTCCACTATTAATTAAATAATTTTAATTATTTGATTAAGTCATCATATTTACTTTTATCACCTTTAATTAAATAATTTTTAATTATTTAATAAAAATCACATATCCTTTCTTCTCTCCCATAATTAAATAATTTCATTTCTTCCACAATTAAATGAATTATTAGCTACACATTCCCTCTCAAATTGGAATATTTAAAGTTCAAATTCAAATTTGAAAATATCTTCCCTCCAAAAATATCTCAAAATATCTCCCTAAAATAAGGAGTTTTAGTTAACTGAACTCTTCCTCAACATGCATGACTTTTCCATCCTTCATTCACTCTTAGTTCCATTGTTTTGATCTTTCAATCTCAACCGTTGATCCAATATTTTGAAATCTATAAAACAAGCATTCATTGCTCATTAATCCTCTCTCAAATTTTTGATCTAAACTCCCATAACACATCTTCAAGCAATATTTTGCACAATTGGGTTATGATTAACATGAGTAAGCCACATATTCTCAAGACATAATCTCACATTTGCAACAATGGAGTAAAGGTTTGAAATTCTTTGGGTGAGGTAAAAATAGGCTTAATTGGGTTTATATTCTTGTTCTTTTGATTTAATTTCATTTGATTTTTGTTGAATCACTTCATTAGTAATGGATATAATTTCTTTTCATTTGGGTCTTGGGTTTTTGTTAATTTTATTTAACCCTCTTGCTGTTTGATCCCTCTTGATTGATCTTTCCATCATCCTTGTTCATATTCTAGCATGCTTGGTGGGACCCACATCCTAGATTTAATGTTCAATTGAGTGTTCTTAAAGTTTTGGATAAGTAGACCAAGTTGTGACACAAAAAAGATGCCATTTTTATTTTTTTACTAGAAATGACCATTTGGTGAGCACCGAATTTGGTGCTTGCCAAATGGATCAGTATTTTAAAATGCAACTCATTTGGCATGTGCCAAATTTGGTGCTCGCCAAATGTGAAACATGACATTTTAGAATGCATTTTTTGAACTCTTTTTTTTTCTCTTTTTCTTTCTATTTCTCTGCCAAGGAAACTATATACAAAAAATAAATATTTAAGTATATGTTGAGATTTACATATGGACACTTACTTTATTATACTTTAAGTTATATTTCATGTATATATTTTCAGAATGTTTGTATATAGTTTCAGAATGTTTGAGAGTGGTTTCAAATCTCTTGGAGTTATAATGCAAATTCTAGTTTTTGGAAGATCTCATAATTTTTAGATAGTCAAATTTTAGTAATTAGCATGTCAAATTTCAGTAATTAGAAGGTCAAATTTTAGTAATCAACAAGTTGTATAATCTTTCTCTCTCTATCTATCTCGCTCATTGTTTATCTATTATACTCTAGACCTCTCTCTCTCACTATCTCCATCACTTTATCCAACTCTCTTCCTTGAGCTCAAGAACTACCACTCTACCTATCCATACTTCTATTGCTCTCTATCTCTCTCCTTCCTTCCCTCTCAACTTTCTATGTCCCTCCATCCCTCCCCTACCCTCTCTCTCTCTCTCTCCCAATCTCCCTCTCTCTCCTCTTTCTCACACTGTCTCCTTCCCTCTCTACTTCTCTGTCTCTGTCTCTCTCTCTCTCTCACCTCTCTTTCCCTCGCTCCCCCCTCTCTAATTTTCTCTATCTCCCCTCTCTCTATGTCTCTGTGTGTGTGTCTCTCTCTTCCTCCCACCCACCTTCTCTCTCTACTTATTTATATCTAACCTATCCCTCCATCCTCCCCTCTTTCAATATCTCCACCTTATCCCTTCCCTATTACTTCTCTCTATGACCTCTCTCATTTCTCCCTTCCTCCCCCCTCTCTCTCTCCTTCCCTCTCTGCTCTCTCTATCTCATCTCTCTCTCTCTCTCTTTCTCCCCCTTCTTTCTCTCTCACTCTTCCCTTCCATATCTACTTCTCTTTATCTCACCATTCTCTCTCTTTCTCTACCAACCCCTCTCTCTCTCTCTACTCTCTACTTGCTCCCTCCCTCCTACCCTCTCTACATCTCTCTATCTCCCCTCTCTCTCTACTCTCTATCTCACTTCTCTCTCTCTCCCTACCTCTCGCTCCCCTCCTCCCTCCCTCCCTCTCTCTCTCTCTATTTCTATCTTCATCTCTATCTCTCTTCCTTCCTCCCACCCACCTTACCTCTCTACTTATCTCTATCTAACCTATCCCTCTAAACATATTTCTCTCTCCCTCCTTCCCTTTCTACTTCTCTCAATCACATCTTTGTCACATCTCTCTATCACTTCTATCTCTTTCACTTCTCTCTCTCTCTACTCTCTCTCTCACCTCTCTACATATCTATCCCTACCTCTCCCTCCCTCCCCGCTCTCTCTCCCCCTCCCCCTCTTTCTCTCTCACTCTCCCTCTTCCCCTCCTTTCTCTCTCTCACTCTCCCTCTCCCCCTCCTCTCTCTGTCTCTATTTCTCTCCCTCCCCCCACTTTTCTCTATCAACTATCTCTCTCACTTCTCCCTCCTTCCCTCTCTATTCTCTCTCTATCTAACCTCTCTACAAATATATCTCTCCCTCCCCCCTCTCTCTCTATCTGACCTCTCTCTCCCTCCCTTCCTACCTATCCATCCTTCCCTCTTTGATCTCTATCTCCCCCTCCCTCTCTATCCACCTCTATTTCTCTCTCTCTCTCTCTCTCTCTCTCTCTCACCTCTCTCTCCATCCCTACATCTCCCTTTATCTCTCCTTCCCTCTCTACTTCTCTCTACGAACCTATCCCTATATACCTCTCTTTCTCTCTCCCCCTCCTTCCCTCTCTCAATCTCTCCACCTTCCTCCTCTCTCTCACTTATTCCTCCCTCTCCCCTCTTTCTCTCTCCCTCTTCTTCCCTCTCTAATCTCTCTCTATCTCATCTCTCTTTCTCCCTCCCCCTCTTTCTCTCTCTCTCTCTCTCTCTCTCTCTCTCTCCCATATTTCCCATCTTTCTCTCTCACTCTCTCATTCTCTCTTCTCTCTCTCTCCATATTTACCTCTCCCTCCCTCCTTCCATATCTCTCAAGCTCCCCACCTTCCTCCCATATTTGTATCACATCTTTGTGCACATTAGAGAGAGAAAGACAAATAAAGAGACAAAGAGAGAGGAGGGAGGGTTGGAGATAGAGGAAATGGTGGGAGAGAGGGGAGGGAGGGAGAGGTAAATATGTATAGGTGAGATAGTGAGGTAGGTAAAGAGATGGAGAGGGGAGATAGATTTAAGTATAGAGGGAAGAAGAGAGGGAGGGAGAGGTAGGGAGGGAAGGAGAGAGAGGTGAGATAGAGAGAAAGAGAGAGAGAAAGGGAGGGAGAGAGAGGGGAGGGATGGAGGGTTAAAGGGATAGTTGAGATAGATAGTGGAGAGGGAGAGATAGGTAGAGAGGGTGAGGAGAGATAGAAAGAGGGGGATAGAGAGAGAGGTAGGTAGAGAGAGGGAGAGGAGAGAGGGGTAGAGTAGAGAGGGAGAGGAAAGAGGAGACAAGAAGATAAAGGGGAGAAGGAGGAGGATATAGATGAGGGAGAGAGGATGATATAGGAGGCAAGGAAGGGAGGAGGATTAGAGAAGGATGAAGGAATGGAGAGATTAAGAGAGGAAGGAGGGAGGGAGGGAGAGGAAGAACAAATATAGAGGATAGGTAATGTAGAGAAGTAGGGAATGGAGGGAGAATGAGATGGAGAGAGAGGTGGGAAGAAGAAAGAAATAGAAGAGAATTAGATAGAAAGGAGGGAAGGAGAGGAGTAAGGAGGGAGGGATAAAGAGGTGAGATAGAGATAAAGAGAGTGGAGAGGTAGAAGTGATAGAGAGAAGTAGAGAGGTGAGAGAGAGCAATAAAGAGAGGTATGTAGAGAGAGGGAGGGGGGATAGATAAGTAGAGAGGGGAGGAGAGAGGGAAGGAGATGTAGTGAGGGAGGGAGAGAGAGGTGAGATAGAGAGAGAAGAGGAAGGGAGGGATAGGTAGGGAGAGAGGTGAGATAGAGAGGGAAGATGAGAGAGAGATGTGATAGATAGATAATTAGAGAGGTAAGGAGGAAGGTAGAGAGATTGAGAGAGGGAAGGAGGGAGGGAGGGAGAGAGAAAGAGGTATATAGGGATAGGTTAGATAGAGAGTAGAGAGCAAAGGTTGGTGGAAGAGAGAGAGAGAGAGAGAGAGAGAGAGAGAGAGAGAGAGAGAGAGAGAGAGAGAGAGAGAGAGAGAGAGAGAGAGAGAGAGAGAGAGAGAGAGAGAGAGAGAGAGAGAGAGGAGATAGTGAGAGAGAGAGAGAGAGCATAAGAGATGAAAATGAGTGAGATGGGGAGGGAAAGATGATACAACTTGCTGATTAATAAAATTTGATCTCCTGATTACTAAAATTTGACATGCTGATTATTGAAATTTGACTGTCTAAAAAATTATAATATCTTCCAAAAACAAGAATTTGCATTATAAATCCAAGAGATCTAAAACCACTCTCAAACATCCTAAAACTATATACATGAAAGATAACTTAAAGCATAATAAAGTAAGTGTCCATATATAAATGTTTATTTCATGTATATAGTTTCCCTGATAGAGAAATACAAAGAAAAAATAAAGAGTTCAAAAAATGCATTCCAAAATGTCATGCTTCACATTTTGCACTCATCAAATGATGCACTTCAATTAGCTAGCACCAAATTTGGTGCTCACCAAATGATGCACTTCATTTGGCGAGCACCAAATTTGCTGCTTGCCAAATGAGTTGCATTGGGAAATACCAACCCAAAGGGTTGGATGACCATTTCATGCCAAGGATGTAATTTTACGAGTGTAACAAAATTTCACTTTTTTGGTTGTGCTAACTGTCAAGTTTGCACGTATTTCAATGCAAGTTTATAAATAAACCGTGATGACATTAGGCTCTCTCTTACCTATATAACCATATAATTTTTTTAATGTTTTGATTATGTTAAGGTTCTCATCTATAACTTCTCTTGTTAGTGCCTCCATTTTTTGTCGAAAACCAACATGTGCTAGTTTTGGTATAGATTTTTACTTGTTCATTGAATTTTGAAACAAATTACATTTTTATAAAATAGACTTCATTCTACATGTAATGAAAAAAATGATTTTTGATTAGTTTTAAATTTTTTTTTGGGGGGGGAACACTCAAATTTTAGCTTTTCAGGATGTGTCTAGTTCAAAAATTTGTAAACTATTATATATTCATTAAAAAATTAGCCAAAAAAATTGAGATAAACTACATGGTGTTAGTTAATTTCTCACCATTTAGATTCTTGAAATTCTAGAAAAGGTTAAAATTTTTAGGGAGGCCACAATAGATGCTATGCTTTTTTTTTGATAAAAACATGACCACTTTTGGTGGCCCCCCTTTTTCAAACCCTTAATCTTCATTATTTTCAAATAAATTAGTAGCTTAGAAAGTAGATTCAAAGCACTACAACTATTTTTTTTTTGCATCTTCAAATTTTGAGCATAACTATCTTCATTTTCTTGTGAACATCAGACTTTGTTGATTTAAAAAAATAGTGGCATCTTAAGAGCCATTTTTGTGTCACAACTTGGTGCACTTACCCTTTTGCAGGTTATAGGTTACACTGACACAGTTGAACACAAAACACACCTTTGAAATGTAGATTGACGCTTTTGATAGTATGACAATCCATTAAAATCCATAGCGATGCTTTTGATCCGTGAATCAACACACTTGATCAATTTTGTTTTACATGGTTCTAAATAACAACGAGGCAACTGAAACTCATAATGACACATTTGAAGAAAAGTGACACTTCTAATTTTACAATGACACCTTTTGATAAATATAACAACACAATTGATTTGTACATCGACACAAGTGAAGGTACAATGACACAATTGAGAGGTACATTGACACTTTTACAATTTATAGTGATGCCTTTTATTTTTATAGTGACACTTCTGATTTAGTTTCTTGAATTTTACACTAACCCTAATGTTTACTCAATTTTTTGAAACTAACACATCTTTGCAGCTTTGCAAAATGCTAGGAAAAGACATAAAAACAAACTACTAATAGGTTTGATGTAAGGCCAAACTTTTTAAATGCTTTGATTTCTATATTAGTTCACATTTATTTTGGGCACTAATTAAAGAAATTTTTACTATGTTTGGTAGGATTCTAGTGTGTATGCTCTCTTCTTGCACTTCGTGTGATCTTTGAGATCAAAAAAACTATTAGCTTGCACATGTTATGCATTAGAAATGAGTACTAACAAAGTATGTTATTATCTTGCACTTCATGCGATCTTGAGAATCAAAAACCCTAGTATCTTCTTTTTAATTCTTATAGGAGGCCTGCTTATGGATTTTGTCACCTCAAGGTTTACCTCAACCATGTTTACCAACATGATATATAAAGGGGGGAGGACGAAATCTGTATCTTAAAGGTGTGGCCAATGTCGTAAAAGCCAAGCCTCACTACCCATGATCTGTTGAGACATGTATAGGTGATGATAAGAGGGGATACCCTCCATCTTGGGTATCCTCTGATGGGTTCACTATTCATAGAACCAGTACAAACCATTATTTTTAGAAGCATTTAAGACCTTCGGCTCTTGACCTAGTATGGTGCAAGGTACAATATCATACCTGAAGTTACTCGCCATGTACTCTTCTCTTGTTGAGGTGATAATTATTCCTTGGTAGGACCTAGTCCTTGTAAGGTAAGGGGTGTAAAGGTGGTACATGAACTTTGTATACCCTATTTACTCATTCAGTTTAAGGTATTACACTTTGGTAGGTGGGACTATACTAAGTCAATACACCTTTTATACTAATTAGATTGTACTTCTTGGAGTGTTTCTATTTTAAAGACCCATGGATACTAATTACAACATATTTTTAATTGTAAAGAATCATGAATAACCTTTCATACTATACCTTGGAGTCAATTTATTGCAATCTCTATTATTTTTATCTCTTTCCATTCAAAATGGGTAGAAAATAATCTTTAAATTAGTCAAATCACTCAAATCCTAGAGAAATTTTTAGGTTCAATCTCAAAATTATGCATCAAAAGTTATAGTAATGCATTTGTTGGCACAATGATGATTTTGGTTATTTTGTAGCTCTTTTGATTATATTTTGATGCATTTACTAAAAAAATAGTGACACATCTGATATGGAGTGTACCACTTTTTCCTAATTCGATGAATATGATTAAAATTAAACTTTATCAGTCTAAAACCCTAGTCTCTACATAACGACCAGTTTTGAAATAGATTGAAAACTTTGATAAATGGAGTGACACTTTTAACATAGGTCGACGCCTTTGATAAAATCTTGCCACATCTGATCAATACAGTGATGCCTTAGATATCCATAGCGACACATTTGACATAACCCAAATGCAATTGCAAAATATAATGACGCTTTTGTCAAAATAATTTTTCTAAAATTGTCAAAATTTTAGTTTCCAAAATTCAATAGAAAATCAATCTAGAATCATAAACCTATAACCAAAATTCATCATTCACACAACAAACCAAATTTCACACCCATTTTATACCATCTTTCATCTTGGACTTTTAGGGTCATATATCTTTAGCTTTGGACAAACAACACTATCATAATTAATAAGAAAACATCAATCAATCGACAACTAATATCAGTCATTATCCTATTTAGACCTCTCATCTTATCTCCTAGTTTAAATTTTTTCTTGGAAGTCAAAATTTTCAAGTGAATAGTTGGATTAATTTTAAATGTCTATGAGAGAACTAGCTTAGGGGTCTTGTCTACTTCTAAGTTCATGAACTCACCATCATCCCTTTGCTTGCACTCATTAGTCTAGTACACGAAAAGGCCATCATCAACACCTATCAAAACAAAGATCTAGATTAAATCTTGACTTTTAGAGGTTTTCATATCCTCCATCCACCAAACATCATCAACATTAACTTTTGTCCAAATCTATCCTAACGTGTCTCTCATAAGTCCACCTTGAAAAAAACAAATCCATATCACATTATCAACCTTCACTAACATCTCATCCTTCATAAGGTCATCATAAATTTTTATTCCTATTACAAGGTCCCAACATAAGAAAATCATGGAATCAAATCCAAGTAGTTCAAATGTCACAACACCAATGGGTATTACTGAATCATCATTTGGAATGCCTAGTCATCTATTTGATCCTCGTGAGTTACAAACTCCTCAATAATAACCTTAATGTCAACAAGTTATCATATAAGATATAACAAATGGATCTAAGGAATCTGAAGAAATCATTGAGGAGAAACTCTTAGAGATGTGACAAGATCCGTCCTTGGCTAGAGCACTTGATGCTCTCATTCATTTTTATCCCAACACATATTTTCTTAGACTTGCACAAAATGGTGCTAAACTACCATCTGATTTCAACATAGCTACACTTAAGGAACAAGCCCTCACACAAGTCATGCCATCAAATGTTCCATCACACGATAATATACCTATAGGTCAAGCTATTAATGAACCAATACCTCAACCTCTAATGCCAAACATACTAAGTTAACTAATAATACCCTCATATGAAACAAATTCAATATCGTTTTCCAAACAATTCATAAATCCACTATATCAAAATCCAAACATGGTTGATCAAACAATCTAAAAAATCCAAAATGCTCCTAACACAAACATTCTGCATTCGTCATCATATACATCCAAGCAAATAAACACTCTTATAACAAATCCTCCAAAAACTAACATTTCCCACTCTTCTATCAAAAACATTCCAAATTACTCAAACAATCCTTTCATGAATTAAACTCCCATATCTTACATGACTCTTTATTCCACATACTACACAAGCACCTAACTTAACAAGGAGCACATATAATCGTAACAAATCATCAACCTCATACTCCACAAATCTCATCAATTACCATTACAAAACATGACTCCACATCAAACATACAAAAAAATTTGTAACATGTCACATCCTGCACAAACACTCACATATAATATATCCACCAACATCCCTCAACAATAAAACACACAACAACAACAATTTATTCCCCAAAAATAACACACCACAACAACAATTCATTCCCCGACAACAATACATTCCACAACAAGTTATCCCACAACAACAATTCATTCCCCAACAACAATACATTCCATAAGAACAATTCATTCAACAAAAAGTTATCTTGCAACAATAATTCATTCCCCAACAAAAAAGCATACCACAACATTAAACCAATGACCAACACCAAAAATTCCATATAACTCATACAACATTCCTCAAAACATTCCACAAAATCAAAATCCATTATACAATTCTTTACCCATCCCTCAAATTCTAACATACACTCCATCTAACTAACTACAAAATAACCAACATAATGACTTAGAATTGCTACTAAAAAACTTGAACCAAAGGGTTATCAATATACAACTAGGACAAGCAAAGAAAAGCTACATGCTTGAGGAAATTTATCCATATCCATTCAATAGAAACATAGATATGATACCTTTCCCTCATAACTTAAAAATGCCCAAATTTGATAAATATAAGGGAAGAGGTGGTCCACAAGAACACATACAAGAATTATATATATCATGTCTAGAGGTTGCATATAACGACACATACTTAATGCACCTCTTTCCTCAAAGTTTAGGTGGACATGCAATAGAATGGTTCTCCCATCTACCGCATGGTATCAAAACATTCCAAGAACTTGTGGAAAAGTTTGTTGGTCATTTCTCATACAACATGGAACATGAAACTACCATGACTGACATATAAAATAAAAAGTCCAAGAGAAACATTTGCTTCCTTCCTATAACATTGGAGACATAATTCCATCTAATGCAAAAAGCCTATTCATGAAAAACAACTCATGTATATACTTTTCCAAAACCTTAATACTAAATTTGGCTTCCACTTAACTGTACAATGTACTAACACCATTGAAGAAGTCATAGAAAAATAGATCACCATTGAAAAGGATCTTATCACCAAGGGACTTATCAAAATCTGTAAGGATAATAGGGATCAAACATCAAACTCTAATGATAAACCTTTCCTATGGGATCAAAATAAGAATCTCACCAACGATGGGGTCGTAGATGCAAAATTTATACAAAACATATAACCCCCATCAAGCAATCAACAAAATAATCAAAATGTAAATCCTCCAAGAGGACCACCAAGACCGAACAACATCACTAGATGTAAGTACAATCCCATACGGGAGCTAATTGAGATGGTGTTGAAAAAAATAATTAAATCAAATCTTATCAAACTTACAAAACTTAGACATTATGACGAACCTCAATTTAAATCTTCATGGTATAATGACAATGATTATTTAAAATACCATAGGGAAAAAGGTTATGAAACAAAAAAATGTATAAAACTTTCAATTTTCTTATAAGATCAATGTATGCATCCAAGGAGATGTTAGCATCGATCAAAGTCCTGGAACTTTTGGAAATAATGATATGAAAATTTACAAGGATCCAATACCAAACCATGGCAAAGGAAATAACTTGGGAAAAGAAAAGGACTAAAACAAAGTTAATCACTCCTATGATAATGTAGTAGGACATATCCAAGAATATAACAATTGTATTTCCGTTGTCACTATATCTGGTAAGAATCTTGAGTGTGGAGTCACTTCATGATGATGTAAAATCACCATTCAAGGAGCTCCATCCCAATCTAAAATATTAACTATGGTGCTACCAACTTATTACAGTCTCATAGATCATCTTAAGAAAACTCAAGCTCAAATATCCATTTTGGAGCTTCTTAGGATTTATCCATTGTATAAACAAATCTTAGACAAGGTACTCTTAGAATCATCCGGTCCTACCAATATAGATACTGATCATTTCTAGGTCATGGTAGGACATATCACATCTAATCACCATCTATTATTCACTAAAAATCTCCCTTCAAATACATATCATAATCATGCCTTACATTTAGAAGTCTTCATCCAAAAACATAAAATCAAAAGGGTCTTGGTTATATATGGTGGAGCGGGCTTGAACACTTGTACTTTGAAACTTGTCAAATAATTAAGATAATTCGACAAGGTTATTGAGAAACAAAAGGGAATTACCATTAGAGCATATGATGGGAAAGACAATGATCAGAATGGACTATCAAACTTCCTATTCAGGTTGGTCTAATTATTACAAAAACATGTCAAGTCTTGGACCTTGATTTGCTGTATAACATCATCTTGGGATGCCCATGGATACATTCTATGCAGGTTGTCCCTTCAACCTATCATCAATGCCTAGAATTTTCTCACAAAAAAAATTGAGGTCACCTTTTATGGGGACCCTCAACCTTTCCATTATTGTAAGAACTTAAAAGAAAAATATCAAAAGCTACTCCAAGTGCCTAACAATGATATCACCTCCCATTTAAAATCTTACATTGATCCATCAACATTAGCATCATCATCTACCATTCAAAAACATCTTCCAGAAGTCAAGGTTCAAGTACAAGACAATGGTTGTGGAGATTATGACATTAAATGGTCCTTTTATGTAGGAAAAATTTCATCTTCTCCTAAGACATATGGAAAACCTCAACACATAGACAAAACATCTTTTACTATCAAATTTGAGCCTTCTCTTTTCTCCAAGTGGGGAGAGCTCAAAAAATAGGTCATAGAGGAAGATACTTCCAAATGGTTGTACGAAGAGGAAAGGAACAATCTACTCTTTCGGTTGATCCAAATAGCAAAGGTTTTCAAATCATTAAGAACATGAGATTCACAAGCCATGTCGGTCTTGGTCTACATCAACAAGGAATAAGAGAACCCATTATTCTAGAGAAATGAAAGAAACAACAAGGGCTTGGGTATGGTTTCCAAAATAACATTACCCCTAATATTGAGAGTATCCCTAGTGAGGTAGTTGAAGTTTCTCTCGTAGTTAATACTTCTAATGATGATACCATTGAGGACTCTCCCATGTACATCACAAATATATTTGACAATTCATCCATCAACACTATTATGACCTTTTCATTTACCTCATCTTCACAAGATAATAGCCTTCAACTCGTTTACCCCCAACTCATCAATTGGGATCAACAAACAGCTCCAATTTTAGATGTATTCGAAAATGATGATGCTATTTCCGAGTTTATGAGACTTAGAGATGGAATACCTCATAGAGATCACAAAATAGGGGGTGCTGCCACAATAATGGGTTACACTTTCTAGGACATCTTAATTTTTGCTAAAATCACATAATTTTAGAAAATATAATGATTTAAGCCTTGAAAAGTTCCATTTAAAGGATTTTAATTAAAGAGGGTTTGATCAAATCCCCTTATATCAAACCCCCCTGGATAGAACCCAACTAGTTTTAAACCATACCTATAATGGAGTGTCCTCTACACCTATCAAAATGCTGATAAAAAAACCACTTTTGATTTACCTTTTGGGGGATGAAATGAATTCATTTAAAATTTATGTTTTGTAAATATGTAGTCCTTATTATAAGCTTCCCAAACAGTATAATTTTAAATATATTTAATTTGATTATTATATATATTTTTAATTTCTTGTGAATGTAGGTTTTTCACTAAAAATCAAGCTCTCTATTCTGCATGTGGAAAAATAGTAGATTACGAAAAAAATTCTAAAAAATATCTACACTCTTGGTATTTATGTCCTTGATCCAACAATTTTTTTTTGATACATACAAAAAAAGTTGTGTTATATAGTAAACCTATGTCTAAATTGTAATTGGCTTGAATTCAAAACTTAATTAAGAAAAAATATTCAATAAAATACTATGAAACTAAATGAAGGAGCTAGATATCGTAGTTAAAAATCTGATTAAAAAAAAAAGAATTTTATCCTTCATAGGAAAAAGTTGTGTTATATAGTAAACACCAATCTTTAAAAGTGTTGTTTACTGTTAAAAACTAGTTATCAAAGGAGATGGAAAAATAAATGCAATTTGATTCCAAAATTAAAAAAAATATTTAGAATCTATAGACAAAATGTCACAAACCACTAGTTTGCATCATCTTCAAATTCCTCATAGTTTAGCAGCTATAGGTGTCTGAAAGTGAAGATTTAGTTAAAAAAGTTCAATTCAATGTCAAGTTTGGCCAAAAAGTGTAACCCACTATTGTGGGATCACCCTAGGGTTTGATATAGAGCTTGATGTGAAAGCATACTATGGGGGGAAATTCAGATCCTTTAGTCACAAAACTGAAAACATAAACATAAAAAATAGATCGCCTAGTGAAAATCATAATGTGGCACTTTCAAATTAAGAAAAAATCAAAATAAAGGACATATCCAAGGGTGAAAACCTTTGACACACCTAAGGATGAAGGATTGACCTCCCTAGTATCACTAAGCATCAATATAAATCAACATTAGTGGAAGAATCAGAGCAGATCAATGTTGGAATTGCCAACAATCCAAAGATCACATTCTATGCAACATCTCTAGATCCTGATGAGAAACAAAATATTACATCATTCCTAGAAGAACATAAAATCTCACTTAAAACACCTATTCATAACTACTAGATGCTTCCTTTTGTTATGTTAGACACTCAAAACATGCTAAATTGGCTCAAGCATGCATATCTCAAAATTTTCTCACTTAAATGACTCATAGGTGATTGTTTTTCTCATGTTTGTCACTAAGATATTTGTTAGGGATTTCCACTATTGTTATAGAGGATTGACAAGCTAGAATAATAATTTTTTAAGATTTTATGTTTAATTAGTAGTCAACAACTTGAACCAAATCTAAATATCAACATGTAGGAAAGGAATTGAACAAAACATAGTAACAAGATTGCACAATACATATATTGATATGTGGAAAACCCTTATAAAAGAAAACCCACCACCAAAAGACATCTACAATTGTATTATTCAAAATCAACACCAATTCAATACAATATGGTTTTTGAAAAACCTTTTACAAAGTTTCAATCTACAACATAGCCTTCTTTTGCAAATTTTCAAGTGTTTACACATGAACACTGTACAAAAATATTTAGTGTCTATTACAATGAGTTCATAACCTTGAGTAGCCTTTGTGCATTCACACAAACTATTATATATAGACATATTCATGGGAATTCCAACCATCCAATTGTATAGATAACTTGTGAAGTACCAAGAGTTATGCATTAGTACATATGTGATGTTAACATACTACACTTACCCCTAAGTAAGACGTCTCCATGCAACAAGCTCCTTGTAAACTTTGCTACTCTTACACACTATGAAATGCTAGTTACATCCTAATTTACACTATTAGTATCAACATGTTTCTTGTATAACCAACACTAACAACTTATTGCTTGTGATAGCACACAAAAATATAAACTCACTCTATATTACTTGTGGTATCTTATATTATCTCCCAAGACATTATCAAACACTTAGACCATGCTCGTGCATGTTTACCAATTCTATAAAAAGTGCACCTACATAACTGATCTTGCATCCCACAAATACTAGGTATCTATGAGATGATGGATTATTATTCTAAATATCTTGTTATGGATATCACAACATCTCCATATGTAGACAAGAAAATTATGATGCTCCACAACCACTGTCACAACATCACTCAAGTTAATAAACATAAAATACTATATTGCAATCCTAGAAACTCACTGCACTCATCACATTCAATTGTATTCCACCATGAAAAAGACTCTAGATAAACTCTTTCGACAAGGATTATCCCAAGTAATTATCATCTAAATCTTAACATTCTACCACTTGACATTTATAGCAAGAGATAGTATGATATTTCAACTTAAGATTAACCTCTTTCTCAAGAATGGGGCAAACACATTTCATATTTACACCACATGAACTTTGTAGTACTTATAAATTTTGTCATAGTGTTTACAATATTTACCTAAGTATCAATTTTCTGCATCTATACTTTCCTGTTCTAAATCACTTCCCTGACAAAATGATATTCCATATTAATCTTTTTTTCTCTTTCATAGTAGACATGATTCTTAGCCAAACAAATTGTATTTTTTAATCAAATTTCAACACTATTAGAATCTTGAAACCAATATTGTTGCTTAGCTTACTCAACCACACTGCTTCCTTATAAGCATGTGTTGTGGCCATATATTCTACTTCAATAGTTGACAAAAAAACTATTTTTTTCCTCTTACTCATCTAACTTACTGGTTCATCAAATAGAACAAAACACACATTTTCTTGTACACCTTTGGTTGTCAATATCTCCAAACTAATAGAATCCAAAAATCCTTGTACATTCAACACATTTTTGATATCATTAGAACCATAATAAATCAAAAAAAGCTTCAGAGTTCCCTTCAAGTATCTAAACACTCTTTTCACATATGCCCAATGTTCTTTACTTGGTTTCACCATGAAATTACTTAGAATTCCAATTGATTGGGTAATTCTTGGTCTTGTGTAGACCATTGTATACATGATACTTCTTACCATACTTTCATATAGAACCTTCCTCATCCCCTCCAAATACTCCATAGATTTAGGACATTGTTCCATACTCAACTTTGTGTCAACTGGTAGAGGTGATCTTTCCGTTGACTATCCTCCATTCCAAACCTCCAAAAGGTTGTATCAAGATACTTCCTCTAGTTTAGCCATAGTTTTATCTTACTTCTATCCCTATATCTCCATTTTGAGAAAATATTTGTTAGCTCCTAACTCTTTCATATAAAAATAACTAGACAATAAAGTTTTAAGTTCTTGAATTAATGTTATATCATCTCCAACAACAAGAATATCATCATATAAAACAATAATAAGAATATTGTTATTTACCTTCTTGAAGTATACACAATGATCAACATCACTTCTTTCGAAACTCAATTTTTGTATGTGTCAAACTTTTGGCTCCACATCCATAGGAGTGAACTAATCTATATATTTAGACCTATTAACCTTACAAACCAATTATTTATCTTTCACCTTGTATCCTTCAGGGAATTTCATAAGAAAATCCTCCTCTAAGTCTCCATGCAAGAATACAATCTTGGCATCCATCCACTCGATTTCCAAATCAAGTATCTTAGCAATAGGTAATAATATTCTAATGGAACTTGAATTAGCAATAAGGGAAAATATCACACCGAACTCTATTATCTCAACTTGGACATAACTCTTTGCCACCAACTACACCTTGAACTACTAAAGTGATCTATCTTCTTTGGACCTCTTCTTAAATGCTTAGTTGTAGCCTATGACTTTCTTTCTTTAGATAGGTTATCCAAATTCTAATTCTTACTCTACTTTAATACCATCATATCTTCATCCATGATATTTTCCCAAGAATTTTTATATTTGGAAGTGAGAGCCTCTTCCATAGAACTTAGTTCAAAATTAGTAAAAGTTAGAGAAAAGCCACAAAAAAAATAGAATGTACCTTTAATGTGATCTTTGCTTCCTAATAGACCTTAAAGTTTGCAATGAATAACTTTTGGCCACATGTACACCATGTTCTTCAAAGTTTGTGCTAGATGTTATTTCCTCTTCCTCTACCAAACTATCATGTCCACTATCTTGTTTAGATTTTGATACATTTTGTTGCTCCATATTTGTTTCAAAAGCCACCCTCTCAATTTTCGTATTTTTTGACTTCAAATTTAGGCCTTTCACCAAGTTCCCTAAATTCAACATCCCTTGAGTAGAGAACATTAAATATTTCCAAATTTTAAAACTTGTAGCCTTAAAAAATTTATCCATAGTTGATGAAAATACACCTTGTAACTTTTGGATCCAACTTGGACTATCACTCCTTAAGCACAAATGAATCCCTCCCAATTGAATACCCAAAGTGTGCCACAATTGATTTTATTTGAGTGTATATTTCATATAGTTTCTTATTTGTTAGTGAAAATTTAGGAGACTTTTCCTTCAAGTAGCATGCACTGCTCATTTCCTCTACTAAAACTTTTGTCCTAGGCCTGCACTACTCAACACACCCCTAGGGTGATCCCACAATACTGGTTTACAATTTTTGGCCAAACTGGACACTGAAATATATATTTTTAACTAAATCTTCACTTTCAAGCACCTATAGTGGCTAAAATGTGAGGAATTTGAAGACGATGCAAACTAGTGATTTGTAACATTTTTTCTGTAGATTCTAAATATTATTTTTTCAAATTTTTTGGAATCAAATTGCACTTCTTTTTCATTCTCCTTTGAAAACTAGTTTTTTTAGTAAACACCATTTTTAAGGAGTGATACTCACCGTATAAAACATAACTTTTTTTCCATGAAGGATAAAATTCTATTTTTTTCGAATTTAGATTTGTAACTACAATATCTAGTTCTTCCAATTGGTTTCATAGTGTTTTATTGAATATTTTTTCCTTAATAAAGTTTTGAAGTCAAACCAATTATGATTCAGACATAGGCGGACCGTATACAATGTAATTTTTTTTGTATGTATCAAAATTCTTTTTTTTTTGTTGGATCAAGGAATTAATATCTGGTGCACTCATATTTTTCAATTTTTTTTTTTGATAATATGCTATTTTTCCACATGTGCAAAATAGAGAGCTTGATTTTCGATGAAAAACCTATGTTTAATAAAACTAAAAACACAAATACATAATAAAACCAAAAACATATTGAAATTATATTTGTTGGATAGCTCATTTCGAGGACTACCATCATCCAGTTGGGTCTGTGAAGTCTCCTCCATTTTCATCCTCAACCCGAGCTGAAATTTTTGGGAGTTTTTTGGTGCCAGAGGGTGGAAGGTGGAAGGGGGGGGTTCGCTCGAACCCTAGTTCGAGTGAACCCCCTTTCCACAAAGGTTTTCTTTTTGTTTTCTCCTAGGAATGGTGGGACCTTGCATTTAATGGGTTTCCTCGAACTAGGGTTCTAGCGAACCCCCTTTGGGTTCACTCAAACCAAAAGTTCGTTCGAACCCCCAAAAACTAATTTTTTTTGCATGGGGTCATTTTTTGCAACTTTTCCTTCCTCACTGGAATTGTAAACCACTTTTGTGGGTTTACCCCCTAGGTTGATCAAGAAAAGTTTTGTTCAACCCATTTTCCACCTCATTTTATTGTTAGGTATATGAGGTAGTCCTTTGCTTCACAATTCCAAAATTCTTATATAAAATGCATCAAACTCTTTAAAGAATTTTTTTCCTCCATTATCTTTCCTAAGAAACTTTATTTTCATATTAGTTTGATTCTCAATTAGGGATTTGAACTCCTTAAACTTGAAAAATACCTCAAACTTAAGCCTAAGAAAATATATCAAAAAGTATACCTAGAATAATCATGAAAAATAATAAATAGACTTACCAATGGATGTGATATACATAATCTATCAAACATATCATTGCGTATCACTTCCACAATCTCTCATGCTCTAGTGCTTCTAGAGTTAAACTACACTCTATTATTCTTTCCTAGCACACAATGATCATAAAATTATAAAGGTATCACCCTTCCTTTGTGTACATTTCCTCTATTTATGACACCTAGCCATACCTCAACAATCCCAAGTGTGCATCTTAGTGTTAGGATTAAGATTCCATTTACCTTGTAATCCTATGCATAATTCATGTATCTCTAATACTCTTAGAAAGTGTCCTTGAAAACCTAGAGTGGAATTGGAAATTATCTCAAGCAATTTAGGTTCCATGTGAACCTTGATATTGGTTTTCATATAAATTCATGAAGAAGATGGAGCACAATAGTGGTAGTTATAGTTGACTTCTGGATCACTAAATGCACTTTCCTAATTCTAGGCATTAGGATTGAGGAGTGAGAATCTTGTATGATAAGACAATGATTTCTTGATGACCAATCCATTTTGGAGTGCTATACTTGGGTATTTGAGTTGTTTGGGGTTATGACACCTAAGATGCTTGTGTGGTTACATTTTTGTTATGGGGGGAAATTGATTATTCCCATGAAGTCATTGACAATTTTATTATTCTCGAAAGATTCTCTCCAAGGTGGTAAAGGGGTTTTTGTATGATACTATGGTTTTGTTATCCATTTTCTTAGAAAACCATTTGTTAAATTTTCCTTGTGCTTATTTATTGAGAGTATGAGGGTGGTTTTAGATGAGATTGTTTTACAGGTATATAGATTCTACCAAAGTTTTATTACAGTGATGAAAGCCTTAGTGTGTGGATGTATCTCACATTTTTAAATTAATACATACTTGTCTTCTTTCCTGTATGGAGATTTTTCTTGATAGGGTTTATCCACATATATCTTATGTTAACATTATTTGTTGATTTTTTCTCTTTGTTGATTTATGCAATCTCATAATTGATTTTATGATAATTCTTATTAAAGAAATAAAACTCATATTTTCATACATTGTAGTCTTGCATTATTCCATCTTGTTCTTCAATACTTAGCCTCTTATTCCACCTAAATCAATGTCTTACAAGTCTCAAGTACACTTATCCTTGATTCTTGTCACTCAAGACACATCTAGGTACATTTTCTTGCTACTCACATCATGTGAATGTTTCTTTATCAACCAAAAACATCCCCAACTTCTTCATTCCCTTAGATACACTTTGGACATGGGGGCAACCACCTTGAAAACACTTTACACGAGTCTTAACTAGGACAAGTTGCTAAAAGGGGTGTGCTTCAAGTATTCATTTTAACTAACACTTGATCAATTTTCATTGACTAGACAATTCATGATACAACTAATGTTTCTTTCTTACATATATGACTTGGAAAAAAAAAATACATCATTGAGAAAGCAAACAACTCATGATATTAGTCTTATATAGATATAATAACTTGACAAACGATGATGAAAAAAAACACAAAAGACATCATTTAAAGTTTCTTAAAGATGCAAAAATTACCAATTCATTTGAACTCTTTTATGATAAAAAAATAAGTGCTTAAAAGATTCCATTAAATCATGTGGTATCAAAACTTTATAATATCCATACAATTCAATTACAAATTAGTACACTTAAATAACTTCACAATCAACAATATATACACTATCACTCTTACCACTAAATACTAACAAGTTCATACACTTACATAACTTGGCCTATGAAGATTTAGACTATTATCACTTTACCATTACATGGAAAAATTAATTGACATCCTCCTCAAGCCTAGAGGTGATCTGTGAGTATTGTGGGCATCTTTCCTTGTGATTATTTCCAAGGTCAGTGATTTGAATATTACAAACTTATTCTAAGATAAAGTGGCATGGTGAATGACTTTGTTCCACTCTAATATCTATTCATGAATTATTTTGTTTCGTGAATCTAAATTAAATAATTTATAAAAGAACAATATCATTCATGCTTGTTGTTGGCTTTGTGATCATTATTGATCCAAAATATTGTTATAATTATGTCAAGGGTGCTAAGTTTTTTAAAAACTATAATCTTATGTGCCACTATTACATGTAATATGGCTATTTAATAAAGTAACCCATTCTTGTTGATTTCTTCCTCAAGCTAGATAGAATAAGAAGTCAAACAACATAAACTCACAAAGTGGAAGTAATAATTGTTATTCTCACAAAGCAACCATTTTTGATAGCAATTTTTGTTCTACCCTTATATATCTTTGAGCTATGAAGTATGGAGTGAATTATTATCATTTCACTTTTGAGAGTCTTAGTTCTCAAGATGTTGAAAATAATTTACATTCAATTGATTTTTTTTTGCATTAGGACATAGCTCTCATATATTAGATATTTTTGTTTAGTATGTTGTTATGTGTGTTTCAATGTTTCATGTCCTTCAATTCTTAATTTGAATTGTATTTTTGTAAAGTCATCATAATTTTAAATTCATTCTTGATTTTACTTTATTAAATAAAATTAATTTCAATTATAAATTGTGAATTCAATGAGACAATCTTAAGTCTTGGGTAAATTTCTATATGTGATTTACCATTTCCACATATATATTGCTAATTTTCTATACATAAGATTGAAAATTATGCATTATAATAAAGATCTATCAAGAACGAATATAACACATATACATAGAAAAATATACAAACATATTGAATAATGAATTAACATGGTTTGTTTCAAGGTATATGCCTTTTAATGTAGTTGAATCTAGAGTTATAATTGTACAATGATATTATATAGGGTACATTAATGGTGTTTAAGTTTTTTCATGTTGTTATAATATATGTTCTTTTTTTAATGTCTTAGATAATTCTTTTATACCATATATTTGTGTTACATACAAGATATTACAATTGTATATAAATGATATACAAACTTAATATATTTGTTGTTCTAAAATAACTATTTAATATTAATATAACAAGATATTGCAATTGTATGTGAGTATGAAATAAATGAAATTTGAAAAAACACAAATATAAATATTTTGACAATAAAACTATTTATATATGCTTATCCACTATCTAATATCAATTTAAATACTTTATTAATTATATTTATGTTAATATGCTATTTTATTTTATATTAATGATTAAGTTTTGTCATTGGGTAGTTAGGTGGATGGAGAAAAGCATTATATAAAGACTTGGATACATTGTAATTATTTCCCATCCCATAGTAATATATTATCATTATCAAATTCATGGGATATAATTTTATAATTTTGATTCTTGTGTTTTCATGGCTCTTGTAAGTGATATCAAAGCTTTAAAGGTACCTATAAGGAGCACTAAAACTATTACCAGCTTTGTGCAGATTAACTGAAAGGGCAACCATTGACCAACAATGTTGTTTCAAATTGTGGGCCTTTTGTCTACTCCAAAAATGTTCCCCAACATGTAATAAGACTTATTTTTCATTTTTGAATCATACTTGAATAACACGTTAGATGTATTTTGTAGAAATGAGCAAGGCATTTTATTTAGGGAATCATAGAGACAAGTGGAGTGAGTTGGTGATTAATTGTGAAATAGTTCAATCTGCTTCAGAAGTTCACAATCTAATTTTTTTTCTTCCCAGAAATCATATTTTAGTTTTACAATCTTTATTTTTGTGTATATTAAAAACTGTATAGTTTTATTTGAAGGAGTGTTGTGAATAGTTGAATTATATGTTTTTTTGGCATTTCAAATTCATTGGAAGTATTAGGTTTTCATATCTACATAGTTTGAAAATAATATTTTGTTAAAAGATTATTTTATATTTTGTAGATTATTTTAGATGATTTTCTATTTTTAGTTGTGTGTGTTGCAATTTTAACTTTCCTATGCCTAGTGTGTTCCATTTTGATTTTTAGTTTTCAAAATTTGATGAGGAGAAAAGGTGGTGTGAATGTTATCATTTTTTTTCACAAGTACTAAAGAAAGTTGAAGGTTTTGATAATTAGTTGTTTGTGATGATTAGTAAAAGTTGACACGTGTTTCTCACAAAAGAATAGGGAGAAAAGTGTTAGGTTTAATCTTCGGAGATGATACTTGATGATTATAGGTACATGTTTATTAGTGACACATGGTCATTGTGGTTAAGAAATAGTTATGTTGTTTACACCACATGTAGGCATAGATGGTTAGAGGCATGTTGAATTGAAGATATTTCAACATTATCATTGTAGGATATCATATTTGAATCTAGTTAAATAATAGCTATTAAATTCTCTTGGGTGAAATCACAATACCACGTCTCACTTTTTGGTGAAAATAGACATTTATATCAGTATTTTTAATCGAATCTTCATCTTCTAAGACCTATAGCAGATAAACTGCTAAAAATTTGAATAGGATGCAAATTAGTGATTTGTGACATGATCTATGTGTAGATTCTAAATATATATATTTTTAATTTTTTTGAAATAAATCATGAAACTTTCAACATCTCCTTTAATAACTAGTTTTAAATAGAAAACAACATTTTTAGAAAGTAACGTTTGTGTCATCCAACATAACTTTTTTTTCTATAAAGGATAAAATTTTAATTTTTGAAATATAGATTCTCAACATTAATATCTAGGGCAAGGATTATTTTTCATAATTTTTTGTTACATATTTTTTTCAATTAATTTTTGAAGTCATAGTAACTATAATTTGGACATATGTGTGTTTTGTCCAACATAACTTGTGTATATATCAAAATCCTTTTTTTTTTTGGTGAAACAAGGACATCAACACCTAGGGCAAGGGTATTTTTATTTTATTTTTATAATGGTTTACTATTTTTCCACCTTTGTAGAACAAAGAGCTTGATGTTCAGAGAAAAACCTATGTTCAGTAAAAATGGAAAATTAAATACATAATAAAATGAAAACATATCAAAACTATACTTGTTGGAAAGCTCGTTTTGAGGGTTACGATCTTGCAAAATATGTTGTCAATTTAAGTTCATCTAAAGGTCCAATTTGAGGTTTGAAAATGATTTTTTTGAGGAAATTTTGATGCAGAAGCCAAAGTTGTCATGTTTGACCCCTTTTTTTCGAAGGACCTTCGCTTGAAGGTGCCTTCGTTCGAAGCCTAGCAGTGACCTTTGATTGAAGGTCACTATGCAAAATCATAAATTGCTTTATGCCTTTACCTTCGATCTAAGGTATAAAGTGATATACCTTTGCTTGAAGGTCCTTTCAGTGAATATTTTACTTCACTCAAAGGTGCATTTTAAAAACGTCCATCCTCCCCCAAAAATTTCATTGTCTCAAAAGTGAGACACAGTATTGTGATTTCACCCTCTTAATCCTTTGGATTTTTCCTTTTGAATTAGGGAAGTTTGTTGGATTTTTTGGTTTTTATTGATCCAAAGGATTCATATGTTAATGTTAAGGGTGTTAGGTTATTTATAATCTATAGTGTTAACAATTATTAGTGTTAAAAGTAATATGTTATTGTTATACTAGTTATGAAGGTGGTTATGTTCACAAGAAGTTTCTTGTTTGGTAGTTGGTAGTTAAATGGTGGAAGGGAAAGTCTTCTATAAAGACTGGATATGTTGTAGCCATTTCTCTATCCTTCTATATTTTTATAATATATTAATCATTATCACATTTGTAGGATATAATTTTTATTCCCATGTTTTAGTGACATGCATGATATTTAATATGTAAGGCACAAGATTCATCCACTAATACATTTGACTGCAAAATACGATGAAACTGTAACACCCCTCCATTTTTTTCTTTTGATCGAACAATGTTCTTTATGTATGTTTTGCTTTGTTAGCACGTTGGATTATAAACTTGATTACTTTGACCGCTAATTGTTAAGCGATGAAAACATTATGTTTTGATGTGATGGTACTTTAATCAGATGATATTATTGTTTCATGTTATGGATTAAATTAGCAAGTATGTGAATTATTGATGCTTTATGCTTTGATTATACCATTGATGTTTAGAGGCGTCAGTTAGCGATATTGTATTGGTGAAGGGGACGGGATCACATCACTCGCATGCGAGTGCCCTGTGATTCCGCGATTTCCTCTTCATAGTGTGTTTTAATATTTATATATATATATGCATGTTCGACACTCGTGTTGTGTGCAGAATGCAGGTACAGGACATTGACTCCACCTGATTTCTGTAGGTCTGAGCATGTCCCTTGTTCAACGGAAAATGATTGGGAGATAGTAGCTTGGTTTTCTGTGTCGTGACATCACCCTAGCCATAGTGGGTCGTCGGGTTGTCAGTTGGGATAAGTTATTTTCCTTGTCGTCTCGTCTCTCCTTGCTTGTGTGATTAAATTCCTAGTGAAATGGTGTTTGCTTTATTTAAATTTATTGCCAAAACTCATAAAAGAGTGCTTATTAATTAATTAGTTAATTTAATTCAATCAATAAAATCATCTAATCCTGAATTAGATTTATTGTTGATTAATTAAATTAGTTCAATTGTGTTAGCATTATTAAATATTGTGGCAAATAATAATAAAAAAATAGAAATTGCCTTGCATTCCTCTTGAAATAAAATTAAAAATGGTTTTTGTTAAATGTAATTGTTAAATTCAATTTTGTGGATAAAAGGGAATTTAATTGACATTTGGGGTGCAAATAGAATTTTGTTTTAAATAAATATTATGCATTTGAAGTGGAAAAATGAAAATTGTTTATTAAATTTCAAAAAAAAGAAAATATCCAAAATAGCAATAACTTTTGGTGGGTGAACTCAAAATTAGGGGTTTGACAATTTGGAGGAGAAAAAATTGCATTAGGTAATTCATTTTGTTGGAATTTTTAATTTTGGATTTTGGAGAGCAAAAAAACTTGGGGCTGAATGTTTTTGAAGAAAAATTGGTGAAAGAAGGATTGGAATTGGGAAGAAGCTGAATTGAAATCAAGGGAAAAATCTCCATTGTCAAAACTTCAAACTTTTGGAGAAAATAACAAGTTTTCTTCTTCTTCTTTTGGTTTTCTTTTGGTAAATATTTAGAATATGTTCATGTTTTTTTTTAAAGATTCAATCTTTTGTTTGCAATGAAAATACCCATGAAAAAAAAAAACTAGTTGCAAAGTTGAAACAAATGAGTTGTGAAATTCTAGGCAAAACAATGAAATTTCTGTAGGAATTGAAGAAAAAGCCATTAGAAAAAAAAAAAAAGCTCAGTCCATGGAAAATTTCAATGAAACAAGAAAATTCTGGAAACAATGCTTGCAAATTGGAAAACCTTTGTAAAATTTAGTTTATGAAAGCTCTACTATAAAAATGTTGTTCTGTGTTTATTTTGAAAAAAAATTTCTTCAACAAATATGTGAGAAAACAGGGGAAATATTACATATATATAATATATGCATATATATGTATAATATTGAGTATATATATATATATATATATATATGCACATATTACATATATAATGTTATATATTTTATTTTTTAATCAAATTTGAACCTGGTAAAATAATTTCGTGTTTCTGGGTCTGTGTTTTCCATGTTTTTTTTAGGGCGTTATTTTTTTTGTTGGGGACGAAACCCCGTATGCGGCTAGCGTTGTTTTCCTGGCCGCCGCTCCCATGAGGGGAGGCGATGCCAGTGAAGGCAGCGCTGGGCTGGGCGCTGCCTTCCCTAGCAGCGTCCCCCCCCATAACAGCAGGGAGGCCAGGGGCAGCAGGGAGACCCTACGTCTCCTCTGCCTCTGCCGTGTCTTCCCAGCGGCGACCCTTTTTCTTTTTAAAACCCTACTTTTTGTTTTTTTTTATATTTATATATATTAAATATTATATATGTATTCTATAATAATAAATATAAATATATATATTTATAGTATATATTATATATGTTTATATATATTTTGTTATATTATTATTTATTTTCTTTATTATTTAAAAAGTCAATATTTTATATTTTAAATAATTTGGGAAAATAAGTTAATATTTTGTAATTGGATTTAAATATTAATTATATATTTAAAATATATATGTAATTATATATATATTGAGTATATATATATAATTATATAGTTATTTTATATATATAATGATACTTAAATATGATCATTAAAAAGTCATAGCAAAGAATATATGGGAAATCGTCTTATAAGTGAATGATGTAATTGTTAAAGGATTTATTTTAATCATTATGGGAAATTGTGCAATATGCATAAATGAGTAGTTTAAATGTCGTAATGGTTCTCAACGTGTTTTGATTTCTCTTTTGAGTTGTGCAAAGAATATGTTTTATTTACATTGATTAGTGCACTACGTCATTGAGTGAATTGGATTTAAGAAATCCTAACATAGATGATTTTAAATTGCCTGTAATGCTTCCTTTTGACATGGGGCGTTTGTTCTTGGTGTGGGGCAATCTAGTCAGTGTTATGTAAGTCTTCCAAATAGGACTTTCTTTTATGTGTTTTGGGTTGTTGTTATGTCGGTCAACACTGGTTTACCTTGGGTAGTGCGTTAAATGTGTCCAGTTATACCCGGTTATCTTGGACGGGATACGTTGACTTTATGTCGTGTTTAGGGATTCATTATCCCTAGGTTGCACTTGAGTACCCTTTGGTGGTGGCATAGTTCCATGTGTTGTCTTAGAGAAGTGGCTTGCATTGAGGGCCAGCACACAAAGTGGTGCCAGGAGATCTCAATGTAAGTTGGTTAATTTAGTGAAAACTTAAACCAATTAATTAGTATAGGTGGTACCAACATTTAAAAAGATTAATTTTTCCTCGCTCATGGACGCAAGTGCTCGTATAGACTTGGGATGAGACGAGAAGGCCTGGAATGGCAAGATCGTTATCTTGTCCCTTTGAAAGATAACTGATTCCGCATTGGTTTGCATGTGGGGTCGGGAGTCGTTAGAGGTTACCAGGATATCCCGAGATGGGGACCGGGACCTAGGAAGACTTGCCAGGATATCCCATGCAACATTGTGATGACACTTCTCCTAAGTCAGCATTATGTTTGTATTCGTGATGTGTTCATTTACTCAAAATCTGGAAGCATTGTAACCCTCATGTTATGTGATGTCATGTTCATATCCTTTTTTAGTTGAGTCATGTTGCATATGTTTAGAGGTTGTGGTCTTGACCTGAAACCCTTGTTACTATCTCCTAGCATGGGGGGTGAGCCTTTGGGTATCACTTGGTTGGGTGGAACGTGCACCTTACTCTGTTGTTTTGGCGTTGGCTTTTGTGGACGAGACTTTCGTGTTGGAGAGCTCATGGGATCTAGTTGCTACCTTGGTTTCATTTATGCCAGTTGCTCTTGTATTTTATTTACCCCTCATTATTATCGAGGTGGAAATTGTAATAAACAATCATGTTATTGATTTACCTCATTCTGGGAATGAGAGATGTAATTGTAATTATATAACTTCTGTCATTGGTAACCCTGAAGGATCTCATGGTCTTAATGAAAATCTCATGTATGGAATGTATGTGCTTTAATTAGTTAAGTGAATGTTGTTATATTTCATTTCATGCATGTTGTTTAATTTGTGATTTAAATAATCTTGTCTCGTAACCTTAGGGGATTGTTGGCTTTGTGTTGTGATCATTCATGTATTTGTAATTAAACAATTTT
>VDFB02026318.1:121321-194847 GCA_007258455.2 Sequoia sempervirens
GGAAATCTCAAGGTGATTAACAGAAATAACAACCCTGTCACAATTATAATTTGGAAGACTTATATTTTCTCGACAACAAATATTCCCCACCGTTCCCAATTACATAAATACTAGAAATTAAAATAAACAATCTCAGGTAATTAAAAGCACTACTATTCGGATTTCCTAAATCCAAAACAATCAATATCGCATATCTAAAATACACCATTTAAACATAATTCCTATTTATAGGTCAACAATGAATTTAAACTAAACGATTACTTTCAGTTCACAACTACTCATAAGATTAACTCAAATTCATCAATAAAATAATCAATCATTTCAATTTAATTAATCGTGCTTGCAAATATTTATTGTATTTCTCACACATTAAATAAATATAATTATATATATACATATAAATATATTCTTTAATCATAAAGTTAATTATATTTTTCCCAAATTCCATTTAAAAATAATTACAATACAATTTCCAAAAATATATATTTATATATATATATATAAAATATATACATAATAAATAAAATACATATTATAAATAATAAGCATATAATATATTATACATATAACATATATATATACATATATATACATATATAAATATATTATATATAATAAAATAACCATTAAAGAAACCATCGTACGAAAATCACAGCGCTCAAATTGGTCGCGTCAGAGTTTATTAAGGGAGACGGCGCTTCAGTGCCTTCCCCACACATGTGTGGAGGGCGCTACCACAACAGGCCCATCCCCACCATAATATGGAGGTGGCGATGGGGTTTAATCCCTAGTGCCTTCAAAATACAAACTTAAATTTATTTAAGTTCATCACTGTTATTAATTCATCATACGGTGATTTCTTACAATTTTGTTTCAAAATAAAAATTCCTACAGGGAATTTATAGTGCTTTAAATAAAATATTTATATATATAATATATTTATGTATATGTACATATATATTTCAATATATATGTATATTTATATATAAATTAATCCAAGCACTGGTTCAAGTTGGGCAATAAATTTTCACAAAAGAAGTTTTCTATAGGAAAGATCATAGATTTTCACAGAAGAAGTTTTCTACAGGAAAGATCAGAGATTTTCATTTTCCCAGACAATTAAAAGAAATAGGGAAACCAAAACAAAATGATAATTTTCTACAAAGATCTATAATTTCCTTTTGTATCAATCTATTTCAATTGATCAATTTACACAGAGGATCTAAATTGTTTTCTACAGAGGTTCGATTTTCACGGAAATCTTTTAAAAACAAAAGCTTCTACAATAATGAAAACCTCTTCTAATCTTTTCCAATTTTCATTACAATAATTAAATAACTTTTTCAAATCAAAATTCATAAAAACAATTAAAGAACCTGTTCCAAAAGAATTGTTGCCTCGAGGATTGATGTTGAGCTTCTCTGTAACCTCAATTTGCCAATGTTGCCAAAACTTCCTCTAGAACAATTGCCACTTCCCAGATAACAGAAATAATCCACAGCCAAGAATATAACAAACTAGATTCCTAGAATTATCAAAAAGCTTCTAAGATCTACAATTTCTTCAAAACACAAAACAATTTTTTATTTCCCCAAAAACCTCTGTCTTCTTTTTCTGTGAAAACAACTTCCTCTTTTCTCACCAATTTCAATCAATCTCTCCGTAAATCAATTTTAAGACAATAAGAAAAAAAAAAATCCTTCTAACTTCTAGTTCACACAACAAACTAGGATATTTCTGAGATCTTTTCCCAAATATGCATTTAAAATTAAAAACAATTTATTTAATCTAATTTACAATTAAATAACTTATTTATTTTAATTCCCAATTAATTTAATAATTAAAATTACTTAATAATATAACTTAAATTAAATTAATTAATTTATAATAAAATATCCATATTAATTAAATATTTAATCACAACATATTATTTAATCCTTACAATTTAAACTTGCACGATAAATAAAATACCAAGACCAACATGGATAAGGAACATGACCAACATACGGATTAACGACACACTGTGCTAGAGTAAAGGTTTGACAAGGTTAACAGTTACTATCTCCCAATCATTACTGTTGAGTAGTGGACACACTCAGACCTATGAAACCAGGTGAAGCCGTTGTCCTATACCTACAAACCTACAACAAAAGCGAAAGTTGTACATGTATACAAATAATAATTCATACACACCGTGAAGATAGAATCGTGGAAATCACAAGGCACTCACAAGTGAGTGATGCAATACCGTTCTCTTCACCAATACAATGTCACATCAACTGACAAAATAATATATCAATTAAACTACAATAAGAATATATAGCAATGTCATCACAACTAAGCATATATGCAAACATAAAGCATATTAAACATAATCACCATGCATATAATGTATCATCACATCCATATAGTCTATCATCACTCCACTATCAGCGATAGAACAACCATTACATAAAATAAGGTCCAACAAAGTATCTAAGCTATCAATAAAAATATAACAAAACGGAGGGGTGTCACATAAAACCACTCGAACTTGGCCTCACTGGCCTTATCTAAAAAAGTATTCTTTGTACAAAGCCTCACTGGTTGATTTGTCTCACTAACAATAATGCTATCTCACTGATAGTCTTATAATGCTATCTCACTAATAGTCTTATGAAATGTACAAATATGAAGTAATATAAGTACAGAGTTGATCTTTGTTTCACTAATCACATACTTTGTTCTGCAATGACCTCAGAATCAAAGTTACAAAGTTTCAAGCCTCAAATACTAATATATATTATTGTTCAGAAATATATAATTTGTGCTTTCCAAAACCTCTCATCACATTTCAAAAGGAGAATAACAAAGAATTTTATATGTTCTCTATTTTAGAACAGAATTAGGTAAACAAAAATCTATTTGAAACCTGTATCAATAACTTCCATATGAAACCAAATCTACAACTGCCTTTTGGCAGATGTAAGACTACATTTTCTTACAAAGCTCAACCATAATCCTTCGAAACTATACAAAACCCAACTTGCAAAGAAAGCAATAAACAAATAACCAACAAATACCTGCCATATAATCTGCTGAGTCGACATAAAAACCCTATCAACTTAAAACCACAGCCAAACCCTCAAAATAACGACAGGGTTTTACTTAACAAAAGAAACATTTAATACTACAAACAAACCCTTATACTTAACAACAGGTTCTACAATAGTAAACGCGAATACAGTTTTAAACAATTATTTACACATCACGATTAAGGAAAACCAAACTCTTGATTACAACATCCCTACGACAACTGCCATGAAGTCCAAACTTCAAAAACTCAACTTTACGACTGTGAGCAAATCCAAAACAACTTTCACTGAACATTAACAACCATGAAGTACAAAACCAAAAATTCAACATTAACAGTCGTGACTTCCAGATCAAACACATTTACTCAACGATTATTAAAACACAATTTAATGCCCATCGATTTTAAATAACACTAAGTAAAGCAAAACGATGGAGAAGAATACACCTGGGTTAGCAATAGAAGACACCCAAAAACTCTTCACTGAACAGCGACTGCTTGCCCACAAAACTAACGCCTAAGACAGGTTCATCTTATAGCCACAATTATGATTAGGGTAACAAAAAACATCAAATGAAATGAATCAACCTCGTATGCTTGTCCAAGACTTTCAAAGACCTTTCAAACCGGCATAATGATGTTTCACATCCGAGCATTTGATGGGAAAGAATTCCCATTAAAGTCAAACAAATAATGACCACCGACAGCCCAAAAATTCTTTTAAACTTATCTTTATAAAATTTTATTTTTACTTTCTTTCATCATGAGCTTTTGAATAAAGTCAATTTTCCACCCCTTTTTTTTTTAAGATTTCCTCACAACAATGTTGCCTTGTAAAAGTAGTATAGTGTGTCAATGTGCCTTTAGAACAAACCAATATTATCATCACCACCTCTTATCAATTGATTATAATGTGCCATCCTTTCAAAAGACTTTCTTCACAATAATTTCAAATTCTATTTGGAGAACAATATTGCCTTGTTAAAAAATGTATCAATGCCTTTTTTAATAGACCTTAGAATATAGTCTTTACCACTGTACTTTACCAAAATGCCAATAAATATGCAAATGAACTTTATTATTTCAAATTGATCATAGGCCAAGCTGGCTAAAACATATCACCACTAAATTATGCCAAATGCATATGAAAATGCTAAGATGGATAAGCATGGATATATAAACTCATGCAAAAATGAAAATATCACCATGTGCATAACCTGATACCTCAACCTTGGTGTATTGACATTAATGCCAAATAATACTGAGGGACAACAAACTCCCCCTTTGGCATTGATGTCAAACACAAAGGTTAATCAATAAGATCAGAGCTATAATATACCTGTTCTGAACATGATGACTGCATGAAGTACATATCCATCCTGTCACATATCAAAGAAACCATCATATACAACTAAAGACTGAATAAACAAAGCATATCACCATAAATACTACATATCACTATGAAACATATCACTGCCAAAACACAAGTTGAACTGTACAACAAGCTGAACTGTACACTACATAAAATTTTAACAAGCCAAAAAAAAACTATCAACATCACTGTCAAAAAACAAGCTTCCAAATTCTCCAAATTCTCCCCCTTTTGACACAATGCCAAAGACAGAAAAACTGAGCCAAACATGAAATGTACTTCTAAAATTCCAAATAGATACAGAGGGATAAAAGAATATGCATGAATTGCTCCCCTTGTTTCCATGAACGGGAATTAACATGGAAGAGAACTGATAGAGACAACACCAAACTTGTCTCTTAGCATTTCAAACTGAGCTTTAGGAAGGGGTTCGGTAAAGATATCATCCACCTGATCATTAGATGCCAAAAAATCTAGTATAACTTCATTTTCCAACACCTTTTCACGTAGAAAATGATACCTAATATCAATATGTTTAGTTCTAGAATATTGTACGGGATTTTTGGAGATATTAATGGTACTTGTATTATCACATAAAATGTGAACAGGTCTAACAACATCAACCTATATGTCCTTCAAGGTCTGGACTATCCAAAGTACCTGAGTACAACAGGTAGCAGTTGTTGTATATTTCGCCTCAGCAGTTGACAAGGATACTAAATCCTGCTTCTTGCTATGCCAGGCTACCAATATACCTCCAAGATAGAAAGCACCCCCTAAAGTGCTTCTCTTGTCCTCAATATTTCCTACCCATTCAGCATCAGTGTAAGCAACCAAAGTAAAATCACCATGTTGAGGGTACCACAAGCCAAAATCTATCGTGCCAGCAACATACTTCAAAATTATTTTCACAGCATTCAAATGAGACATTTTAGGTGCAGATTGAAATCATGAAACCAAGCATACAGCATGCATAATATCAAGCCTTGTGGCAGCCAGCTATAAAAGACTACCAGTCATGGATCTATACATAGTATGATCCACATTAGGCTGATCAGCTTCCTTTAAAAGTTTACAGCTGGTTTCCATAGGAGTCCCAACTAGTTTACAATCAATCATCTAAAACTTTTTCAACATTTCTTTAGCATATTTTGTTTGTGAGATAAATATCCCTTTATCAAGTTAACTAACTTGAAGACCCAAAAAGAAAGAAAGTTTACCAATAATTGACATTTCAAATTTAGACTTCATGATTGCTGGAAATTCATAGCACAAAGCAGCATTATTATTGCCAAATATAATATCATCAACATAAACAACTATAATACTGTCATCTTTCACTTTGAAGTATAAATTGTTCTCTACTGCTCCTTTTGAGAACCCCTGTTCATGTAAATAGGTGTCCAACTTTGAATACCGGGCTCTAGGAGCTTGTTTTAGACCATAGAGGGCCTTTTTCAGCTTGTATACATAATATTTTTTTCCTGCAATAGCAAAGCCTTCAGGCTATTCCATATAAACTTCTTCTGACAAGTCACCATTGAGAAAAGTAGTTTTAACATCCATTTGATACACTTTAAAACCTTTATACACAGAATAAGCCAGAAACATTCTAATTGCTTCTAATCTAGCTACAAGAGCAAAATTTTCATCAAAATCCAAGCCTTCAATTTGAGAGTAGCCTTTGCAAACTAATCTAGCTTTGTTTCTGACTATGTTCCCTTGTTCGTCCAACTTATTCCTAAAGTCCCATTTTGCACCAATGACATTTTTGTTTTCAGGTCTAGGAACTAGTTCCCAAGTTTTATTTTTCTCAATTTGTGCAAGTTCTTCATGCATAGCCTTAATCCAGCAACTATCACTACTAGCCTCAAAATATGTCTTAGGTTCTATTTTTGAAATCAAAGACAAATAAACTTGTTCATCATTATCTTTTGTACCTAAAATTTTCCTTCTAGTTTGAACTCATTTTGTTTCATCACCAATAACCTAATCAGAAGGATGATTCTTTTTCATTAGCCTAGAAGACAACTGAGTGGAAGGCTGAGAGGAAGGTTCAACAATATCATCAGGCATATTTTTTTCAGTTGATTTCTCAGGCTCTGTTGAACTTGTAGGTTCATTTTGGTCTTGCAGATTTGTATTAGGTGTCTACACAATAAAATCATCATCATCATCAAATTTATTTTGTTGTTCACAATTTTGTAAGGTTTCATCAACCTTAACATTGGCACTTTCCACAATTTTTCTTAATCTTTTATTGTAACATTTATATGCTTTACTGTGTAGAATATCCCAAAAATCTATCCTCATCACATCTCGATTCAAAACTTCCAATGCTATCAGTATCTTTCTTTATAAAGCACTTGTTGCCAAAAATTTTGAAATATCCTACATTAGTAGTCCTACCATACCATAATGAATATGGTGTATGTTGTGTTTTAGTTCTTATCTTAACTCTATTCAGAAAGTAAATAGCAATGTGCACTGCTTCTTTCCAGTAAGTGTTTGACAGAGTTGCATCATGCAACATAGCTCTTTCCATTTCCTTCACTATTCGATTTTTGCGTTCAGCAACACCATTTTGTTGTGGTGTCCTAGAGGCTGAATATTGCCTCTTTATTCCATGATCTGCACAATAATCAACAAACTCTTGTGAGGTAAATTCACCTCCTCTATCTAACCTAAGACACTTGATTTTCATATCAGATTCATTTTCAACCAACTTTCTGAAAACTTTAAACTTATGAAAAGCTTCTCCCTTATGTATCAGAAATGTTACCCAAGTCATACGAGTTTAGTCATCTATAAAAAGCATGAAATACCTCTCATTATTCAAGGACTTAGTCCTCGTTGGTCCACATAAATCAGTGTGAACAAACTGCAGAGGTCTGGTTGATGTGTATTCTTTAGTTTTGAAACTTTCTCTAGCTTGTTTTCCTTCCTAACACTCTTTACAAATCTGTTATTTGGTTTAGATATTATTGGCATATTTCTAACATTTTGATTTTTACTTATCTTTACCAAATTGTCATAGTTAATATGGCCAAATATTCTATGCCATAACTTAGACTCATCAATTTGACTCATGAAGCAAACATTAGTTTCTTGGTTATTATTTGAGCTCTCTTGTAGATAATACACATTACCATTTGTTCTATAACCTGCTGCTACCGTTTTACCAGATTTTCTTTGAATTTCACACCCAAAGTCAAAGAACTTTATTTCAAAGCCATTGTCACAAATTTGGCTTACACTCAAGAGATTATGAGTTAGTCCTTTCACATAATAAACATCATTGACAGGGATTTCATTTTCAAGCAAAATAGTACCTTTGTCCACTATAGGAATACAGTGATCATTCCCAAACTTAACAAAACCACCAGAATAATCTTCATAGTCTACAAACCTATTTTTCTCACCAGTCATATGATGAGAATAGCCACTATCAAGGATCCAAAAATTTCTCTTAACAAAGTGAAAAGTTGTTTCAACTATCAAGGCTTTAACTTCTTTAGGTCTCCAAACAAATTTAGTTTCATTAGCTTTGTTTGACTGCACTTTTAAACTAGATCTGCAAAATGCTACTATATGACCTACTTCATTGCATCTATAACATTGAAGATTGACAAGAAACTTATAGAGATTTCCATTAACAATATTGTAACTTCTCTTAGACAAAATCTTGCAAGTACCAGCCTTATGACCAAATTATTTACAATTGAAACAATAACCATTGAAACTAGGATTATTATTAGAAATCTTACCTTTTCCTTTACCATTGTGATTTGAGCATTGACCTTCATCAGGTGAGGCAAGTTGATTTCTCAGCTTAACAACTTTTGCTTCCAAAGAGCAGCATCTATCCTCCTTAAGTTTCAATTTTTCTTAGAGTCATCTCAAGAATTTTTCTGATTTCTTCTCCTTTAAGAGTCAAATCAAAAATAATTTGTATATTTTCCTAATCTTTATCTTTTAAGATAACTACCTCTTTTCTCAATTTCTTAATTTCTTTGAGAGCAGATTTCAATTCTCCCTCAAGATCCATTTCAGATTCAGAATTAGAATCATCTTCCTTTATAGGAACAACTTCAGCCATAAATAAGATTTCTTCAGTTTCATCACAAGATTCAATTGATTCACTATCAGTTACATCAGCATAAAGGCTTTTCTTCTTTTTGAAAGTATTTCTCTTTTTAAAATTAGATTGCTTTTTCTTTGAGAATTTTTTATTTTTTTCATCATCACTTTCAAGATCTTTATTAGGACAGTTTGCAGCATAGTGTCCTATCTTTCCACAATTAAAACATTTAAAGGGTAAGTTCCCTTTATACTTGCCTGAGCCTCTTTTTAGTTTACTTACAAAAGATGACTTTGTTTCATCTACAACATCAGACTCAACTTTAAAGGCAGATTCCTTACTTATAGAGTTATGTTCATTCAATTCCATCTCATAAGCAGTAAAGAAACCATGAAGATCATCAAGAGTTGCCTGATTAATGTCTCTTTCTTCAATTGTTGCAATCTTTGGATCAAACTTAGTGGGTAAATATCTCAAAACTTTTTGAACAACAAGATTTTCAGGAAGGCTTTCTCCAAAACCTCTAATTGCATTTACACTTTCTTGAATCTTCAAGAAAAAATCAGAATTTTTTTCATTTTCACCCATTTTTAGACTGTCAAATTTAAATCTATAGTTCTGAAGTTTTGCTTCTTTAACTTTCTCATCACCTTCATAGATAGTGGAAAATTTATCCCATATGGATTTTGCATTCTTACAATCCATTATTTTTGTCAAGACATCATTAGTGAGTCCACCGCAAATAGCATTTTCAGCCTTTACATTGCAATCATATGCTCGTTTCTCATCATCATCAGAAGGGGGTGATGTAGCAATATATGCATTTTCTACTTCTTCCCACACATCATATCCTAGAGAGTTAATATGTTTTTTTCATCCTAAACTTCTAGAAGGCATAACCAGTACCATCAAAAAGTGGTGCTTTGGTTGTAGATAAACCTTCTTCCATTGCCATTAGCACTCCTAAGCAGAATCCCCTAGTTGACTCAACAACAAGTTTTGGCTCTGATACAAATTGTTGGAGTGCAGTTAACACTGAGAGGGGGGGTGAATCAATGTTAACAACCAAATTAATTCTTTTGAAAATTTTTAACAATAATCATATCACAAATAAACTTATGTTGTAAAATGAAATGAACGGATAGAGAACTAACACATTTAAAAATTTGACACAGAATTTGTCTTGAGTGGAAACCCTCCTGGGGAATAAAACCACTCGAACTTGGCCTCACTAGCCTTATCTGAAAAAATATTCTTTGTACAAAGCCTCACTAGTTGATTTGCTCATTAACAATAATGTTATCTCACTGATAGTCTTATAATGCTATCTCACTGATAGTCTTATGAAATGTACAAGTATGAAGTAATATAAGTACAAAGTTGATCTTTGTTTCACTAATCACATACTCTTCTGTAATGACCTCAGAATCAGAGTTACAAAGTTTCAAGCCTCAAAAACCAATATATATTGTTCTTCAGAAATATATAATTTGTGCTTTCCAAAACCTCTCATCACATTTCAGGAGCATAACAAAGCATTTTATATGTTCTCTATTTTAAAACAGAATTAGGTAAACAAAAATCTGTTTGAAACCTGTATCAATAACTTCCATATGAAACCAAATCTGCAACTACCTTTTTCCATATGTAAGACTACATTTTCTTACAAATCTCAATCATAATCCTTCGAAACTATACAAAAACCCAACTTTCCAAGAAAGTAATAAAAAAATAACCAACAAATACCTGCCATATAATCTGCTGAGTCGACATAAAAACCCCATCAACTTAAAACCACGGCCAAACCCTCAAAATAATGGCAAGGTTTTACTTAACAAAAGAAACATTTAATACTACAAACAAACCCTTATACTTAACAACAGGTTCTTCTACAACAGTAAACCCCAATAGAGTTTTAAACAAGTATTTACACATCAAGATTAAGGAAAACCAAACTCTTGATTACAACATCCCTACGACAACTTCCATGAAGTCCAGACTTCAAAAACTCAACTTTACGACTGTGAGCAAAACCAAAACAACTTTCATTGAACATTAACAACCATGAAGTACAAAACCAAAAACTCAACATTAATGGTCGTGACTTCCAGATCAAACATATTTACTCAACAATTATTAAAACACAATCTAATGCCCATCGATTTTAAATAATACTAAGTAAAGAAAAACGATGGAGAAGAATACACCTAGGTCAGCAGCAGAAGACACCCAAAAACTCTTCACTGAACAGTGACTGCTTGCCCACAAAACTGACGCTTGAGACAAGTTCATCTTACAACCACAATTATGATTAGGGTAACAAAAAACATCAAATGAAATGAATCAACCTCTTATGCTTGTCCAAGACTTTCAAAGACCTTTCAAATCTAGCATAATGATGTTTCACATCCGAGCATTTTGATGGGAAAGAATTCCCATTAAAGTCAAACAAATAATGACCACCGACAGCCCAAAAATTCTCTTAAACTTATCTTTATAAAATTTTATTTTTACTTTCTTTCATCATGAGCTTTTGAATAAAGTCAATTTTCCACCCCTTTTTATTTTTTTTAAGATTTCCTCACAACGATGTTGCCTTGTAAAAGTAATATAGTGTGTCAATGTGCCTTTAGAACAACCCAATATTATCATTACCACCTCTTATCAATTGATCATAATGTGCCATCCTTTCAAAAGACTTTCTTCACAATAATTTCAAATTCTATTTGGAGAACAATATTTCCTTGTGAAAAAATGTATCAATGCCTTTTTTAATAGACCTTAGAATATAGTCTTTACCACTACACTTTACCAAAATTCCAGTAAATATGCAAATGAACTTTATTATTTCAAACTGATCATAGGCCAAGCTGGCTGAAACATATCACCACCGAATTATGCCAAATGCAGATGAAAATGCTAAGATGGATCAACATGGATATATAAACTCATGCAAAACTGGAAATATCACCATGTGCATAACCTAATACCTCAACCTTGGTGTATTGACATTAATGCCAAATAATACTGAGGGACAACAAGTTTCTTCAATTTTCTCTGGTTCGGTTGACATATTTGGCAAGGGGACATGTTCCTGGTTGTGGTAGAGGTCAAAGACAGAGGCAGATCAGAGGATAGGGCTAAGGACAGGATCGAGGACAGCAGAATCCTCCTCAACAGCCTCCCCAAGACGGGCATGATGGGCAGGTACCTAGTGATGGGCACCAACAACAACAACATGATGGACAAGGTGTGGGACAGGTGTTGGGACATGTTCCCTTTATTCATCCATCAAGACAGGCACCACCACCACCACCAGATTAGCAAAGACAACAGTAGTAGCAACCCCAGGGTCCCAACCACAAGACGCGCAGATCCAGACTCTCACTGCAAAGAAAGATAGATTGAGACAGGAGCATGAACAGGTACTCTAGCAGGTGCAGCAAGTTACTGGTGAGTGAGATGCAGCTCGCTAGCAAGTACAATAGGTCATAGGGGAGCGAGACCAAGACAAACAATAGGTCGAATAGCTCACCATCTAGCTGGCCCAAAAGACAGGTCGGCAACAGCAACTAAAGGCTGCGGCTCAACAAGCACAGTAGGCATAGGGCCAAGTTGTGTCTGCTCAAATGTATGAGTAGGCTATGATGGATGTTTCCTATTATAGGACTTTGTATTATAGAGATGTTCCTCTGCACTGGTGTTAGCCGGATTTTTCTCATTGGAGTAGGGTGGCACATAGTGCTTCAAGAGGTGACTGTTTGTACATCAATCCTCTAGCAGAAGACACAAACAACCTTCGGCTGGACACCAGGATTAGTCCTTTCATGATGATAGGTAGATTTGAGGCTGATGATAGATAGATCTAAGGCTAGCCTCGCATTTTGTAGACACATTTTTGATGTACAACTATGATTTATGATGTATATACATTCATTGGTTGATTTTTGATAGCCTCATGTATATCCAATTTTTGGTGACATTGCACACTGATTCAGATTCTTGTATCATGATAGTTACATTTTGATGATAATATATATGAGATGATTCGATGTGATTATGATTTGGTGTTATTTTATTTTATATGATGCTTTATGATCATGTATGGATGCACATGCTATGGATGGATGCAAATGTTTATGTTATGAATGTGTACCTTTATTTATTCATATGATGTGATGTTTATGTATGATTTATGATGTGATGCTATATGATATGTAATGTATTATTTATGTTATGAATGCAATGTGATGGATGATTTACTTTCTTTTTTAGTGTCTTTTATATATGGCATGCTATGATATGGATGTATTTATTTTTGTGTACTTTCTATGCGATGATGTTATGCTATGATATGATGAGGATTATGATATGATTATGAAGAATGTATGTATGCTAATGGTTTTTGGATGCAATATGGATGCTTTATTATTTTTATTGACCGTCATGATACCATGTTAGCGCAGAAAGAAGATAGAAGAAGATGGATTAACCATTGATTTTGAGATTGATTCAGAAGTCCAACAAGTCTATAATTCTTCGATACTTTATTAGATATGGTGATGAGAGATGATTTTCTTGTTTTAGGGATTGGGATACTTCATCATTTCATTCCTTATTTTTGATATAACACATATAAATGATGCATCAAGGTATCGATAACTAGGATGGCGTTGTATCTAATACGATGGACTTTGACTCTGAAAAAAAATAGGATAATCCTTGTTCACACCTGACATACGGAAACATCATTGGAATTTAATTTAGAATTTTAAAACATTTCAAACCAAAGCATACACAATAGTCAACAATTTATTCAAAACGACCTCCCTACACACAACAAAGCAAGTATTCGCCAAGGTTATTTTACAAGAACATCCCACAAGCACAACAAACAAAAGATAATGAACTATGCCCCATTCCTTTCTCTCTAAATCATTTTGATAGACATCACCGAGAGGTCCTTGGAATAGGTCAAAAAGATAAATCATAAAAAAATATCAATATGAACAAACAGTCAATGTTATTTATACCTCTTGCCGAAGTAACATAGCTAAGGTGATTTTTGACGATGATGTCCATTATAGGAAGGATGCATCCTAGGACATTTTTATCAAATGTGTTGACTAAGACTAATTGTTTGATAGGTCATTGATACAAATGTTACCAACTTGTTTTCTCACGATCAAGACTTTATATTTTCACATTTAGGTTCACACTTCATGAATTTCCACACTTGTTTCCACTTGTTTTACCAAAGGTTGGTGATGACAATCAGATTATTATAGATGGAAGTTTATTGCAGGTGAAAGTGAAATGGGATGGGTAGTTTTGGAATTTTTGGAATATTTCAATGTTTTTGACGTTTTTCAATGTTTTGAGGTTGTTTTTGGTCTTTTTAGGTGTATTCAAATGTTTAGGTTTTAAGGTTATTTGAGGTTGTTTAGGATTTTTGAATGTTTTCCAATGTTTTGGGCTTTCAATTTTTTCAAATATTTTTGTGTTTTTTGAGTTTTAGACCAAGACCAAGACCTAAACAAAAACTGACCTGGCACCTCAGGAGCTCATCAATGATGGTCTTGCCTACGTTATACACGCAGAGACGACATAGTTCAACTGACTCTGACCAATATCCGTTTATTGATGAGATATGAAAATTGATTGATTGTTAGTTTATTGTGACGAACTCCTAAAGGATTGACCTAATGCATCTCAGGGGCTCATTGATGATGGCCTTGACTACGTTCAAGCTCAAAGACGATGTAGTTCGGAAACCATGTTTTTGATTTTTTTGACTTTTTGACCTATTTAGGGATTTTGATGTGATTTGGATGTTTTTGGTGTTTTGAAGATGTTTTCAATGTTTTTGGATTTTTTGGATTTTACAACTGTTTTAGGATTTTGGTGACTTTGCAAGTGTTTTGGATTTTTCAAGAGATTTTGAGAATAACCTTAAGATATATAAGAACCCAATCCAATGCAAGTATAGATCAATTCCCCCATCATTCTACAATAGACTACCTCGATATATGTAGGAAAAATTGACCTTAAGACTGTGCCAGGTAGTACTAAAGGGGAATATGATACACCATATTCAGCAATGATACAGACGCAGATGGGTGATGAAATAAATAGGATAATAGGATGAAGGATGAATGCGATGGATGGTGAAGCAAGATAAGTTCAAGAGCCAATGATGGATGGATAGTGCTTATTTATGCAAGGCACATGTTTTCCATGTTTTCACCAAGGTACTTTCCCAAAGCACCACCAAAATGGTTTTCACTAGAGGACGATTTTTTTCTTTACTATTTTCAATCATTTTTCTTATTTTTTTGGATTTTTTAGTTTTATACTCTTCAAGCTTAGGCATAGAAATTTTTGAGATGTGAGTTGTTGATAGGTTCCTGCAAGGGTTCTCCTTTAGGTGTTGATAACTAATATGCTCCTGAACCGTAACTAGCTGTGATGACAAATGGTCCTAGTCAATTAGGCTCAAACTTCCCTTTGCTATCTTGATCTGGCATGTTCTTTTGATTCTCCTTCAATACAAGATATCCCACCTGGAAGGACCAACTTTTTATTTTCTTATTATAGCTCCTATTGAGTCGGTTCTAATAAGCCTTCAAATGATTCAAAGCATCAAGACGATGCTCATCCAACAACTCTAGCTCGTTTAACTAGGACACCTTGTATTCTTCACCAGTGATAATATTTTGCAATGATATTCTTAGTGATGGGAGCTCGACCTTGATGGGTAGGATAGCTTCAATTCCATACACTAGGGAAAAGGGTGTGACACCTATAGGTGTGGAGATGCTAGTTCTATAGGCCCATAAGGCGGGATTTAATTGCATATGCTAGTCACAGCCAACTTCATTGATAGTCTTCTTGAGGACTTTTAGGATGGTTTTGTTCGAAGCCTCAACTTGACCATTACTCTGAGGATAGTAAAGGGTAGAGAACCGGTGTTGAATATTGAACCGTTGGCATAACTCATGAACATCCTAATTTTTGAAAGATGTTCCATTGTCTGAGATAAGGGCTTATGGAACACATAGCGACAAATGAGGTAGTTCAAGATAAATTTGGAGATTTATTTCTCGTGATGTAGGTCATAGGGATTGCTTCAACCCACTTCGTAAAATACTCAGTGGTTGTAATGATAAACTTATGACCATTAGATGAGGTAGGGGTGATCTTTCCTATGAGGTCGAGTCCCCACTACGAGAAAGGCCATGGTGTAACAATTGGTTGGAGTTCTTGAGTTGGAGCATGGATGAGGTCCTCATGTTGACACTAAATGCACTTCTTCACATATTGATGAGCTTCTTGTTCCATGGTAGGCCAATAGCACCTTGTCCTTAATAGTTTCTTAGCTAAGGTCATACCACTCAAATGTGATCCACAAATGCCTCCGTGCACTTCCTTCAACACATTCAAAGCTTCCTCTTAGTTAAGACATCATAAAAATTTCCCTTCGATACTTCGATGGTAAAGGGTATCACCTAGGATAACTAATCGAGATGTTTTCTTGACAAAGGTTTCCTCAAGTTTTGGGGTAATGTTCAATGGGAGGATACCTCTGTGTAGGTAGGTGAAGATGTTATGATACCAGGGGGAACTGAGACAAATGATTTCACATACAAATTTGGATTCAGGTACCTCGAATGTTAGTATGAGAAGCTACTCAATGAGGAATTTGCATTGAATAATGTTGTGGCATTTCTAGCAAGGTCCCAATGGTTTCCATAGCATCAACTGACAAGAGATATTTGCTCAAATGTGATGTCGATGAAAAAATCATTAAGACTCTCCACCATCCTTTTGTAAGGTGTGAGCTTTTCATCCTTAGTCTGATAATCATCGTTGACTTGATTGACAATCAGCTGTGAATCTCTATAGACCTTTAACTCCTGGATTTTTCACTGTACCACAATTTTCAATCTTGTTATAAGAGCTTCATACTCGATAATGTTGGTGCATGGAAAATATAGCCGATATGATTTAGTAATACAATCACCTTGAGGGGTGATGAAGAGAATTCCTTCTCTAGATCTATGTTGTGTACTTGATCCCATCAAAGTACATCTTCCACTGATCCACTACATCAAGGACAAATACTGACTCATCAAGAAATTCAGACACCAATGGATATTTGCATAGATAGGTGCCTCTGCCAAATGATCTTCGGTGACCTACCCCTTGATAGCTTTTCGCTCTACGTAATCTATATCAAACTCTATTAGGATCATCACCCACTTAGCCATTTATCCAATGAGAGTTGCCTTGGATAACAGATATTTCAATGGATCAATCTTAGCAATGAGCTTTATTTGATGCAAAAGCATGTAGTGTCTAAATTTCTACGAAGCAAAGACCACTACTAGGCAAGCCTTTTCAATGGGTGAATAATTCATCTTGTATCCAACCAAAGTTATACTAATATAGTAAATGGCTCTTTCCTTCCTTATTTCATCATGTTGAGCAAGAAGAGCGCCCAATGCTTCTAATGTAGCCGATATATACAAGATCAAAGGTTTGTTCAGTATTGGTGGCATCAGAACAGGAGGTGTTAGTAGATAATCCTTGATTTGTTGGAATGCTTTGTCACATTTCTCATCCCATTTGTATGTTATCCCTTTGTGGAGGAGGTGTGAAAAGGGATGAATCTTATCTGCCAGTTGTGCTATGAATCTCCTGATAGACTGTAGTCTTCGTTATAAACCTCACATTTTCTTTAGTGTTTGTGGTGGCTCCATATCCAAAATTATTTTTACCTTGGCTAGATCTATCTCATTTCCCCTCTGTGACACTATGTACACTAGGAGCTTTCCTAACGTGACACTGAAGACACTTTTTTGGATTTAACTGCACCTTGTACTCTTCGAGTCTGTCAAAGATTGGTCCTAGTACTTCTATATGCTCCTTCCTCATCTTTGACTTGGCTATAATTTCATCTGCATAGTCTTATATAGTTTTGTGGATCATGTCATGAAAGATCAATGTCATTGCTCTCTGATAAGTTGCTCCAGCATTCTTCAACCCAAATGGCATCATATTCCAGCAATAGGTTCCCCGTGTACATGTGAATGTTGTTTTGTGTTGGTCTTCCTTGGAAATCATGATATGGTTGTAACCTGAGAATCCATCCATAAGTGATAGCATCTCATGTCTAGTAGTCAAATCCACAATAATGTCAATGTTTGGAAGAGAAAAGTCATCTTTCAAACATGCTTTGTTTAAATCCCTAAAGTCAGTACATATTTTGATGCCCCCAGTGGATTTTGAGACTGGCACCAGGTTTGAAACCCACTCATGATAGTCTATCGGTCGGATAAATCCTACGTCAAGAAGTTTCTATAATTATAGTTTAACCAACAATGTTATCTGCAAGTGCATCTTTCTCAACTTCTGCTTTACTGGTTTAGCTTCAGGATAAACTGCAAGATGATGGACAACCACTTCAAGATCTAGGCCAGGAATATCTATATAGGACCATGCAAAGTTTTCCATTTGCTCTTTTAAGAAAGATGCCAAGTTGGTTTGCTCTTCATCCAATAGTGATTCTACATAGGTGATTTGTGGTGTCTCCTTTGTCCCTACATTTACTGGATTAGCTTTCTTTGCAAGTACTGTTGACTTTTTTGGATGCATTACACTAAGGGGAAGATTGAATCCCTCATCCTTCGGTGCCTCAAAGAGGTTTTCACCGTCGGATGTGTCCCTTTTTTTTACTATTTTATGATCAAAAAGTGTCATAATGTGGTTTTCACTTAAATATCTATACGTGATTCTCATTTTCTTGATTTTGCGACTGAGTGACTCAATCGTTTTCCCATAGTAATCCTATGTATCTAGTTCTATATCAAAACTTGTTTTGTGATCCCCGTATGGAAAGTTTTCACGAAGTCCCATAAACTCGAAGATTACTTCATCGATTTTGAATGAATCCAAAATAGGCAGTCCATGTTGGTCCCAATTAATGAGTTGAGGGTAGACTAGCTTTAGTTCAGTGATTTGGTTGTTTGGAGTAAAGAATGTAGTGGTTATCATGAATATGGATGTGTCCTCAAATAAATCCATGATATCGAGGGGAAAGTCATCAAGGGTATTATCACGTGATGTAGGTAACCAAGAGGAATGATCAACTCATTTATTAGAACCCTTGCCAAGAATGGTCACTTTGCTCATGCTACATCCAAGACCTAGATTCTTGGGTTGTTTCTCAGGAGCAAGGGGTTCTAGTAAACCATTTTCGTTTTGCCCCAACTTCTCATTCTTGTTATATCCCCACCCCATCATTAGCTGCAATATTTTGTTATCATCATCCATTGGAAGAACGGGCATGGGTCCGTTATCTTGGTATAATAATTTGGATATACCCTCCTCATCGATGACCTCTTTGTTCAAATCTCCCCACTTGGTGAAAGTGGTAGATGCTACCTTCATTGTCTCAAATACCTTGTTAATAGGTTGAGGCTTCCTATGAGATTTAAGAGAGAGAGGCAACTCTCCAAGCACAAAAGAATCCTTCTTCAAGATATAGTCTCCACACTCGTTATCTTTGATCACTGCCTTGATGTCCAGTATGTTATGTATAATGGGTGTTTTAGATTTGGAGGTGGAAGCTAGGGAAGATGGATCAACAAATGAGGAAGATGGTTTGATCATTTGGTTGATAGATTGGTAATTTTTGGAATTGATTTAAATCCATCATGTGACAAGATGTTCCAAAGTTTATATTTGGCATACCCACATTTGTTGTGTCATTGTAGTTTGTAGGATATGATAACCCCATGTACGAATTATAGTATGTATGCATTCTAGGACATGTTTATCAGAGGTTTTGACTAAAATTAATTGTTCGATAGGTCGTTGATACAAACATTACCAACTTGGTTACTCATGATCTAGACTTTAGATTTTTATATTTAGGTTCACACTTCATGAATTGCCATACATGTTTCCACTTGTTTTACCAAAGGTTGAAAGTGACGATCAGTTTATTATGGATGGAAGTTTATTTCGGGTGAAAGCAAAATGGGATGGGTGGTTTTGGAATTTTTTGGAATATTTCAATGTTTTTGATGTGTTTGCAAATGTTTTCAGGTTTTTTTTATCCTTTTGGGTGTATGTGAATGTTTAGGTTTTTAGGTTATTTGAGGTTGTTTAGGATTTTTGAATGTTTTCCAATGTTTTGGGTTTTCAAGTTTTTCAAATGTTTTTTGTGTTTTCTGAGTTTTAGACTAAAACCAAGACCTAAGGGGAAACTGAACTAACACCTCGGGGGCTCATCAATGATGGCCTTTCCTACATTATACATGTAGAGATGACGTAGTTCGACTAACTCTGACCAGTAACCATTTATTGATGAGATATGAACATTAATGGATTGTTAGTTTATTGTGACGGACTCCTAAAGGACTGACCTAATGCGTCTCGAGGGCTCATCGATGATGGCCTTGCCTATGTTCAAGCTCAGAGACAATGTAGTTCGACAACCATGTTTTTTATTTTTTTGACTTTTTGACCTGTTTAGGGATTTTGATGTAATTTGGGTTGACTTTTTAACTAGCAATGTGAGGATGTTTGGGTTCAATTTTAGCCAACTTTGAAAAAACTCATAGCATTGTAAGTTTTAAAGCCCAAATTGAAAACTAGTGATCCTAAAGCATGAAATAAAACAGCAAGATGGGTTATATCATCCCATGAGTGTTTAAAAACACTTTTACAATAAAGATCAAATGATACTTTTCTCCTTCACTTCAAGATTTGATGCTTCTCTCCAAACCTACAAAATAGTTAGCCTTACAAAAAAAACCATAAGTCAGTAAATGATCATAGAGTAGATTAAATTGAAAATTTAAAACAGACATGAAAATTTAACTCTCGGTTTTACCTGACAATTGCATCATTGTGCAAACAATTGCATCGCTTTGGTTCGAACAATTGTGTCATTGTTTGCAACTGCGTCGCTCTGGTGAACTTCAATAGCGTCGCTCTGTCAAAAACCAGAAAGGTCAATTATGTTGGAATAGGACAAATGTGTCCTTACAATTATGTTGCTCTAGTTCACCTGCAATCACAATAAAAAATAGAATGATCAATTGCATCAATGAAACAAGTGCATTGCCACAATAGCATTGTCATATTTCAATTGTGTCGCAATATGCAATTGTGTCGCTCTAGCCAAAGGGAAATTGTGCACCAATGAAAGTGATTGCATCACTATTTGCAATTGTGTCACTCTTCTTTAGAACAATTGCATCATCGGGCCCTGCAACCTACATATAACAAAAAATTCCAACAAACGTCTCCACCTCCAAATCAATACACTCTTTGTTGAAATCATCAAAACATTGATTTGTGTCCACAACATCAACAACCACATCTCCAACACCAAGATATTGGATATCAAGAACCACAACATCAACACCCACATCTCCAACATCAAGACAATGGATATCAAGGACAACATAAACAACACGATCAATCACCACATCTCCAAGATCAATCACAAGCTTCACAAGATAACAACACCATCACCAAACATGAATACACTCCTTTAGGGCAGCCAATCAAATCGGCATTAAACACGTTATTCCATGCTAAACTTATCACACTTCCAAAATAATTTGGTAATTACGAACCTATCTTCAAATTTTCATATTATAATGACAAGGCTTATTGTTAATATCATAGAGAAAAAGGTCATGACACATCAAATTGTATTAAACTCAAAAATCTCATCCAAGACCTTATTGATCAAAGAGAAATAATTGTTGAAAAAAATGATCAAGATTTAACCATCAATAAATACATTGAAGATGTTTCTACCTCATCTAACGATCCAACCAACATACTTCAAGAGTCACTTCATAATCATAGTCAAAATCCCTCACCAATATCTAACAATGATCCATTTCAAGAAATCTTAACATCATTTGATCTCGTGGTTGAATAAATTGACAAGGTTTCTACCACAATTGTTGAGGATAAAATTCAAGATTCATCCGCCAATGATCATGTTGACAATGTCTCTACATCATCCAATGAGTTAGATGACATACCTCAAGAATTTATTCCAATTCATGATCAACATCTTTCACCAAAGTCTAGCAATGGTCCTTTCCAAGACATATTGACATCATTTGACCTCATGGTTGTTGATATTGAAGAAACCCTTAATTCAACACTTGATCCAAATTCACTTGAAGATCAAGAAAATATTAAGCCAATACCCATGCATAATGAAAACATTCAAGAACCCTTTGCAAACAATCAATCCTTTGAAATTGATCCATGTCAAGAACATGAACCAAAGCATATTGAAGATAACACCACATAGAGTCAAGATCAAGGATTTATATCTCCAAGATACTACCATGACCTAATGGGTATTCTCTAATCCATACAAGATGTCGCAAGTAATGATCATATCCATATATCACATACTCCCCCATCTACCCATGAGATGCTTACTCCTAATGGACATGTAGATGATCTTCATCCAAAACAAGAGTCTCATACTCTTGATATCATTACCAAGGAACAAGAGTCTCCTACTTTTATTATCTTTACACATGATCAAGGCATTGCAGAATCCGTAGACATATCAAAAATTGATCATGAAGACCTCTAAATGGATGGTGAATCGAAAAAATCCTTTGAAAAGCAAGCATAAATGGATCATGAGGAAGACTCATATTTACTCCTAATGGACTTGTAGATGATCTCCATCCAAAACAAGAGTCTCATACTCTTGATATCATTACCAAGGAACAAGAGTCTCCTACTTTTATTATCTTTACACATGATCAAGGCATAGCAGAATCCGTAGACATATCAAAAATTGATCATGAAGAAGACCTCTACATGGATGGTGAATCGGAAACATCCTTTGAAGAGCAAGCATAAATGGATCATGAGGAAGACTCATATATGGATTGTAAAGCATCAACAACTTTTGAAGAAGCATCAAAATCAGACACATCCTCCATACAGATTGAAGAAAGTGAGTATGAGGATATCAAGCATTATCGAAAATCAACAAAGCTAAACAATCTTGAACGAAAAGGAAATGGTTTGTCAACAGTAGAATCAAAGCATGTCAGTAATACTCCCATAATATTGGGGGCAACTTTATCTAGCACAAACACCAACATGGGGAGCACGAAGAGTCCTTATGATGAAATGGCTACCAACACTCCAATCATTCATATCATGAATTATCGTCCACACATACTTCCACCCAATAATTGGGACCAACCACAAGAAAGAGTTCTATATCAAAGAAAAGAGAAAATTATTGAAGCAAAAGAATCGGCAAAGAAAAATGGACAAGAAAAATTTAAATGGATACCAAAGCGAAATAAAGAAAATCCTCCCTATCACACTCCATTAGTCAAAGAAACTATGGGAAAAAATCAAAAAGGGAAGTTCATCCATCAAAATTGTCCATCGATACAAAAGAAAGCTTCAAGAGCGACCTACAAGGTATATCAAGAAGTTGGTCCCAATCAAATCTCTATATCCACCCATCATTGCTCATAATCCCAAGTTTGGAGAATCAAAGATTCCAAATTGTTGACCAATCCGTCTGCATCGTGTATCCCTCAACACATTCCACCATCCACTTTGACATTTGTGGTATCCAAATATCGTATTGACTGTGTATTGGCAGCAACTCTTTATCATAAGGACTCTAAGGGAACTCTATTGTGATGTGTGTATCTAGGTAAGGTTAACTCTGCTATCGATAAAGGAGAAGAAATCCAGGGGTTACATTCAAGTGTTTGTATCTTAGCAATACAACTCCTCCAAGCAGGATATCATTGGCACATCATGATAGCAACATCTATAGCAGCACCAACAGTGTCTACATCAGCACCACCAAGTGGTTCAACATGAGCATAAACTTTCAAAAAATAAAAATAAAAAAAGAAAATAGTCAAGAGAAAAATCATCCTCTAGTGAAAACCACTTTAGTGGCGCTTTGGACATGTACCATGATGAAAACCTGGCAAACATGCATCATGAGTAGAATCAAGCATCTATGTGCACCATTTCAAGTGGAAGCATCTCATCCCATCCATTATAAATCTTGCATTCCATCCATATTATCCATAATAAATCCATGATTCATTATCCAATCCATTTTCATCCAATACTCCCTACACACCTGCGTCTATTAGTTTGCTCATAGCTAACAAATTTCATACTGATCTAGGGATGTGCAACACGCCACCATTAATCCATTTTATTCTACCATCAAGAAACTTGATTCTAACTTTAAACCACAGCCAACAATATTTGAATGAGAATCATCACCCAAGTACACCTTACCTCCATCAAATTCTTCATATTCATAAAACCAATCTTTATTAAAGGTCATATGGAAAGATGCACTTGATTTAATTAGCCATTCATCATTACTTGCACGAGTTGCCAAAGTTGTAATGAATGCATCGCCATCTTCCTTCTCATACTCAGAATCATAATCAAATCTCTTATTTTTCTTCTTTTCTTTTTTTTAGTCCTTACGAACATGTCTAGGCTCACCACAGTTCCAACAAATAACTTTGGACTTTCCAGGAGATTTAGATCTCCCCTTGGAATTGGATTTCTCATGCTTCGCATTCTTCTTGCCTTTTTCCTTAGGTCTTCCACAAACATTTAGGGCCTCCTTAACAGTGATGGATACCTTCCTCCTTATCTCTTCAAAAAGCAAAGAACCCACCACATCTTTAGTCTTCAATATAACAAAAGTACTCTCAATAGCCATAACAAGAGAATCCCACGAATCAAGAAAAGGACAAAGCAAGATTTGAAATTTCTCCTCCTCATCCATTTTCACACCAACTGATGTCAATTGAGCCACCAACATATTGAATGCTATCCTCCACCCTCTTCCATTCTCAAGGAATATAATTCCTTCCTCAAGAAAATCTTGTTCACTAATGATTTGACTTGATACATCTCACCAAGCTTCTTCCATAGTTTCTTCGTAGAGGTCTCTTCATGAACATTGATTAAAACAGAGTTTGTCAGGTACAATTTGATTAGACCCTTGGCTTTACGGTCCATAACATCATATTGAGCAATCTGAGTAGGATCTGCAATCCTTGAAACATTCCCATCAACAGCATCCCATAGATCTCGATCTATCAACAAATCCTCCATCTTCAGCTTCCACATATCAAAATTATTTCCAAAAAAATTATCCACCTCTATCGTCCCTAATGAACTTTTCATTTGAAAATTCTTGCAACAAGATCACAAAGTGTTTTTTGCACAAGCTCTCACTCAAATCTAGATTAGTTCAAAAAACCCAACAACCCACAACTGAAACCAGAGGTGATCAGGCTCTGATACCACTTGTAATGAAGCTAAGGTAGCGAAAGAACTTCCTACACTAATTTTGAGGGAGAATAATGCAAAAATTTAAATATCTTTTCAACAGTTATAGAAACTTAAATAGAAATAAACATAAATATCATGCATACCACAACATAGTGATTTATGTGGGGAAAAACCTTTCGGGAGAAAACCCCCACACTCTAAAGGCTACCCAATATATTATTCAGAAATCACAAAGATTACAATATACTTGCAGAGCAAGCTTCTCACAGGAGTATCACCACCAGAGATCCTGAGACGGCCCGACCGCTATCAGACTCTCAGAATACAACACAATACTGCAGTCATAATACAATGCCCTGATAAAATAGGGTTTCCTTCTAGGGCAAGACAAGCCAACAAAATATCTACCATTAGATGAAACCTAAGAATGAACGGTCCAAATTTACAATATATAATTAATTTGATGTATGTCAGTCATTTAAGAGCTTTTGTTAACATTAACATGCATTCCACTCCTCCCCTCCACCCCGTGCTCCCATTGTATATTACACCTATCGGTGTAACTAGGACAAACATATATATTAAATACATCCTATCAACAATAAACCTTATATAATTGCAAGGTTGAGACACATTTTCCCAACATCTTGTAGTAGCTCACTGAAATCAAATCCTTATGGATCAATGAATCCTTGGCCCTGTAATTTATAGGTTTGTCAAGTCTATCTCTCTCTTCTCATTTCTTTCATGATCTCGGTGTGATCACTCATCACCTTCACTAGAGTTGCTTCCTAAGACATCTTCACCGGTTGCCTGTCATTTGTAAAGGATGAGAACGTTGAACCACAAAAATTTCATAGCTATGAGGGGCTCTATCTGTCCATTTCCATTGTTGCATCAATTAAAGCATCATGTTGCAAAGCTCTCATTTTGGTGTCTGCAAATCGTATTTTCCTAAAAGTTCATGACACCTTTTCAATAATTTCATTTTGTACACATTTTATAATTGAGGCATTCCATAAAATCATATTCCTGTGAAATTTTCTATGGAGCAATTTATATTTTGGTGCCTTGTCTACATTTTCACACTTGATATGGGTGCAATGACGGAGTTTTGAAGCCTCTTAATATCGCTGAAATGAAACTTGTGTACTTTTTCATGTTTTATAAGGGGTTTTTCAAGCTTTTAAGTGGTTTCCACAACCACTTTGACGGCCAATGAGAGTTTTAAAACCTCCCCAAACCTCCAGAGGATAAAACTTCCACTTTTCTTTTGCTTGAAGAGCTAAGGACGAGATTTTAGGTGGTTGTCACAATTATATTGGGCTCTCACAAGGTTGTCACAATCTTGTGGGGCCCCATAAATTTTTTTAGCCTCACAAAATTTTCAAAACTTAGTTATTTTTTGAAACCAAATGTGATTTTTGAAAGGTTTAGAACATTTAAATCCCAACTAAAACTTAGGAACTCTTTATTTGAACTTAATAACCATGACTTCCGCGGAAAAATGAAGATTTTAAAACTTTCAACTATAGGCTCATTTTTGCACGAAACCTAACCACATTCCAATGCAATTACCACTACCAAAATTTCAATGAAAAAGTTTAAAATTAGGTGAACTCAAAAGACAAGGCTAACAGATTTCAAGGAGCTTTCCTTTATAATTTGAATAAAAAGTTTATCTCACATTCTATTATAGTTTAATTTATCTTGAAAAAACAAATTAAAATATTTTCATATTTCAAAGAGCTTTTATATCATGGAGTAAAAATTATGATATAATAGTGATTCTCAAGCAACTAGTTTTTATTCATTTTCATTAGTTTATTAGGTATTCTCCTACACCTAGTTTAACTTTCTTAGGTAAGCTTATTTTGATGTTTTACCTTCCTTAAAATTTCTTATAAATGCACTCACCTAGCTTTGTTTTCTCTCATTCATTATTCTATCATTCTTGTATTCTCTTGCATGTAGTGATTTAGGTATCTAGTTTGCTTTGTATCTTGCTTGAGATGTTTGTTCTTTGATTAATGGGAAATAGCATTCTTCAACCTATTATCTGCTATTTAGTGTATCTGATGAGCAGTGTTGTGACAATCACTATGACAATAAGTCTTAGTTGATTTCTTACTTATTCCAAAATCCGACATGGTATCAAAACCACGATGTCCTAGTCTAGTCGATATGTCTTATATTTTTTGAAAACTTGTCAAAGATCTTGATTTTAGGTGTGAACCAATTTTCAGTGACCATGCAATGATATAGACTTCACCATCATGTTTGGTGGACTCAAAATAGTTAGAATTGACTTTTGTTTCACCAAAATCTAATTTTAAGAAGCTAAGTTATCATTGGTTGTGTTTTTGTGTTTGCATGCTTTAGTTTTGCAAGTGACTTAAATTTTAGAGCATCTAGGTGAAAATCCAAGTGCACCATTGGTTTTAGCAACAAGAAAAAAATCAAAATTGACTTTAAAATTGTCCATTTTAGAGCAAGTTGTCCATGGGGGCTCTGGAAAAAAAAATGGGCCTACCAATTGTTTGATGTGGTTGTGCAACCCATACACTAATATATATTCATATTCATGGACTTTAAGGTTTTCAAAAAATTATTTGACAATATTGTGAGCATGATCATAACCTAAGCCCACTTTATCCACATGAAATAAGCCAAGATCTAACTAGTTTAGTCAAGCTCCCAATGAAATTCTTGAAAACATCAAACAAAGAAGCCATTAAACATAAACAAACAAGAAACGCATAATGGAAACTAATCTAATGACTCAAACCTCATCCCATTGGGGGATTGGTGTTGCATTGATGTGGAATGTCAACCCTTTCCCAATCCCTAGATTGAAACAAGCTTTTAAATGGATTCCATTGATGAAGATTGATGAAAATGGATGAAAGATAAGCTAAAATGGATGCTAAATGCTGAAATGCTAATGAAGAATGCTCTAAAATTCAATATAGTTTGGTTTGGTTGCTCTAAATGAAAGTGGATCATTTTCTCATAAAAATGAGGACTATTTATAGGGAAAATAGTTGAATCAATGGTCAAGATTGTTTTGATCAATCAATGAATGAAAATCAATAAGAGATGGAATGGATCAAGTATTCTCATCAATGGATGAGAATGCAAGTTGACAAGGATCAAAGATTTTAATCAATAGCTCTCATTGATTCAAAGAAGCACACTTCTAACAATTAGGAAATTGTTAGGAAGTTTGTTACAAGATTCTTCCTATTTTGAAAGAGTGCAAATGGAGGAACTTGCAAATGGGAGGGTGAGGGAAATTACTTAATTGTGCAAGATGGATGAAATTAGGTATTTCATTAAATAATTAACTTATTTTATAAAAGGGGGTTTAATGGCATTTAACTAGATAACTAAGATTATTTAATTAAATGAGAAGACATAAGAAATTTAATTAAATAATTCGCATTACCTAGTTAAATAAGATGAAAATTAGTGTGAAAAGGGATGAATTAGCCAAATAACATTGGTTATTTGATTAATAGAAGAAAGTGATAAATTTAATTAAACAATTAAGATTATTTAATTAAACAAACGAAAAGATGTGATTCAGGACGAAATGGTGTTAGTAATCAAATTCAAATGTGCAATATCGATCAGGACGATTTTTAAGTGTCTACAGGTATAGGAGGAAAATCTTCTACATTGTTGGTTCATGAGATCCAAAGCCTAGAATTTTTTGTTGGTCATACACTAGTACAAGGCTTGTTTGTGGTTTGGTGGCTTCATTACAATTTTAAGGTACCTAGCTTGTGTAGTCCATGGCCTTTTGGAAGGTGTGACTTTCTCATACTAGGTTGCAATCTTCCTTGGCTCAACCTCCTCATTTGAAAGGCTCGACCTCCTTGGCCACCCTTACCTCAAACATCACTTGGCGTTTTCAAACCAATCAAGGACACTATCCACCTTACCTCGAAATCGGGTCACTTTCCTTTGGCCTATGCAACCCATAAGGTCTACAAATCTTATATGCATGGCATCCAATTAGGCTTACATGGCTATTTGACCATGTCATCTTCATTTGAGTCTTCCTACTATTATTAGCAACAGTTACACTTTTTTAAAATATTCCAACTAAACTAAGCATATTCCCAAACTTAGTAGCAATTCTAGATGTCCTCTACAATTGACAGATTTTTTAGCAATCCCTCTATTTTTGACAATTATACTAAAGTTAGCTAGTGTTTTGACCTCCTCTACATTTGATAGTATTTTTAGCAGATTCAATAAATATTTATTGGTTTGTTTTCCTAATTTGAGTTAATCATGAGTATCAAAAGGCATCCTAATGTTATCAAATTGAATTAGAAAAAATTGTAATTCCTTGCAAGAAAGACTCCTAACACATTTTAGGTGGCTTAATCTCTTACTCCATCTTTATGGACTAGTACTTGAACCCACATCCTTTTGGTAAAAAATTGTATGGAAGTTAAAGATCGAACATATCTTGGGATTGATTGTGTATTGTCAATATTGATGCCATGATGGCCACCATACAATTTGAGTGCCCTTGTAACCTTTGAACCAAACTTTGAGAGATGTATGGAGATATAGATGAAACTCCATTCCCAAATGATCCCACTATGAACAATCTTGTTCCCCTTGACATTTTTTGACCATATGATCATGATACAATTGCAATGCTTGTTGACTAAAGATCTTGAATGTCCATGACCTAGAGACTTCTCCTGATGCTCCTCCCCCTTCTCCACAGACTTCTATTGATTCATCAACTTTTGCAACTCCTACCATAGATTCAAAGGGTTCATATTATTATCTCTAAGTTGGCATTAAGGCCAAGGACTCTCACATTCCTGCATTGGCAAATTTGATTGTTAGACTCAACCATCTAGTGTGGACACTACATCATGGGATGAGCAATGTAGTCTAATGATATGCACCAAGATTACTCCATCATCGCTTGTTGCTTCATTAGGGACTTACAGTGATTCTTTATAGTAGGTTCAAATCAATTTCCTTGATTCATCTCATTGGGAGGTCTACTTACCATATATTTCACATATATTTGTGGAGTTCCACCAATTGAATCTTGAGGAAACCTTTGAGGACTTGGTCTTCCTCTTTAATTACAATGATTTTTGCAGCTGTTGTCTCTACAACTTTAGTTTTTGTTCTTCATTTGTTTCCAACTGGTTTTAAAAGGTCATTTACTTCAACCAAGCCTAGGAATCCTCATTTGATTGTGACACTTTTCAGTACCAATGTAGTGACACTAAAGTTATTTCCTCAGTTGTTTATTATCTATTTTCCTACACTTGATTTAACTTGCTTAAGTAACATTATTTAGGATTAATAATGGTGATTTCCTACGCTTGATTTAACTTGCTTAAGTAAGCATTATTTAGGATTAATAATGGTAAGTGAAACGAATGGCGCCTCCAAATTCCACCCTCATTTGCATTTCTTATAAATGCAGTCACATAATTTAGTTATCTCATTCCTTGTTCTTGTAATCTTTTGCATCTAGGCATCTAGTTTGCTTTATATTTTGCTTGAGTATTTTGTTTTTTAATTAATGGGAAATAGCATTGTTCAGCCTATTCTCTGGTCTTGAGTGGTGTTGTGACTATCATTATGGCATTAGGTCTTGGTTGATTTGTTTTTGATATTAGGGAAAAAGCAGATTTTGAAGGGATCTACAACCCTTTACAACCAGAAAAGCCAGACTGCTAAAAAGGACAGCCTGCAGCCACCAAAAAACCAGCTCCCAAGCCAAGAACATCATGTTTTACATTTAGAGTTAATCTTGTGGGAACGAAGCGTCTCTTCTAGAGAAAGCCCAAATGCTTTTGATTTTTTACTCGTGATTGTAATCCAACCTTCTTCCACTTGTGCTGCCTTATCCTGCCAAGCCAGCACATCACTTGTGCTGTCTTGGTTGATTTGTTACTTGTTGAAAAATGTAACAATCCCATTCGTGAGTAAATTAAAAAATGTTTGCAATGGCATATATATGATGGCATCTATTGTGAACCACAAAATTCTTTATACTGCCTAGTTATTATATTATTGAATGGCACCTATGAGGAGACTTTCAACTGTCTTCCATGCTTCTACATACACTAACTTGTGACATGAAAGGAACTTGCTGATTTTGAATTGCGAGTTTGATTCACTTGGATATAAACTTGGGAATAATCACAGCGAGGTAATTAAAAGAACAAGTAATCTGTATATACTCATTATAAAGGCGTCGTAAGATGTCATTAAAGATCTTCTATGAGGTCAGTAACGATGCAACTTGGCATCATAAATTTTGTTGTGTTGGTGCAGTCTTTGGAGACCATGTGAAGCAGCAAGCTAGTTTAAGGTATAGAATTGATAATACCCGATTCATGAGGTATTGATGAACATTGTATCTTCAATACCGTCAATTTCCTGTGTGTAGGAGATGGAATCAATATAGTCGTTGAATGATTGAAATTTGTTCAGTCAAGACATCTATGAACAAAAGCAGACATTACCGCAAGATGTAGCAAGGTATCTGTTAGAGTCCAATTATGAATCTACAAGAATCACAGTTGTTTATTTCATGGTAAATAAGATAATGATACAACTTAGCATCATAAATCTAGTTGTGATGATGCAGTCATTGGCGACCGTGAGGAGCAACAAGCTTGTTGGGGATTTGAAAATCCTTGATTCGCATTAGTGAATACAGTATCTTCAAGAATAACATCGATTTCCTGTCTCTACTAGACAGAATCAATATAGTCGTTGAATGACTGAAATTAGTAGAATTAGGACATGTAAGAACGAAAGCAGACTTTACCACATGCGGCAAGGTATTTGTTGAAGTCCAATTATGAGCTTCCAAGAATTACATCTGTTTATGTCATGACAAATTAAACAAATAAAATGGTTTTCTTTTTTAATTTCCTCGGGCCTTTATGAAAAAGAAACCAAATCACTAAAATGATCACACTATAACCATGTCGACAAGCATGTTGATTGATTTCAGGCCATTGTGTATAACACGAAGGCATTAAACTTGAATTCACAATTGCCCTGCACTGCAACAAATTGACTAGGTAAAAAGAACTGGATGATGAAAATTCCAAGGTGTGCATTAAAAAACCTTTGGATTGTCTGAATCGTTTTGGATGGAGTTGGTTCCAACAGAAGAAGCTATTCAGGATTGGTGCCCAAGTTACTGTTAAACCAAAAACTCCTTCCCAACCTTAAAAACCTGCCCCAAAAAGAATTTCAACCAAAGCAAACAAAAAGTTACCTCATTCTCATAAAGAAGGCTTTCTATGAATAAACAACTAGAAAATTAACAGATTCTGTATCATATTTGAATTTGCTGCTATTTATTTTTACACCAACATTTTGTAATTCTCAATTAATGTGCATAATCTACTAATATTTTTTTGTCCCGTTTCTTCTCAGGAATCAAATTCATTTTCAAATGAAATGTCCAGATGCATTTTCCATTTCAAGTTCCAAGAGGATTTGAGGATTATTTAAAAAGCGCATATTGAAATTTCATTGCAATGAACCAGTTATCATGAACAAGAACTATTTAGAAGCATTTGAATATGTTTCCTGCACACATGGGAATGCACTACATTTGATGTAAATGACCATGTTCCATGCTCACAAGATGCCTCTAAAACATTTCATATTTGCCATTCACATATTCTTAATCTGTATATAAGAAATGTGTCACAAATTCTCATCTGCATGCAACATAGAAGTTTCAAAGGAGGGAAATGAATCCAAACTGGACAACAAAAGTAAGAATGAGCTTTCACCAACATCTACCTCACTGCTTTGAATTGTGAGGATTCTTTTAGGCAATTTGATATCTAATTTAGTCATTACTGATATGTCACTTACAGAATTTCAGTCTAAGTCCACTTTTCATTAATTATAATGTGTACCATTAATCTCTCTTAAGAGCTCATCTGTGATCTAGCGACAAACTCCTCTCTCCTGCAAAAGGCTTGACAGATTCAGTCATGCATGTCTGCACTCTGTCTTTGACAGCTTCAACAGTTCAATTCGTTTTTAGAAATTGTAATTGTTTGCAACACACCAAATACACAAGAAATAACATCATAAAGAATGCCATATTAAATGCTTCCTTTTAACATCATGAGTTGTTTGCTTTCTATCTTTTTTATTTAAGGTCTTTGCATGCTGATCTGTTAATGACAATTGGTGAATCCACCACCTGGTTAGCTGATGGATGGGATAGTCTGGACCACAATGGATGGGTTGGTCTGGGCAACCATGGATAGACAAATGGGGCACAGTGTTCTGGTTAAACAGTTGGGACTCTTTTGCAGCTTTTAACAAGTCAGACTGGAAACCCACCAAATTTGGGTACACTTCATTTAAGTTATGGATTTGGAATCGGGTCTCCTATGGAATTGCACAGGATACCGTTTTTCTGTCCTGGAATTGACTAGACACATCAAGTGATGAACCTGGGCAATTCCAGGACAAAAAAGGAGGTACCCTGAGCAATTCCACAGGGTACCACATGATTCCACCTTTTTTCTCGGAGACATCAAGATCTTCTTTCTCCAGCAGACAACTTTCAAAGGTTATCATCAACCATTGTTCCATCTTCATTACCTGCTTTTCTCATCAGTGGGCATCTGCCTCTCTGCTATGGTTAACATGGCCCATGAAGATGTGTCTATTGCGACCACTGTCTGCTCCATGTAAGTACAGGCTTTCAGTAGTATTTTTTCCCATATGAATTGATCAGTATAGTGACTTCCTGCAGTTATTTCCTCTGTTCTGGTCGTATGGAGGGAGAATGCCCTGCTCCATTCAACTGCAACCCTTTTACTGGGACATTCAAAACTCAGCCCTTTCATACTCTAGGCAAAGTTGATTTAATTGGGTTGGAGTTTAATGCCTCCAAACATCTTAGTCACAAAACTAGATAGTGTTCTCATGGTGAGAGAAACATGGTGATGGAGATGTAAATGCAGAGCGTCTGGACCAAATTGGACATGAAAACACCGATATAGATTTTCCTGAGGGGAGAGGAGACGTATTCTAGAGGGAGGTTTTAATGGATTAATATAACCCACTTGGGCTTTTGTCAGGGCAGGGTTCATGTTGCATGCAGTATTTGATATAGCAGCAAAGCATTGGGATATTATTAGGCAACCACAGAGACAAAGTGTACAAAATTCCGGATAGGCTGTGTCAAACATTGTTTTTTGAAAATTATTTGGGCATAACGAGAGTGCAATAGTGGTGTCTCTGAAAGTAATTTCTATGTGTAAATTGAATGAAGATGAAGGGTACAGCTGGTCATAATTGCATGCATTTCCATGGATGCTATATAGAGATAATACTGTTACACATTACCATATCAGATTGTTAAAGTTCAGACATCCAGAAGTAAATGTAAATAGTTGTGGTTGGGTTTGGGTTTAATATTGATTAGTGAATATTCAAGTTTGACAAATCAACATCAACTCTTGAGATGTATTTTGTTGTTATTTTGTTTATTGTCCATATCAGCAAAAATCTTTTGGGGAAAAAATCAGCAAACCAAAAGTATAAAAAAATATCAAATTTAAATCAGGATTTAATCGGGAAAAGATAGAAAGATGCAAAAAAAAGAGACAAACCTATTGTTTTTGAACTTAAAAGGCATTTTATTAGCATAGAGATACAGAGAGCAAACAAAAAACAGAGTGGGGGTCTAGGGACAGTTGGGGATCTGGGGGCAGCCCCCCAACAAGGTCAAGGGACAGCACCCCTTGTGGGGTTTCAGGGCAGTGCCCTTGGTGTGCTCCCTATCACAAAATAGGGCAAGGGCAAGGTCGAGGGGCAGAGCCCCCACCACCAAGCCCAAATTAAAGCCTTTACAAACATACAAAACTTCATGGCGCATGCCATTTTCATAATTTTATTACTTTTAACCAAGCTTCAAAACTCATTCAAATTTTTCAAAAAAATGCTTGTCTTTCACAGTTTCATATTTGAGTGTTATCAATTTTTTAATCCTTTTTTTTTCTGATTTTCACATCGACCATTTACCTGAGTCTCAAATCTCTGGCCTCAAATCATTCACCCACCTTGAGACCCACATGGTTCGGGTGAGTCTTGGTGAGGCTTGTAACTATGATGTTTTATTAATAGAGTTGAATGCATACAGAGACAGATACATATCTAATATGGATATACCTTTTTTCTAAAATAAAGATTAAAATAAAATAAATATAAACTAAAAAATACGCTATTGTATTAAAATATAATTTATTATTTTATACCTAAATATTATAATATAATTAATAATTATGTACTAAAATTAGTAATTGTATAATAAATAAATAAAAATTAACATGTAATATTAAAAAAATGAAAACGTCCAACAGTAAATCCTCTAATTGCAGATCAAGCTTGTTTTTGTAGTCAACATGCAATGCCTTTATTATGTTTAGATAATATGCTTGTATCCAACTTTTTATTAATTGTTGGTTGACTTTCAAGTGTTTGTAGGAGTTGGTAGACTGTTGTGTTTAGCTTGGCAACCGTCGGACTCTTTAAATAAAACTTTTCATAGTCAAGGAAGGTAGTTTGATCCTTTGATTATCTTTGGTCTACTTTTATAAGAAATTTGTGTGTGAATAAAGATATATTTTATTACTCAATTTGTTCATTAATTCAAGTATTTAGATTTATAAGAAAGAAGAGTAAATATTTGGCATTGTTGCCTAAAAAGAAATCAAGTCCAATAAAAGATATTCATGCCCTTAGACCCTAATAAAGGCAAGAAGAGATCAAGACCAACAGATCAATCAATCTCTAAGACTTGTAGAGCAAAGGGAGCAAAGAAGAAGACTACAAGAGGTCATGGAAGAGACTTTAATAGTGCAAATCCAAAGCCAAAGTCTGTCCCAAAGCAAAATTTGGAGTCAACGCATGAGTCGAAGTCATAGTTGAGGGAAAATATATCAAAACACTCAAACCACTACAAATAACCATAGGAAGGAAGAGAGGGTCGCAATAGCAAGACACCTTCCATCATCAAATGAAGTGTGGGTCAACCTTGCAAACCAAGTTCGGTATGAAAAATCCATAAAGCCTCATCTAGATGAGGGAAGTCTTCGTTGGGAGACAAAATCCTTTGTTGATAGAGTTGTTATAGAAGAAGAAACTAAGCCAAAGAACCCCATCGCTAAGGGTCAGAGGGTACACAAAAGAGAACCTAAAGGCAAAACAAGTGTGTAGAATGTTGAAGTTGTAGGAAGAGTAAAGGATTCTCACTTGGCAGGAAGTGCTAGAGGAGCACCAAAACATTTGAATCAATGCTCCCTAACAAGCAAGTTCCAAGCACTAGATTTGCATCAAAACAAAACCGTGCTGACTCCACCATCAAGCCCCAATGTAGAAAGGCAGAAGCTGCCTAAGTTTACAAGCAATGGATCACAGGATCCTGCAAGGCACTATAAGACTTGTGAAATTATTTGGACAAGTGACAACAAATGGCCAGGATGATAAAGCATATTGGTTATGGTCTTTTCCAACCACTCTGCAAGGCATTGCCATTGATTAGTATATAGAAATTAACCAACCTCCAGAAATACATGGGAGAAATTAAAGGAGGCGTTTGAAGAAGAATTCGAATTGCTTCAAGATGATAACAAAATCGTAGCAGAAATTTACAGCACAAGACAAGGTAAGCACGAAAATATAAGAGCTTATAATCAGAGTTTCAAAGAATTACTTGTGAAGTTAGATTATTCAGTTGAAAACTTATTCCAAAAGTCCTGAAGATGGTTCATTGAAGGCATTATTCCTTCAGTGAGAAAAAAATGAAGGTTGTGTCACCGTCATCATATGCTGAAGCATATAATCATGCAATGGATATGGAAAGTGATGACAAGATGCCTTCACAATCTAGACGACAAATACATGAAGATGGTGGTTCCAATAGAAGCAATGATAATGAAACATGAATAGTAGAAGCATTAAGGAGAGATGTGCTTTTAATGAAAGAATTGAAGGCGAAGAAAGAAATTAGCAAAGAGTCAAAATAATTACAGTGTACTAATTGCAACCATGAGGGCTCATACCAAATCTAATTGTCCCAGAAAAATGTTTTGTGATATTTGTCAAATTATGGGTCATTCAATAAAAGAGTGCCCATACAATCTGAAGAGTAGAAGCACACAAGTGCTTTTCACTCAAGGAGAGCAGTTCACTACACCAAACAGCCATAGAATAACATGAATACATCTCCAAGCAACTATCGAAATCAAAGAGGGGGAGATTGGAGTCAAATAGAGTAAAATTTGAAAGGTTATCCCATTATACAATGTTGGCAATGTGATGAATGAGGACATTTCACAAGAGACTGCCATAAAACCGAAAACAAAACAAAAAAACTGTGAAAATGGTGTGGACTTAGAGACCATGAAGACATTGAATGTCCAAAGAAAAAGGCCAACATCAACATAATTGATGTAGAGAGGTATAACAAAGTATTGGTTGTTACTCAAGACCAAACAAAGAAGGATGTGTACTCAAACCCACATACAGAAAAAGAAAGACTTTGTAAAGCAAGAACTAAATGTAATGTCCCTTACCTGGTCCTGTCTTGGAAATTACTTGTTTAGGGTTAGGGTTGGCCAATTGGTTACTCTAGGATGGGGAATTCTTGGCTGATCACCTACATCCACAAAGTGAGCAATATTCCACACATACACATGTTCAATAGCATTAATGTCTAGGCATTCAAATATAGATATATAATCATAAATGCAATCATGAAAACACATGAGGGGTGGCATGGATGGTTCCGCCCAAAGCCATGATCCCTAGTACAAAGGTAGTAACCTACAACCCTCCCTTCTTAGCGACTTGTAACTGCATTCTCTATCCATGTGGATAGATCCGTCTGAAGTCCTTGGCTAAGTTCAAGGGGTTGTAACCTACAACCTTCCACTCTAGGGGGACTTGTAACTGCATTCTCCACCCGTGACATCTCCTCGGAAAACACATGACCTACTGGGGGAAGCCAGCGAAGCTTATAAGTGGCCTAGACCTGTTAATGTTTTTGAGCAGCTTCGGGTTCATCCTTCCAGCCACGAATGAAGTCATAATAAATGTAGCCTATCGGCTATTTATAAGAGTCATTTATTTTGAGCACCTCTCTTGACAACATTACGATTTCACTTGAGGCCGACATTCTTTATGATTTGTATTTAATATTTATTATTGTATTCTGGCCGACCTCATAACATGAAGAGGTGCGACCTCTCTAATGTGTATATATACAAGGTTCATCCTTCCTTTGTTCAATCATCAAGAAAGTGTGAATTACCTCCAAGTGCGAATTTCTTCAAGGATCAAGTTAAGTGCGAACTTCTTCTAGTGACAAGTGCGAACTTCTTCATGTGTCAAATGCGAATCTTCTTCAAGTGCTGAGCTCAAAGTTTATCTAAAGCTGAGTTGCGAATATTCTTGAAGGTCAGATTTATACTGTCAGAAGTACTGGTCTTTGTCTGTCATTGGATCTGGTGAAGGTACAGATTTTTGGCCTTGTGTTCGGCCTCATTGTAAAGTGAATTGTTGCCACTATTTATATAAATAAGAGAGATCTTTGTTGCTGGGTTTTTCTCCCTCAAGAGGAGGGTTTTCCCAGGGTATATGCTGTGTTATTTTGTCTGATTTTCTGTGCATATAATCTGTTCTTTAAAATTTACAAGACCGACCACCCCTCCATGGCCACAACGGAATCTTAGGTGGACCCCCACCCCTCCATGGCACATCCCTGCTTTGGGTCCTAGGGGCGGAACCTTAAGTGGGGTTTTTAGGCACCACTCTTCTCAAGCCCTTCCTCCCTAGTAGGTTTACAAGCACTTGGAAGACAATCTTTGATCATACACAATATATGTATATACTTATTGAGTCATGACAATTAATCTTCTTTATAATTATAAATGCAATCATTATAATAAAAGGATCTATAATCTAATTATCAAACTAATGTTAGCCATGATATTAGAAAGCATTCAGTCATAGTAACCAACATAAGCACATTCACCATATATCCACATCAAAGTTAATAGAATGCCTAAAATATATCTGCAGTATAAGGAACAACATGTGGGGAATAAACAACAATTTCGAAGCAGGGCCAGGTCATGGGTGATTTGGAGTTTTCGTTGTTGTATAATGGAGATAGGCCGTGTATGCAAACAGAGGTGGTATCCAAGTCAATGGAAATCGTGGACCATTCAGTAGTCGGGTTCTTTGCCTAGATTGATCAGTTTGATATGGGCAAAGAGGACGGCTGATCAGGTGTGGCATATGGAAACTATCATGATCGATTTCTACAGAAACTTCATCATATATGCAGAGACGAACTGGCAGAATTTCATTTGGATATATATATGGTTGAATGATTTATATTTTGAACGCTAGAATAATTAAGTGCTAAGTGGAGAAACTCTCACCGATTTGCTGAATCGATTTGGTCTTCCTGCTGCTGTGTCTTCAACTGTTGCTCCAATGCTTGTTGTTCTCAAACTGAATCCCATACTCCTTTTTCTATTCAATGAAGTGATGCATCTTCTCATGTTCAGACACGTCTCATGCCATAGAGGTGCGATTTATATTTGTTTATGTAATCGGTCTGGTTGTTAGTGTTAACTACCAACTAGTTAGTGTTAACTACAACTAAACTAATAAAACATTTAATCGATCACTTTAGCAATATTTAATATATATACCATATATATGTATGTTTTATAAGATATGACAAGGCACAAATAATTGTCTGATTTTTCCTTCTAATTGCTCAATCCTCCCTTATATAGGGGATATGACACTAAAGCAAAGCATATTACAGATAACAAATGCCACCACTCAAATGCAAATACATGTATGATAACAAACCAATTGTAATCCAATAAAATTATTGCAAGAGATGTACTCCAAACCACTGTACCAATTAAACTAGTGGATTTATTACGAAGTATTCTTGAACTCTTAAAAGCAATGACTAATATTTGTTAATGATATTGCAGCTTCAGTCGTTCCTTCCAGCTCAGCCCTATTGAGGAAACATAAATTAAATGATAGCCAGTTGGCTATTTAATTTATATTTGTTGTTTTATATTAACTTCATTTTATATGGCCGACATGAGAAGATACGAATTCATAGTCAAATCTTTTATTAGAAGACATTTAATATTTGAGGCCGACTTCCATTTGTGAAGAAACGCAATTTCATGGAGGCCGACATGAAGGATTTGAAGGGATGTGTCTCTCCCATTCATTTGTATATATACACATCGATTCGTCCATTGTAATTATCCAATTCAGTTCGGTTATTCACATAAGTGCTAATATATATTATACAGTGCGAACATATGCAGTGCGAAGATCATCTTGTGCGCATTATCAGGAAAGTGCGAATTCCTCCATGTGTGATATATCTCCTAGTGCGAATCATTTGTTAGCAGATTGCAGATCATCAAAGTTCAGAGGTTGCGAATAAGTTCGAAGTATGTCAAATGCGAATCTCCTTCAAGTGCTGAGTTCGAAGGCTATCTAATGCTGGGGTGCAAATATTCTTGAAGGTCAGAATTACTGTCTAAAGCAAGGTCTGAATTATACTGTCTCATAGTGAGGTCTGTATCTGCTCTTTGTATCTGGTAAAGGTACTGATTTCTGGCCTTGTGTTCAGCCTCATTGTAAAGTGAATTGTTGCCACTACAATATTAAATATAAGAGAGATCTTTGTTGCTGGGTTTTTCTCCCTCAAGAGGAGGGTTTTCCCAGTGTAACTGCTGTGTTATTGTTTCTGATTTTGAATTATTTTCAGTGCATTTAATCTGTTCACCTAAAATTTACAATATTGTATCTAGAAAGAATGAGACAATATATGCTACAACCCATTTAGAATCCACAGATAATGAAGAACCCATAACTAAACCACCTTCTGTTGGAAATCTTTGCAATTTGTGTTGTCATTGATGTCAACCTTAGAGTTGCTTTGATTCGTTGCATTATGTTGTCATTAGTAGTCTCACTGGTGTCAACCTCTAGTGTTGCCTTGATAAGCATGTGTGTGGTTGAGTTGCTGTATTGCAGTTGGTTTGGAAGTGTTGATGAGAATGTGTTTGTTGTGCTTGGTTTCCAAGTGCTTTTGAGAAAATTTGAATAAAAGAGGAAACAATGTGGTAAAGAGTGTTCATGTAGCAAAGTAGTGTTCAATGTTTTGCTCTGCATTTCTTCATGGTTGAAGATCTGCTTGTGCAGTTTGGATATGTTGATAAGACGTGTTCAGAGGTGTTATATCCATAGTTTCTTGTTCTAGATCATTTGACAGAAGAAGTTGTGTTCACCAATGTGTGGACTGTGTTGCAGTGTTGTCAAGGAGAAATGGTTTTGCTCCGCATTGTGGTTTCTAGTCTTGCGGATCTAGAAGTGTGCTTATATTGCTCATATCTATCTCTAGTCTGAGTTGTTTGAAGTTTGGTGCTCCGCAAGGTTGGATTCTTATGTGGAAGGTTAACTGGGTGTATAGGATGAATGTGTTTTTCAGGTGAAAGTTGTTGCAAAGGAATTTGTTGGATTTCAAGATGTTTATGGAATATTCCTAATTGTGTTTGAGTGTTGTGTGTCGTTCACAAGTCATCTTTGGATAAAAGGAAGCATGTACTTAAATGTTCAATGGTGTTTACACAAGTTCACCCGACCTTGAGTATTTACAGTAATTGCGGATTCGCTTCGGTGAAGTGTGGTGTGGCGTGGCATGTATGGGTGGATTTAGGTCTGAGTTAGGGTGGGGTGTGGTCCACCTTCATTCCTCTCCACCGCGGGAATGTTTTGGTGCCGACCTAATTTGAATTTGCACATTTGAGGTGCATAGCCAACCTTGTAGATTGTTTTCAAGGTTGAAGATGGTCTGGTCCACCTTCATTCCTCTCCATTGCGGGAATGTTTTGGTGCCAACCTAATTTGAATTTGCACGTTTGAGGTGCATAGCCGACCTTGTAGATTGTTTTCAAGGTTGAAGATGGTATATATATATATATATATATGAGTTGATGGAGGATATATGTAAGTAGTGTGTGTGATGCGAATTATGATGTGAAGTGCAAAAGTGCGAAGTACAATGTGAGCTTTAACAACTAACACTGCTAGAAGCAGTGAACAGAAGTATCTACATTCTACAGAGAAAGTGTGAATGTACTAGTGGTGCAGTGGTGGAACTTTTCTACTGCTCTGAGATGGATTTCTCATTGTAACAATCTTCTTTCTATTCTGGCAGTGAGTCCTCCTTTTCATCTGGGTAGTAGTGAATGAGCCCTCCGACAGTGAGCCTATTGTATTCGATGTTGCAATTACTTTATATTGTGAGCTAATCCTCACCGTGGTTTTTCCCTTCTTGGGTTTTCCATGTAAATCTGGTGTTCTGCTTGTATGGTGGTGTTGTGTTTTCAGTTTATGTTATTTACTTTCATGCTAAATCATTATAACAGATTAAGGTTAAATGTGGATCTAAATGTTAGCGAGGGTTTGATGTTTTAATGAACAACTAATTCACCCCCCCCACCTCTCAGTTGTCTTGTGCATTCAACAACTTCATTGAAAGACCAAGTGATCAATTCCATATTACTTGGAATTAATGTGTCAAAAAAATCAGCAGTGGTGCACATGGAGATCCTTGGAAGAAATCTCCCTAATACAATTGTTGATGGCAAGTCTAACGTGACCATGCTTTTGAAAGCAACTTGGAGAAACCTAGGCAACTTGACCATCTGGTCCCCAACTTTACAACTAGTGCATGTAGACCAACAAGGAATCAAGGTACTAGGAGTTTTAATGGCTCGAAAGGTATTTATTAAATTTTGTGGGATGAAAGAAAGCGTATAATTGATTTGAAGAATTAGGTAATAAGTGAAAAAGTAGCTTCCTCAAATTCATCAAATTCGGACTTTAAAGAAGAGTGGACAAAGAAGAATGATCAAGGTCCAATGGAGTTGAAGGAATTTTGGAATTCCTAAACTCTGAAATGTTATGACTAATATCGCATCTAGAAATAATGAGGCAATGCATGCTACAACCCATTTAGAATCTAGAGATAATGAAGACCCCATAAGCAAACCACTGTTGTCAAGAGACAAAGTGATCAATCTCATGTTACTACCAAAAAAACCAACAATGGTGCACATGGAGATTCATGGAAGAAATCTCACTTATACAATTGTTGATGGCCAATCTAGAGTGAACATACTTCCGAAAGCAACTTGGAGAAACCTGGGCAAGCCAACCATCTAGTCCCCAACTTTTCAATTGGTGGGTGCAAACCAACAAGGAATCAACTTACTAGAAGTTATAATGGCCCAAAAGGTACTTGTTGAAACTCGAACATTTTTATTAAATATTGTGGCCATCTCATTATGAAAGAAAGCATATGATGCACTATTGGGTCGTGGTTGGTTGGTAGCAACCAAAGCTAACCACAACTAGAAAATGAACACTATCCGCATTGCAAACAAGGGCAAAAAGTATATAATTGATTTGAAGAATCAAGTAATAAGTGAGGAAGTAGCTTCCTCAGATTTCATCAAATTCAAACTTTAAAGAAAAGTAGACAAAGAAGCATGATCAAGGTCCAATGGAGTTGAAGGAATTTTGGAATTGCAGTTGTATTCAAAAGATGAAATAAATTATCTTTGTGGTGTGTTTCACTAGCAAATGGAGGACTATGAAGCATTTATGTTGAACTATAATTTAGCTACGAAGATCAATGAAGAGGAACAAGGATTGTGTGATGTCAAGCAGCCAATAAAAGTTGACTTTGAAAAGCTAGACAGTTTGGGTGTCGAATGTAGTACAAGGTTTGCAAAAATCAACAATTTTCGTTCCAAAATTAATGAATGTACACCTCAAAATAATAATATTCAAAAATTATTTGATATGAAGCCTACAAATACTTGTCTTAATGATCGTTATAAAGGACTGTACTCGTGTTGCTTATATTGGCATGACATCAAAGCCAACTAAGAGCAAACTTCATAAGAAAATTACAGAAAAGGGAAAAGCATCCTAAAATGGGTTGCATAAAAAAAAAAAGAGAAATATTGCTTTACAAGAATGGAAGAAACAAAAATTAAAAAGATGAAAGAAGTATGAGTGAAATGAGAAATTAAAAGAGTATATTATAAAACTCATATGTTCACTGTATGGTCAAGAGATGATAATATTAAAAATTATGAAAATCAAATTCTTCTTTCCATTGTATGACCCAACCTCTATATGTTTACCGTACGACATTATAACGTTCTCTACTTTTCCATTGTACAACCACACAAGAAAGTTGCAAACAATTCTTAACTTATTAAAAGGCAAATAAATTATAATTTTATACATTTTCTTTGTCCTACTATATGGTTCCCAATGGCCAACCAAATTGAATTTATACTTCTTAAAGTTTTTCATATACTTCCATACAGCATCCTAATAATTTGTTGCCTGTCGTATGCTTTTCCTCTTCACATTCAACAATGGCTTTTCCTGATACGAGGTCTATTCAAGATGTTGTCTTCATCATATGGCAGCTACAAGAAATTCTTTATGGGACTGTACAGCCATCAACAATAGTTTACTTGGTATGCCTTCTTCAAAATCTACTAACCGTACATCTACACTTACAATTTCTACTGTACAAGATGTGGGTGTCAATAATTTAGTTGTATGGGGCCTGGGCATTGTAGGCTACCAATGATGTACAGCCTATTATTTTTCATCTTTCTAGTGCGACCAACTCGAGGAAATAGTATTGTACAGTTTGTCTAAAAGAACCTTCAGTCCCTATCTTTTTATGTGCATTCTGTGTATCCTACTGAAACAATAGGTATCTCTTTGGTTGCAACTCTATCGCATTTTAAGATTAGTTCTTCCTCAACCTATGATGTTGGGAAAAATAAAGTTGGTAAATTGGGAGAAAGTACATTCATTGCATATGGGTATACCAAAACAATATTCTCCTGATATGGATAATTTTTAAGTGCCTACAGTATCATTTAGGTTCAATGATCAATTAGGTGAAGCAATTTCAGACTTCAGTGTGCCTTTCGATTGGGTTCCTTGTTTGTTTCATCTTCAATCACAAATTATTAAATTGTATTGTGAAAATGCATTCTCTGAACATTGGCCTGCACTCTCAATATGTCAGTTCTACTAATGCTAGATGTGTACTTCAAGATTTCTCTAGTTTTCTTTTCTACTCCTAACTTAAGCAATCACTCTGAATATTCATCCATATTTTGTCATGGAATATTCACTAGTGGTGGAACAATCAGGTTATGATCATTGATCAGGTTGTTTTCACTGCCAAGGAGAAGCGTCGACACAAAGTTCCTCTTTCCTCTACAGCACTGTCACAAGTTTGGAAAACCTTACATAATGTTACTTAATGATCACGTGTTTTCTTTGTCATCTAGAAGACGACTTTTCTTTGTTGTCTAAAAGACAGCTTTTCTTTGGTGCGAAGGATGATGTAGTCAGCATACAATGCCTTTATTATGTTTTGACAATATAGGTGTATCCAACTTTGTATTAATTGTTTGTGAACTTTCAAGTAGTTGTAGGAGTTATTTGGTAGACAGTTATGTTTTGCTTGGCAACTGTCAAGCTCTTTAAATAAACTTTGCATAATCAAGGAAAGAAGTATGATCTTTGGCTGATCATCTTTGGTCTACTTCTATGGGGGTAAATCATAAAGCCCAGCCATTCACAATTTTTGAAATTAATCACAAGTTTTTCGCAATTTCTGCTTCTATGATTTATTCTATGCATGTTATGTGGTTAACTGATTTTTTTTTGTTTTGTATGGATGTACCCAAAACACAACCAACTCCAACTATTTTGTTACACTAGAATATTTGAATCACCATACCCATAAAAGTAACTTAGTTTTGCAGTTCTATGCTATTTCGGATAAGTCTTTTGTTTCTCAGGGTTCTTCTTAGAATGTATTTGGCACATTATTGCTGGTGTACTATCTGTGAAATACATGATTAAGTCCTGGCCAGAAAAACTACTTAGTTGGGTCAACTTCTCTAGCTTAAGTGTTACCCTATAACCACAGATTCATGGGATTATTAATAATAACATTTTGCTTTGACTAATTGCATGAGACCTTGCAAACAATGAACCCTATAGTTTGAATTACATAGAAGCAAATATCTTTCACAGGAATTTATTGACATAATTAAAAGTAAAGATATTTTCGATTTCTCAGGCTATTATCAAGGAAAAACTAGGAAAGTATCAAGAACCCAAAAAATACAATAAAACTTGAAAAAGAAGATATAACTAATATTTTTTACATTTAAAGCCATCCTAATTGCATACAGAGCGAGAAAGTGAAAGTAATCAAGAATGTACACCATGAATTTTGAAATATGGATTTTCTCATTAATTTCAAGATCATTAATTATAGAGAGTTGTTATATAAATCTCCTTGACAATGTTAATAAATAACTGTCAGAATGATAATGAACCCTTCATGCAATAAAATACAATTAAGATAATACACCCTGTTAATCCTACTATTCTCCTAGACTATCACATACAAGAGACTAATCTAAACACAAAAGTAACTATACTTCACAACAACAGTCTCTCTAACCTCTTCAAATACTTCTTCAGTTTGCAGTCAATGGCAACAATCATGCCTGGCATTTCAGGACAGCAATGTCCTATCTAAACAATGTTTCGTGTTAATTATTTTGATCAGCAATATTTCCCATAACATTGACAGCAGTATCGATACCCATATTAATTGATCACAGTACTCATCTATGTCACAAGGTTCATGTTTGTGTCCAATTTCAACAAGGATAAATTTTGGGTAAAGTTCAGCAACAATAAAGTTTGAAAAAAAAATCATGATTAAATTCACCTAATATATATTTGATTTTTTGTTTTTTAAATATAAAAAATAAATCCACAAAATTCTCAATAATGGTAGAACTAGACATTGCTAAACAAATTTGAAATTTATGTAAAAAGATGCCACATTTATAATTAGAACTAGAAGTCTAGATGAATTTTTAAATATTTTCATATACCTAAATCTAAAAATAAAACCTAGAAAACAATGCAGAGGAAAAGGCTGTGACCTATCTCACGTAGTCACACCTATTGCAGTCACCTCCTGACTCGGTTCTCACAATTGCCTACTGTGCAATTATCACTCCTCTCCAATAGTTAGCTCCCACAAACTTGTTGCAGATGTCACAAATCTATTTGCTTCAATCTTCAATGCTCTATAACAACATAGTCTTTTCCTAGGCCACAACCATAATGCAATTATTAGCCAAGCAATTAGAATTTGGTAAAACAGAACCCAATTAACAGTCCAACTCTACAACAAACAGCTGCCACCACTTCCTCTTCACAGAATTGCAACTTGCACGACAAAGAATTAATCCATTGTTGAAACAAACATTCAGAGACTCCACTGTGTCTTGACTTGTCCTCAGTGCTATTTTATAAGAAAAATCCAAAAACTCCTAATAAAAATGTTATTTAAAAATATATTCTAATAAAAAAAGCCCTAGCCCTTTGTCTGTACAAATCTTTGGGTGAATTCTAATGACTTTTTAAAGTTTTTTAAAGTTTACCAAATTTTAAATTTCACTGATTAAATTCAGCAAACCTTGTGACATAGCTTATGATAATGCTTGAACACCATATTGATCAAGAATGATACAGATCACAATAATGATAGAATGCTACTGATTAGTGATCATAAGAAGATTACTAATCACAAAAGGATAGTTATGTCAAAAGACAATATAATGACAACAGTTTCAATTGGTATGACAATATTAACAGCTGATGTGTAGCAATGAAAATTCCCAAACAATTAACTCAATAATACTATGTTTACAAATGAAGTAATGTCAACAATATCTATTGATAAGTAGAAATGACAGCAAGTCAACAACAGCACAAACATCTGTGGTTCAAAAATAATGACAAGTCAAAGGATAGCATAATCATTTGATAGTTTTAACTAGTATTAAATATGCTCACAAATCATAAATAATGACAGCAGGGTTCACTGTTATCAAAGGCAATAATAATACTCACTAATCACAATAACAATAGTAATGTTCCGTACAAGTTTTTCAAACCTGATTATACCAAGTGTTTTCACAACTTTAGATGACTACATTAATTTTTTAAATAATGACAGCAATAATTGCCATTGTCCCTTGGCAACAGATCTAACTGCTATTCAGTAATGACATTTGTTTTAAGAGTTCACTGAAAAATAGATATCCTGTAAGGCCCAGGGGGCTTGTTGGTAGCTTTCATCCTCCAATCTGAAATGTGTTGGTATATCCTATTCAACCACTTGAGCAATACCATTATCTAAGCTCTGATATATATCTTACAATATCTTCAAGCAGGATCCTAGGGAAACTAAACAAGAATCTGCTCAGCTGAAAGCTTCTCTTTTTTGTGTTGTGATGTATTTATTATTCTAAGACTGAGGATATACAGATTTTTAATAATTTGAATTTATTTTCCTGGAATTGTTAGTAACACTTGCAAAAGGTACAGAGTGTCTTGATAAAAGTTGTTTCTAGGCATCTTTTTCTTAATTTCATCCTGAATTGAGAAATCCTAATCTAATTTGTCAACTATTCTGTATTTTTCATTGTGCTGTGTACATCAGAGAAGCATGAAGATGGCAGCTGTTCATAGGTTCCAGTTCCATAGAAGTATGTAATGCACAGAAAAGCATTAGAAACATCATTAATGCAGCATCATCCCTGAAACAAAGCATACCACATAGTACCTTAGACTCTGAAATGTCCTTTCATAATCAAAACCAGACCTGGATATTGGTTCACCTGATAACCAATTGATAATCAACTAGCTGACGATAATATAGCCCTAGCACTAAGCTTAGGATAAGTCTGTGGGGTGGATGGTGTTCATGTCAGCCAACTATTTTATGGATTGCTCTTGAACTTGTTTGCTTGACCCTTATTTTGCCGACATTGAAGATGACGTTCCCACTAGTTACCTTAGGAAGCTCACTGCAAGTTGTTTTAAATACCTTGAATAGCCTCTTAAATAAGAGGTCAGGCTAACATTGATCCTGCTACTGACTTGAGCAATATCCTTGACTTCTGTTGGCAAAAATGTCTGCAATTTCCATAAGATCTGTTATGACAGATCATATCATAATTCATGCCTCTGCCCTACTAAGGACACAAATGAGCACAGTTATGTCTATTGAAACTTAAGCACATAGGTTCAGTTCAGTTCTAGTTGTGTCATTCAAGATTGAATCAATCGAACATCTAACCCAATGACTTTTGCTGAAACCAAATGAAAGGAATAATAAGAATTTGAGCCAACCTACTACACTCAATGTTAAACCTTTCTTTTTGTTATTACCTTGACAAATAAAAAAAGAGATTGCAGGAAACAGAAATACAGCCAAAGGTGTAAATATTATTTCATAACCAACTTTTGGAGACATGATTCAAAATGTAAGGCCCTCCAAAACACCCATCATAAGTGGAATTTCAGAAACAAATAGTTGTGTCATGCTGTTATTAGGCATGTTCCAGAAAACTCTCCTAATTTGTTGGCTTAGATAAAGTAAAGCTGCCTAAAAGGGATATTCCAATGATTGCATTATCAAAAAGGATTAAAAAAATTGAAATTTTTAGGTATAGCCAAATCAATTACTATAAATTCCATGAAATAGAAAGCGCTGCATCATATGTTGGTATTTAAAATTGTGGAAAGAATAATATTGCATATAATCAAACTAAATGCCTCATGAACAAAAGTTTTTCCTCTGTTGATGAATAATTAAAACATATCCTTAAGAATGTAAGCTGCATAAAGATTCGTAATAAATACCGGAACCATACTACCCAAAATCTGTTCAAGGACAATCAAAACAGATGCATTTAAAATAAGACACGTGGTTGTGTCCAACATTACAAATTAACAAGAATTGCAATGTTCCTTTTGCTATAAAGCTGGACAAAATTAGTCATTGTACAGAATAATGGTCAAAGTTATGCATTCACTAAGACCATCAAAGTACCTTGAAACTGCACTCATATCAAGCTACAATAGCTTTTCCTCTCAGAGGTTTAGTCTTTCCTTTCTTTCCTGAGGTGTTGACACTGTAAGTAACCGCCTCATCTTCAAAATGTTTAATCTTCAATTTCGTCGCTGAGGCCTTGACATTAGCAACTGTTCCATCTTCAAAATGTTTGTTTTTCACTATTTTTGCCGAGCCCTTGACACTATTCATGACTGCCCCATCTTCAACATTTTTGGTCTTTCCTTTCTTGGCTGAAGCTTTTACACTATCAATGTATTTGCTTTTCTTTCTGTGCCCTGAAGCTGGGGTAGAAAAATTATGCTGCATTGAATCAATGACATCTCCATCATTCAAAGAGCCTGAGTTGCCCTCCATACTTGACTCCTTCCTCTTTTTGGCACCAGCTATCTTTTTCCCAGATCTGTTCTTCTCTGTAGATTTTGGAATCCCGCCATCACATTCATCGTCACCTGAAAAAACCTTACTTTCTCCCACCTCAAAGGAGACTGGCAAATCAACCCCTTTCTGGTCCTCATCACCCAAAAGACCATCATTCTGCTCCTCATAACCCAAAAAACTATCGTGCTTATCATCATCACCTATTAGACCCTCGTTCTGGTCCTTGTTACCCAAAAGATCATTAGACACGTCCCCCAACGTATGGTCCATGTACCGCACATTATGGATCCGCCCCTTCTTGAACACCTTCTTCTCTCCTTCCTCAGAATCCCTAGCATGTACTTCTTTCTCAGGCTCCTGTACCATAACCTGCAATCCAGCCCCACTTCCCACACCCTCAATCTTGAATGGCCTCTCCGGAACAACCTGATAAATTGGCAACGCCACAGACTCCAACATCTTCAAATGCAAAGACCTGACATTCTTCCACTTCTTCGGTATCACCTCCGCAAGCCCATCAATCACAGCACTGACATTCTCCACAATTTCATCCCTCTCCTGAGACACCTTCCCCACCTTCACCACACAACATGTACCCCCTCGAAGGTAAACCAAGGCACAGCTGCAAGCTAGCTCAATCTGCTTCCTCCACTGCTTGTGGCTCAAATCCACAGGAATAGGATGCTTCTTCTTCTTAAAAAAGGTCTTCCCCAAATGCCTGGGCAATAATGGAATCACAGATCGATCAGCCATGAACATATCATAAGACCCACAAAGCTTCCTCTTGGCCTCAAAGGGCTTATAATCAGTCTTAAGCTTTGAATACTTCAATACCTTTGAAATGGGTAAGCTTTCCTCTTTAATCTTAGCCTTAGCAAATTCAGAAGAAACCCGAGACGCCCGCTTTTCTCCATCATTTATTATCAAACAGATCTCTTGGCTTCCATCCAGTGGAAACAAGGGATTGGGCATCCGAATCTTATAAGGGTTTGTTCTTTCCTTGGCTGGGATTTTTTTCAAGGTCACGACCATGTACAAAAACTCGTCATGTTCTAGAAGTTGGGGTTTCTGATATTTGGGCTGAGACTTTACCCATTTTAGCAAGGCATCTACGGCTTTTGTGATTCTTTCTTGTTTCACAGGAGGTGGAGCTTTGGGCTTCTTAAGGATTTCGTTATTTTTTATATTCTCCATTGAGCAAAAACACGAGCAGAACCCCAAAAAGGAAAGATGAAAGCACAGCTTACCTTGGAAGGTCCTCGAATACTCTTGGGCTTTGAATTTATTCAGAAATCGGAAAAAACTCAGAGAGCATAAAAAATCTGTAAGTTACTAAACCCTAAACCCTTCGTAGGGTTCTAAATTGCTGCAAGAGAGACGACTGTTGGACTCTTTAATTGTTCCAATAAACATCGAACTTATAACATAAACAATTTGCCCATTGAGCTCTGTGTTCAATGTGGTATCCACTTTCCCTCCTCCTAGCTTCACCTGCCCTCCTCTTAATTAAGCAAGATTCGTAATTATTATTACGCCGAGAATATGTATATTAAATATAATATTAGTATATAATATATTATTATATATAATTTTAATATATAGTGTAATTAATACTAGCAATCGCACCTTGGTGTGTAATGGGTACGCCAAAGAGGTGTGGAAGGTCAATTAGGGAAAATTTTGGTCTTTATTTTGCATATGATGATGTTTGTTCAACAAAGGTCTCAATCGAGATATATATATATATATAGAGAGAGAGAGAGATGGAAGAAAAAATATGGAGAGATATAGATAGAGTGGCAAAGAGATGTAGATATAGAGGTCTAAGAAGAGGAAAAAGGAGAGGGAGAGAGATGGAAGTGTTAGGATTCAGGCGGATTGGAGCAATAAACATTAACAATTATATGTAGATTAAATAACTCATAAATAATAATGAAGAATAACACAAAAGAAATCAACACAGAAATTTAATGTGGTTCACCCAATATGGGCTACATCCACAGAAACTCAGCTACCCAATGATTTTATTATCCAATACAAAACAGATTACAATCTCGCGAATTACACACACCGCAACTTACATCACAGTCGCTTACAACAAGCTTTTTGGAAGCTTCTAGAATTAGGATTTTAATTTTGTCATTTTTTCATTTGACATGTCAACGAGAAAACCTTGATGTGTTAATGAGAATAGAAAAAAAATTGGGGGTTGCGCCCCCAAACCCCTGCTCTCAGCAAGGATACTTTACGAGTGTACAATATTTGCATGATCAGTCACCACATACCAACAGGAAGAAAAAATATAAAGAGATATAGATAGAGTGGCAAAGAGATATAGATATAGATGTCTAGATGTCTAGGAAGAAGAAGAGGGAGAGGGAGAGAAAGGAATAGAGATCTTGGGAGACATGTATAGAGATAAAGGGAGAGAGAGGAAGATAGAGGTAGAGATGAATATTGAACAAGAGCAGAAGAGTGAGACAAATAGATAAAGAAATAGAGGTACAAGGAGAGATAGAGAGAGGTAGATTGAGAGATAAAGATAGAGAGAGATAGGAAGATAGAGAGGGAGAGATATAGAGGAAGAGGGGGAGATAGAGAGAGAGAGAGTACATGAGGTCAATTGGTAGGTCATTTAACAAATGATGATTTTTGTTCAACAAATGTCTCAATCGAGATAAAGAGAGAGAGAGAGAGATGAAAGAAAAAATATGGAGAGATATAGAGGTCTAGAAAGAGGACGAGGGAGAGGGAGAGAGAGGAATAGAGATCTTGGGAGACATGTTTAGAGATAGAGGGGGAGAGGGGAAGATAGAGGTAGAGATGAATATTGAACGAGAGAGGAAGAGTGAGACTAACAGATAGAGAGATAGAGGAAGAGGGAGAGATAGAGATAGAGAGAGGTAGATTGAGAGATAAAGATAGAGATAGGAAGATAGAGAGGGAGAGATAGAGAGGAAGAGGGAGAAAAAAAATAGAGAGATAAATAGAGGTAGAAGGAAAGATAGAGAGATAGAGAGGGAGAGAAAGAGATAGAGAGATATAGAGGAAGAGGGAGAGGGAGAGATAAAGAGAGACATGGATGTTGAGATGGAGTAATAGGGAGATAAATAGAGGTGGAGGGAAAGATATGGAGATAGAGAGGGAAAGATTATTAAAATGTGATTAATGTAATTGTATTAATGATTTTTTAAATATATAAACTATATTATATTATAATATATTTGTATTATATTATATTATATTATATTATATTAATAATATATTTATATTATATTATATTATATTATATTAATAATATATTTATATTATAGTTTATATTGTTCCAAAAATGGGAGCGCGGGGAGGTTTTCGACAACAGGGTGGTGTTTCATGGGTTGAGGATGAAGAGAAGGAATGGTCGTCACTGCAAGAGAGGCTCAAGGAGATTCAGCAACATCAAGAGTGGGGGGCAAGATCACATGGAATGGTAGGGGTTGTTGGAGTGGTAGAAATGGTGGAGGGTTTTAAGATCATAGGGCGTGAAGCGAGATCCATGTTGTTAGCAGAAATGCTAAAAGGAAAAATCGCCAAAGATAAGGACTTTCATGGATTACAAGGTGGTATGGTGGTTGTTGGGGAAAGGTGGATCGTCAAGTAAGAAAGATTGGGAACTAGAGGGAGGTGGACCTAGGTAATGGGTGACAAAGGCAAAAATCGCAAGGCTTGAGTATTGCAGAATCTCAGAGGCAAAGAATGTATATCAGAGAAGATAAGAGGGCAGCAACAAATGATGGTGGGTTGCCAAAGGCCCCGAAAGGTGGTTATTAATGTGCAGATAATATGGGAAAGGAAGACAAAAGGAGTATGCCATATTCGATCTCAGGAGGGGAGCAAGATGAGAACAAGGGCCTGGATCCAAGGGGGAGAAACTCAGATCTAGGAAAGGAAGAGGATAGACATGGGAGAAACTACATTGCTTTGATGATCCCATCATTCATGATTGAACCCGAAAGGCTTAAGATGGAGGATAATGCCATATTTTCCAACTGGTGGGGAGATGGCTACACCAAATAAAAAATGGCTCAATGGTGGGGTGAGAGGTGGAAGGAAAACGTAAACATAAAATTTATCCAAAATAGTTTTTTCCTAATCAAGTGTGACTCTGCACAAACAAAGCAATGCATCTTAGCATCAAAAGCTATGGCCATGGAGGGGAGAGGGTTTTATTTCAAAGATTAGGAAGAGAAATTTGATCTGAGATCTCATATACCTAGTAAAATAGCAATTTGAATTGATCTAAAAAATCTCCCTATGGAATTCTAGTCCAGGGAAACCCTATAACGCATAGGGAAGGCCCTTGGTCATGTTCTGGGGGATAGATGAAGGTGTCTTGGCGGTGGGAAATGAGGAATCAATGAAAGTATGTGTGGAAATAGTCCCTTGGAGTCATCTTTGGGAGGAAATTGAACTAATACACAATAGAGGGAGATGGCTACATAAAGTGGAATGGTGTTTCTCACAATGCCAAGTGATGGTGTGGAAGAATTGGAAGTGAAGCGGTCCCAGGACAAACAACAAGGAGGATTAGAAGGGCAAGAGGGTGTTGGTTCAGGAAGAAGGCACCTGGGGGGTGTAGGAAGCAAAGATCACAATGATCTTGAAGAGAGTAAGCCTGAAGTTAGTTCAGAGGCGAAATTGGTGGATAGGGAGGGCAAAAAAAAGAATCAGGAGGTTCTGGAGCAAGAACTTGCTTGGGCAATGGTGGTCTACAAGACAACCACAGAGGAGGATGAGCAAAGGGAGGAACTTAAGGGTGATTATTTCCAAAAAGAGCAGCTTTGTTAGGATTGGGAAATGATTCTGACAATAGGGAATGAGCTAAGAGAGTTGATCGAGGAAGTGGACACTTCCATCCTAAGACAACCGGATGAGGACATGGTTGAGGAAGGGTTAGTTTTGAAATAAGGGCAAGACAATAACCTGCAATTAGTCCTAGTGGAGGAAGAGGAGTGGGAGAAGGAGTTTCTTAAAGGAGAAGTTGGTCAACAAATAGAGGAAAAGGGGGAGATTGGGTGAGAAAAATCAAGAATTGGCAGCAAAAGAAGTGTGAGAGGAAGGGGAGATATCCCCAAAAGACAAGAAACCTAGTCCATAGAGGAAACTTGGAGTGCATACTTTAGCTTTTGGTAGGAGTACTCCTGACTATGGGGACAAGAAGAAGGTTGAGAGGAAGACTATTGAAGAGAAGAGGTCATTGGTCGAGGAGGTTGTGGGGCAGCAGAAGATAACAATGCATCTAAGATCAGGGAAGGGTGTTACCCTTCCCAGGAGCTAATGAGGATCTTAAGCTGGAATGTTAGGGGCTTAAATGCCTCTAACAAAAAGTGTCTACTCAAGTGCTTGTTTGAAAGCTCAAGGGTAGATATAGTTTTACTACAGGAAACAAAATTGAACACCATTGAGTTAGAGGGTCTTAAGAGCAAGTGTAAACAATGGAAGGTATCTTTGGTAGATTCATTGGGTGCTTCAAGGGGCTTAATCATGCTACGGTGCCCCAATCGATGTATTTGGAGGAGGTGGCAGTAGGAAAGGAGTGGTTGGCAAGTAAGATAAGATGTTGGATCTCAAGTCTATCCTTCACGATGATAAATGTGTATGGCTCTTTAAGCAACACTTAGAAGAAGAGGGTATGGAAGGACATCAAGGAGTTCATGAAGGGAAATAGGGAGTCATTCTTCATCTTGGGAGGATACTTCAACATCGTCCTTCATTCTAGTGATAAGCAAGGTGGAGTAAGTAAGAAATTGCAATCCCAGGAGGATTTTGAGGGCTTTGTTCACTAAAACTTTCTAATGGAGATCCACACGGCGAATGGGAATTTCACTTGGACAAATCGCAGGTTGGGCTATAGCAGCATAATGGAGAAACTAGACAAATATCTTTTTGGGGAAGACTTGACGACCTTCCCCTTTGCTTTGGATGGTAGTATCATGCCTTTCTCGAGCTCTAATCACCATCCAATCAAACTAGAGATCTCAGGAGATAAAAAGCAAGTTGTAGCCCCTTTCATTTTGAAAATTTGTGGTTCAAGGATCCACTTTTTTTGCAATAGGTGGAGGAATGGTGGAATTCAGCACAATCAGTGGGGAATGTTGTTCAGAGTAGTGAGCAAGATGAAACTGTTAAAGCAACAAATCAAGATCTAGAAAAAAAATCATTTTGGGGATATTTTTGAAGAGAAGCGATGTTTGAAAATGGAACTAGAAGAGGTGTATGCAAGTGTGTTTGCTAGGGGCATGGATGCGACACTCTTTGCAAAGGAGAAGGAACTTTTAAAACAATGGGAGGAGGTTTTAGCCATAGAAGAGGTGTTCTGGTGCCAAAGTATTGAGAGATGTGGGTGAAAGAGGGCGACCAAAATTCAAAATTTTTCCATAACTCAACTAGGGTGACGAGGGAAGTGAATAGAATAATTAGCTTGAAGAAGGAGAGTGGTGAGGTGTTGGAAGGGGATAGCATTACAGTAGAAGTAGTGGGATTCTTTTGACAACTTCTAAACAACATGGAAGGTTCAAACTTGTGTGTGCAACAACCAATGTTAGAAGATATACTAGCGTTAGTTTCAGGTGAGAAAAATAGGTTCTTGTTGTGCTTGTTTTCTACGAAAGAAATTGAAAGCAAGCTACCTTCCAACTACATCTAGATAAGGCTCTTGGACCTGACAGCTTCCCGACATGTTTCTTTCAAAATTGTTTGAATATCATTAGGCAAGAGGTGGTGGAGGCTTTGGAGGAGTCGAGAGCTTCAGGAAAAATTGTGAAGGATATCAATAACACCTTTCTGGTATTAGTCTCAAAAAAGGAGAAACCAACATCACTGGATAAATCAAGTCGATCACGCTCTACAATGTACTTTGTATAAAATGTTAGAGTAATAAAGTCATCACCTAATTAATTAATTAATCATTAATTAATTGGGTCACTTTATGCTTTATTACACTTAAGCTAAACTTGAGTGCTTTTATTTCATTATTTGCTTTAATTAATTAGTTACTTTTTGCATAATTAGAGCCTCTAATATTAGAACATGTTGTCTCATTCATTCCTGTGAGGACACTTGTCATGTTCTGATCTAACCCTAATATGGGGTTAGCTCTCATCCTTTTCATAAGGATTGACTCATTGTAATTGTTAATTAATTCTCTATGGTAGCATATTCACAACAGTTGTTCAAATAATGTAATTTGGCGTTTTCATCATATCTGAGTTGTAGGGCAATCATATCTTGCTTATTTCTTCATAATGTGATAGATTTATCATTGCAGGTGATTCATGGAGTTGTGGGAGTAGATACATCAACTTTAACATGGTATTAGAGCACCAAATTTGTATCCGCCTTATCTTCTTTTTTTGAAGAAATCAACTCATGCATTAATATCTATGATCTGTGGTAAAAAAATTAGCATTCCATTGAATCTAGAGCTTTTGGAACAGTCAGGTTTGCCTTTCATTTCTTTGAAAAGGCCTTCGTTTGTCAGATCTATGAGGATTTGAAGTTTATGAGGGTTTCCAAATCCAGAGCGTACCTACAATTTTGGAGCATTTTGAGCCCAAATGGACCTCACCATCGCATTCAGAGCACCCAAAAACCCCAAAATTGACTGTCAAATCGTCAAAATCAGACAGTGACTTTGGGAGGCTTTTTTTTCATTTCTGGGTCGTATGGCCTAGTACGACACACAATCCAAGAAAAAAAAATAGATTTAATGGGTGCCACCATCAGTAAACCACTAGTGATTGGTTAATGCTAGCGGTCAATGCTAGTGGCTAGTCTAACCGCCAAGTTTTCCTCTAAACCCTTTTGGAGCAATTTTGGTATTTTGGCCATAACTTTTGCGTCTGAACTCGGATTTTCAAAAACGAAATATTGTCGGAAAGCTAGTTTTGAGCCCGATCTAGTGGTGTAGGTATTTTTTTCTAGGTTTGTTGTTATGTTTCATTTTTTTCCTATCAAAGTTAGATCATCATTTTTGTGCTTCCAGGAGCATATCTTTTGCATACAGTCTTTGTTTTTCAAAAATGAATAGGCGTTGGAAAGCTATTTCAGTGCTCTACATAGATCTATGATCCATTTTTCCAAAATATTTACCAAGTATTTTATTTATGTATTAGAAGTCATATTTTCCCTTTTTGGTGTATTTATTGGGAAACATGCACAAAGGATCAAATTTTTCAATACAAAGAAGATAATTTTTGCATTGTGAGTTATATAATATTGTATTTCATCCCATTATTGTATCATTCAATTTAAAAACATGGAAAAACCTCAAAAAATTCTTCTTACACCATACAACTATTATGAGTGGAAGAAAGACATAGAGATCAGTTTGAAGAAACTGGGGTTGTCTAGAGTAACCATGGGTACAGAGGTTTAACCAACATTAGTAGCAAAGAAGAGAAAATGGTTTAACAAATGTGATGACGCTTTTGGAGCATTATGCATGTCTATGTCTCCTGATCTCTTATTTCACATTGAATCTTGCACTACATCTAACCAGATTTGGACCCAATTGGAGTCCTTATTTGGTAAGCAAGATTCTTTGAGGGGTTTTCAGTTGGAGAATGAGCTTATAGGTTTGAATCCTAGAGATTTTAGTATCATCCAAGAATTTTTCAAAAAACTTAAGTCTCTCAAATTGTAGTTGTCATAGTGTGGTACTACTAAAGAGGATTCATAGTTGATTCTTTCCATCCTTGCCAAGTTGGGCCCTGATTATTCAATATTTGTTTCTACTTTCTATGCTACACAAGATGCACTTGGCATGAGATTTACCATTCCTTCACTTGATGATTTTTCTTCTTCTCTCACTCAAGAGCAAGCAAAATTGGTTTAGATGGGTACTCTGAAGTCTTCCAGTTCACAGGCTCTAGTTTCCATTCAGAGTCCTAAGGAGAAGGCTTCACCTAGCAAAGAAAAGAAACATAAAAATAAACATGGGAAAGCAAAAGAATCATCTTCACATGCATCTTCTGAGTACTCACCCTCTTCCAAAGGGGGATCATTTGGGAAGGAGAGACTGGCTTGTGCTTATTGCCAAAAGCAGGGACATGATGAGCATCATTGTTATGCTAAGAAAATTGATCATTTGACACATCTTCTATAGAAAAACCATATACAATTGCCATCTTCTATGTCTCACGGTCCGTCACCTTCTTCCGCATTGCCATCACCATCACCATCTACACATACAGGTACAACAGGTATTGCTAATGGATCCAATAAGATGAAAGGCCATGCCTTACATGCATCTGCAGGTCTTCAGTCAGATAGATGGTTGCTTGATTAAGGAGCTTCCCATCATATGGCATCTTCATAGGATATGTTTTCTACATTTGGTGCAAGCACCACACCACACATTCTACTGGGTAACAACACATATGTCAATGTTAGTAGGAAGGGTACAGTTGTCATTGATGATGGTATCTTTCAAGAGGTACTATATGTTCCCTCTTTGTCAACCAACCTCCTCTCCATCTATCAAATTACTCATAGTGGATCAGGGAAGACAGTGGAGTTTGCTCTTGACTTAGTTCTCATCAAGGATTTGCACACTAGGTAGATTGTGGCAGTTGGCACTATTGATCTTGCTTCTAGGCTTTATGACTTTTCTCATTTTGCATATGAGGATCCACCATTACCTATACCTGATATTCACTCTCCACCATCGAGAATACATATGGAGAAGAATTATGGTCACTTGAACTTGTGTGTGCATTCATCCACCACAGTTCATGAGACTCCTTAAGAGCTTCTTTCTCCTTCTCCTACTTATTCATAGATCATACCTATTGAGCAAGAAACTGGTCATTCATTCTCTGTAATGTCCGATGACTACTTGCCAGATATTGCACAACTATTTGCTGAGTCACATGTTGCAGTTATTCATACCAGTTGTTGCCCACCATTATTTGTGCCTTCAGAGGTTGCATATCAAGAGTCTTTAGATTTGTTTGGTCTTGACATCATTTGTCTTGGTTCAGATACAGAGATTCAACAACATCCTTTTAGGACATCCATCTTCAGGCTTCTTGGTCCTTCACTCTACACCGAGGTTCTTCAACATCGTCGTTTGTTTTTTTTCTTCCCAAGGGGAGGAACAATGTTTTCCATTCTTGGATCATTTTCTACATCCTACATCGAGCTTACACCATTACGACAAGAGTTTCTTCATTGTGGGGGGCATTCTAGTCTCCTATTCTTTCTCTTATGGAGATTCTTGTATATGTATTGATGAGATAGAAGTTGTCTTTGGGGGGTATCATGAAACCCGCCTTCTATTCTTCTCTCACTCTCATTAGTGTATTACATTATTTTCTTTTCTCTCTTTTTGGAGGGGAGTTTTATTCCCATGTGGTTTTCTCCCTTTATCCTCTTTTACGAGAGATTAGATTGTTGTACATGGGTACCTCATCAGCCGTTAGGGCGGGACCCATTCATGCATCCTTTCATTTATTTATTTATCATAGTTTAGTTTCTCCCTAGTTCATCTTAAGGGGGGGTGTTAGAGTAATAAAGTCATCACCTAATTAATTGGGTCACTTTATGCTTTATTACACTTAAGCTAAACTTAGGAGTGATTTTATTTCATTTTTTGTTTAATTAATTAGTTTCTTTTTGCATAATTAGAGCCTCTAATATTAGAACATGTTGTCTCATTCATTCCTATGAGGACACTTGCCATGTTCTAATCTAACACTAATCTAGGGTTAGCTTTCATTCTTTTCATAAGGATTGATTCATTGTACTTGTTAATTAATTCTCTACGGCAATATATTCACAATAGTTGTTCAAATAATGTAAATTGGTGTTTTCATCATATCTGAGTTGTAGGGCAATCATATCTTGCTTATTTATTCATAGTGTGATAGGTTTATTGTTGCAGGTGATTCATGGAGCTGTGGGAGTAGATACATCAACTCTAACATAAAATCATGGCAAAAGCAATGACGAATAGGTTGAAATTAATCCTTCCTGCCTTGATTTCAAAAGAACAAACTGGCTTTGTGCCTGGGCAATCAATTTTTGATGGGGTAGTTAGAGCACACGAGGTCATTCGCACACTTCAAACAAGCAAGAACAAAGGGATGTTGGTCAGATTAGACATCAATAAATCCTATGACAAAGTGGGTTGGAGGTTCCTATGCAAGGTATTGGAAGCATTTGGTTTCAACAAGTTGTGGGTGTCTTGGGTTTCAGCTGTATCTCAAGCTCGTAATTTACAATCCTTATAAATGGCGAGTCATTAGGCTTCTTTGAGGTGTCTAGGGGTCTAAGATAAGGTGAACTCCTTTCACCCTTCCTATACATTTTGATGGTTGAGGAACTAGGAAGGGTGATCTCAAGGGAGGCCTCCATGGGCCGAATAGCTGGTGTTTGGGTCATGAGTGAGTTACCTATGATTACACATTAGCAATTCGTTGATGTTACATTGCTTTTTGGGGCTATTAGTTGAAGTCAAGCATTAGCATTTAAAAGAATTCTTGAATGTTATGCGATGGCTTTGGGTTAATGTGTGAGTGAAGCCAAATAAAAAAAATCTTCCTGAACACGACTCCTACATTAGCTTAGTTCGTGGCGGAGACGTTCAACTTCAGGATAGGAAAATTGTCGATGACGTATCTTGGGCTACCACTAGATAGAGGGGTTAGATCTAGCAAGTTGTGGGACCCCTTTGAGGATTGCGTCAATAATCACCTCGTGGCTTGGGGTGGTGAGTGGTTGTCATGGGTAGGCAGGATAGTGATGTTGAAGGCAGTAATATCAGCTCTCTCGATTTATATCTCATGTCTTGCTTGGTGTTACTGGCCAACAAAGCCTCCCAGCTTAATCAAAGCATGAGATGCTTCTTCTAGAAAGGTACTTCGAACAAAAAAAAAATCCATTGATTACTCAGGAATCGATTTGTAGATCGAAGAAGGGCGGGGTTGTTGGGCTAAGGAATTTGCTTAAGCAAAACAAGGCTCTGGGCACTAAATTGATTTGGAATATGTACACTTGCAATGATGCAAAATGGGCGAAGGTTCTACAACATAAATATCTAAAAGACAACCATGTCAGTAGCATACTACTTGTGAAGAGCTTGCCTAGTGGATCTAGAATATGGAATTTCATGCATGCCTAGCATCCTCTTATTTAGGATCAATTATCCTAGGATGTACATGATGGACGTGCAACTCAGTTTTGGGAGGATTCTTGGTGTGGGTACCCAAGAGTAGAGAGTTGCGAGCTATTTGAGCAGTCAAAGGTTATTCTACAATGATCTTGGGGATGCCATGTGTGAGTCTATATGGTAGAATAGTGGATGGAGGGTGCTTCGAGGTTTGATCGGAAGGCTTTAGACATGACACTCATCCCCCATGAGGAAGCTATTCTTCTAAAGCAATAGTTGGAGAAAAGAATAGTAACAATTTGAGAGGGGGTGGATAAGCTTATTTGGGTAGGTTTGGCATCGAGGCAGTACAAGTCAAGGGACAAATATTGGGTGTAGTGCACTGATGAGGATGCCTCAATGCTGCCTTTACACCTCTATTGGGATTGTGCTTGACTCTCGAAAGCTGGAATATTCATACATGGGTTGCAGTTCAAGATGGGATCCTAATGGCAGACAAATTCAGAAGAATGGGTTATTCGGGTCCTTCCAGGTGTGTGATGTGTAGGAGAGTTGAGGAGGATACAAATCATCTTTTGGTCGGGTTTCCATTTGCTCAAGCATGTTGGAAGTGGCTTTGTGCAAGGTTGGGCTAAAGTGGTGCATTGCTAAATGAAATTTTGGCGCTATTCTCCTCTTGGTCGGTGCTAAAGAAGAATGCAGTTTTCAGTGAGTTTTGGTTGATTTCGCCCTCAATGGTGGTATGGGAATTATGGAAGGAGCACACTAGGAGAGTGTTTGTTGATAAAGTGAGGGACTTTCCTTCCTTCATCAACAAGTTGGAGGCAACAATTATGGAGGTGGTGAATGGGAGAGTATCCAAAAAAGACTTAGAGTCATCAACCTTTTCAGGTTGGGATGTGAGAATGAGGAAGGGCTGGTATGGCTTGTGTCTTCCCAAACTTGGGGCCCAAACTCAGTGAGCAAAGAAGGAATAGCACTCCGGTGTGGAGTGGCATGCTCCTCACGAAGGTTGGTACAAATTGACTTTCAACAAGGCATCTCATAGTAACCTGGGGGCATTAGGCACCAGATGTTGCATTAGAGATGCCAAGGGCAAGGTGGTGGCTAAGCAGTCTCTCCCTTTGTTGGAAGGGACAAACATAGTGGTTGAGCTTGGGGCCCTTATTTGTGGTCTACAGCTCTGTAGGAAACTGGGCTTGCAAAATGTTGAGATCAAAGGTGATTCAATGGTGGTCATTCAGGCAATGAGAACATGAAACATGGCGAATTGAAGATTACAACCACTACTTGAGGTGGTTGGCAAACTATTTAAGGATCCGAGGGCATTCATAATGAGTCACGTATACAAAGAGGTCAATGGGAAGGTAGACAGTTTGGCGAATGACGGGGTGGACGACATCTTGAAGACTTGAATAAGTAGCTTGGCTAGAGGCTTGTGTGAAGGATGACATCTCCCCTCTTGCAGAAACCTGGTGGAGTGATAAGGTTTGTAATGTGAGGCTGTGCGAAGGGTGGTGTCCACAGTGCATTATCTAGGTTGGTGCGGTACAAAAGGGAGGTGGCGGAAGGAAGTTTTTAATGCATGTCTTATCACATAAGCAATAAGGATGGTCATGGAATTCCCAAGGATGAGGAGAGGATGATTATCAGACAATGGCATCACAAGGCTTTAATTAACACACATATTTTGGGTGTTAAATGGGGGTTATCATTGATGTTTATTACTCATTCAAATAGTGTAGTGGTGGTGATAGAAAGTTGCAGGAATGGAGATCCCTATTAGGTTGATGCATCGCGTAAACTATGGGCCTTTCTCGGTAAGATTACAGAGAACAAGCTATGCTTCATGTTCAAGGAGTGGGATCAATTAGTCTTGGGGGCGATTGAGCTTGTTCTGGGAGAGGATTTTATGGTGTTAACAAAATGATTAAGGACAAATGTGGATATTGCATCAAGGTTTATGGCGGCCTTACTAGACTTAGAGCTTTTGAAGGCTATGGTGTTGTTGATGGCTCATAAACTAGTCATGGTGAACTTTCTTGGAGGAGTGGATGAACTCATCATAATTCCAGAGTTGGGGGTGGGCATCTCGCGTCCGCGAAACATGACATAGGTATTTCTCCTAGATATCCAAGTGAAAAAGGTACCCCAACCTATTGGACATCAAGGGACGTGATCCTAGGGAACATAGGGAGCGGGCACGACGAGGTGTGGAGTTTCTAAATATTTTCCTGTACCTGGAGGAGGCGACACAGGTGGATTGGAAGGGATGCTTCCATGAATACTTATTGGAGGAAGGCATGCTCTTTAACTAGTGTTGTTGTTTGTAGTTTGACTGACACGGTATGAAGTTGGTGCTCATTTTTTGTTGTCTATGTCGTTTGGCTATGGTCGTGGTTGTGTATGGGGTTGTTCTGGGTTGGGAGTGGGATAGAAGCATAGTCTTGGTCAATCCCACACTATATGGTTTTTTTGCTTAGATAGATGTATAGAGGGGTGGGTTGGCAAGCTAGCTAGCTTTGTAATATCATCGCACTAGCTAGCTTGGTCTAATGCTTGGAAGGTGAAAAGAAGCATCCAAACCCATCAATTTCAATTGCTTGGAAGAACTATATAAAAACTACCACTAATCAGTAAACTTGGTACTCGTGAAATCATGAAGGTGGTCATGAAATCATCGTAGTGACTACAAAATTGCATTGTGGAAAACCAATAGTCTTGAAATTATTAATAATGATTTCAACATTGTCATGTAAAGAAAACTAGTAATTTCATCTCCATACAATTTTTGCATGTTTCCTCTATCTACACCCATATCCTTTGCCTTCCTTGTGATGTTTTAGATTAGTCAAATATTACATCTAACATAATTTGAGCACTAAAATTTTGGCTCTAAAATCAACAAAAACTAATCTCATGAATAAAAGGAAGTCTTGAAACAAAATCCTCGAGCTAGAAATGGAAATAAATGACCCCTTGGCCATATTTTCTAATATTTATTTTTTAAATCGTACCTCTGTAATAGGTATAATTTTTCTCACCAAAAGCTTAGAGACTCAATAAATGAGGAAATTTATCTCCACATCCTCTTTTGAGTACCACTTTCCCTTGTGTGGAAGTTGGTCCTTCAACCCAATCAACCAAGTTTCATGAACCAAGCTCTCTAGGTTTACCTCTCCTTTTGAAGAGCTAAACCATTTCCTAGCCCCTCTTGTTTACTTGGAGAAATATCCTCAATTGAAGAGAGAAAAATTCCTTTTCATTTAGTATGGATAACTTAAAATTACATAGGTTCTCTACATTCTCCACTAAGTGAATCTTCATGTTAGTTCAAAATCAAGAAAAATGCATCATTTCCCACCCATTTTGAATTCACAATTGGATCAAAGTGCAAGGGATTAAGTTCCATCATTTTTTTGTTGAATTATCTCCTTACCTAGGTGCAACCACACTCTATATCTCACTTTGAACTTGTGCCTAACATATTGTTGATTATGGTGTTTCTTGTACTTGTCCTGAGACTTCTATAGTTTATGTGGTACATGGAGATACTTGTCCTAGATCTTGTCAATGAATTCTATAGTCTTATCAATCTTAAATCCACATTCTCCCCAACAATATGTGTTTGTCTTGCAGCAACATCTAGGGGACTTAGAAGTAGGTATCCAAAATAAGGCATTGTTGTGAACATGGTATATTACCTAACTAATTTCTTATTAGGTCTTATTCACACTTGTATACTTAAGCTTACTTAGGTCATATACCTTTTGTGTCTCATATGATAGGATCAATACAATTGTCATGGTCTTAGTATGTTTTAGGTTTTAATCCTTGTCTTTGTAACAAGGGTTTATTCATTGTATATCATTACTTTCATTTTACATCTAACGAATTATTTGGCTTCATAATATTTTTATTGATTTATTCTTGCATGGAAGGTTTCTTTGGTTGTAGGTGATCTTTGGGCTACTATGGGGTTGATCAATAACTTTTAAATTGTATCAAGGCCTCTAGATCTATAGTTCCCTTCCTTATTTTTAGAGGCTTTTAGCTAAGAGCTTTTATATGGTACATCTTGGTGTCAAAAAGACCTTATACTTGAGCTCAAAAGACCAAAAAATATATAAATTCATATAAGGAATGATAGGGTTTGGAACCAAAAAAAATTGGAGCATTTTTTGTTTATGTTTTCTCCAAAATCCATATAATCATTAAAAAAAATGTATGATTCTATATAGCCATATAGTTGTCACACTTCATCATATTTCTTTGACTATCATTTCTACTAAAAAATCAAGTTTGCAAGGAATACTCAGTTGTAGGTGCATGCCTTGTGTCATCCCTATGCTAATTCATATGCCAACAACAACAAAAATGCATTCACCAAGGGAACATGTTTTGATAGCCACTGATGTCATCTAGAATAAGGAACAACAAAAGGATTTAAGCCCTTGTCATATTGCCAACTAGGGCTAAATTTCAATAATTTATATGTATGGGGTGTTGAAGCCCCTGGTCTTGTGGGGAGGGGAGCATGCGATCACCTTCAACCCAAAAGGCTAGTCCCTATGGCTTAGCCACTAATAATCACCACCTCTACCAATATATTCATCATGCCACTATTGATAAAGCTACCAACCCCCAACCATTACCCATGTGACCATTGCCCAAACTATGTTACTTGCTTTTTAATCCCTAAAGGAGTAATTTTATGGAAAAGGCTATAACTTGGGCATACATTATCAAAGTTAAAAAAATATAGGCATTGAAGATTAGTTTTGAGTACTAAATATCCATTCACCTTTTTTCTAGATTTTTTCCCAAGTACCTATTATCTCAAATTGAAGGCGGATTTTCTATTTTGACTTTTACTTTAGATATCTTGAAAAATATGGGTCCATTTTTTATATTACAAAGCTTCTAATTTCACATTTTTTGTTCTCTAATATTTTTATAAGGAATCTAGCAATGTAAAATCATGGGTTTTTTAATTCATCATTCTGTAATCGCCCCAAACAAAGGGAATTATAAGTCTCAGCGAGATGACATCCTAAAACATCATAGGTGGCTTCATCTCTTGCCACATATCTATGGACTTGTCCCTTAAACAGGTAAACCTAATTAAAGGAAAACATGGGATATCAATAATTATCACTTCTTTGGATTGATTGGTAGTTTTAAATCAAAATTTGGGAGATATTTGGAGACCCACATCTCTCTCCATTCTTAAATGATCTTGTCATGAACAAACTTGTACCCCTTGATGATTGTGATAACCTACCATATAATGATGATACAAAAGAGCAACTCAATTATTTGATAAGTCTTAATAGTTATGATGGCATTGAAGCTCAACCTAATACTCTTTATCCTCATAAATATATCCATTGATTCTTTGGATTATATGACTCCTAATCTATATTTAGAGGCTTCATCTTCATTATCTTTGAGTTAGTATCCTAAGGCTAAGGATTCTTGTATTCTAGTTGTGATGCGAAAATATCAGTATTGGCTGAATTACGCTTGATCCATGAAGAATCGAAACATACAAAGCCAATAATACTCGAATCTCAACAAGATCATTCAAATGAAATTGAAACTAAACATTTTATCGAAACCTAACATACTAAATTATAAAAGCTTTCAAAATGTCTACTCCAATCCATCTAAAACTTATCCCATTGTGGAATTGGTGTCATGTTGATGTGGAATGATGATCCCAATCTCGTGACCAGTGAGCCTGTTTCAGTCGATTCTATGGAAGAGAATCGACGAAACCATTGTGATAAGTGTATAAAAACCTAGATTATATAAAAAATGAAAATGATGCAAGCTAAGTTACCATGATTTTATGCTAAATGATGAAGATATACAAATGATAAGCTAATCTAAGCTAAAATTATGCTAAAAGATGAAAACCCTAATTCACATACAAACTAAGATGGATGCATGGAAGCCATTAATGGATGCTCTAAGCTATTATGCAATGAAAATGAACTAAAAGAAGCTAACAAGTGAGTAAATTGAGAGTATGGATGTAAGTGAATTCAACAAAATAAGTTTGCAATTGAAAGATGGATATATTTGTCTCCAAATAGTGATCTATTTATAGGAGATCAAATGAGGAATGAATGGTTGAGATCAAAAAGCTTAATCAATGGTTCAAGATGAAGGGGATTAGAGGCATGGATCATGGATTCTCATCAATGGATCAGAATGCAAGATGAAAGTTAATCAAGGGCCCACACTTGCCTCAAACAAACACACTTTTGACCTACTCACACAGCTCAAAGGTAACTTGCTCAAAAGGTTAAAAGATGACTTGCATTTGAAGCCAAGTGTGTTGATTGGAGGAGAGAGAATATTCATTGGAATATTCCTTTTGGATGAGGAAAAAAGGTAATTTACAAATTAAAACAAGTTTTAATTGTGTAAAAAAAGGGGATAAGGAATTTTCCCTTTGCCAATTAAACAAGATTTAATTATGCAATTAGGGGATTTGGAGGAATTAAAGAGATATTTATTAAATTAGATGATTTAATAAATGGGGGAGAGATGAAATGATATGTAATTAAATAACTTAGGGTTATTTAATTAAATAAGATGACTTAGGGAATTAAATTAAATATTTTGATTTATTTAATTTAATAGATGAAGTGTTAGTGTGAAAAGAGATAAATTAACTCGATTAAATTAATTAGGCTAATAGATGAAAATAATGAAATTAATTAATTAGCTAGGCTAATTAAATCAATTAAGCGAAAAGAGGATGGATTAAAGAGGAAATGATGTTAGTAAACATGTTTTAAGTGTATGATATCGATTAAGACATTTTTTAGTGTCTACATTTTGCCCCTCTTTGAAGCGAGGTACCTGCTGCTTCGGTTCAAAGAATAACACTTTTCAGGTCAAAACTATTGCTTGAATCAATTTTTTTTAATAGATTTTTTAGATGCCCCAACAGAAGGATAATGTTGACTACCTGCCCCCTCGAGAAATCAGGCAAAATTTTCAAATTTTGGGTTGATTTCTCGATAAAGGTCAAAAGATGCCCCAAGGGTCCAGAAAGGCTTTGGGATGCAAAAATAATGCCAAAAATGCAAAAAAGATGTAAAATTAGGTCCAAAATGGCAAAATTGGTGAAAATAATGATAAACCCCATCTTCAAGGTTAAATTAGGGTAAAAAACCCTAATTTTTTAGCTTAAATAGGCCAAGAGGGGTCATTTTCAATTCATTTGTGCATTCACACCTTAAGGAATTCTTGATATTTGAGCTTTGACCCTTCGATAAAATGGCGCCCCGAGAGCTTCCCAAACACATCTCCGATCAAGTTCAAGAGTTCTAGCAGCTTCCAGGCGTAGGATCATGGGTATGTGATTCCAAACCTAATTTGAAATTTAAAATTTTGATGCATTTTTTATGCTTTAAAATTTAGATTTTGGTGGCATCACTATATAGCGACGCCCAAACTAAAATTGACGATGCCCAAATCATTTATAGCGACACTTTTCTCAATTTAAAATTAGGGTTCCTAATTTTAAATGGTGACGCAGGCTTATTTGCCTACCCACTTGTCAATTCATAAATTAGGGTTAGGTTAGGTCAGAAGCTAAATCACGACGCCAGCTTATCTGGCAACGCATTTTCCAATTTGAAATTTTAAATTCATCAGGCGTCACTATTTGAAATTTGAATATAGCGACACTTTTGTATTTTTGAGCTGAAAATTTCAAACAACTTCAAATTTTGATGATTTCCTGACGCCGTGTGCTTCATGGGTGCAGGAGGTCTTCCCACCATTGATGTCGAGGGAACATAGGCACACTGTATTGGAGATATTAGGTGATCTGTTAGAGTTGCGCCAGGAGCACCTGGGAGAGATCGGTTTGTGGTACGTTGCATATGCACCCATGATTAGGACACATCTGGCGATGATGACAACTTTATGCGAGAGATGGCACAGTGAGACCTCATCCTTCCACCTTCTGACAGGTGAGGCGACAGTTACTTTGGAGGACGTGTGGCAGATTCTCCATTTACCGATTCACTGTGATCATGTGATTTACGATACTGATGCTAGATTTGATGCATGCTTGGAGGTGATGGAGATGGATCAAATTGCCTTGGTTACATCTCAGATTGATTTGGAGACATACAGGGGTCATGTTCCGACCTTTAGATTGATTATCACAACCATCATTTCTAGTTTGGTGGCTCCAGACAAACACAACAAAGGATTTAGCCCAGGATGGGGCTTGGAGTGGCACCGACTGTTGTTCAGGAGGACATTTTTTGTGTGGGGGCATGTGATGCTAGCCTCCTTGTACCAATATTTTCATGATTTTGTTTATTGTGATGGGAGGGCCATTGGTGCAAGGGTTACTTTACTACACATTTGGGCATGGGAGCACATTGTCATGCTTCAACTGATAGTTCAGATGGCAGATGTGGAGCCAGATGATCTCGTCATTTGGAGATATAGAGGTGCCATCACTCTGAGGCACACTGAATAGATTGGGCTCCTGTATTGGAGACATGTTATTGATGACATGATAGTTTTTTGTTGGCGCCCATGGCTTCAAATGTTGCCATGGTTTGATGACATTCAATAGCTATATTTTACTAGACAGACCTGTTATATGCAGGGTCGAGAGCACACGATGATCAAGAGATATCTTCCTGATAGGGTAGCGTGGTAGTTCAGGGATGTACAAGATAGACCTAACGATGCATACAAGGCCATTTTTGTGAGATAGGCCAGAGAGTTTCCCACATGGGGACCAACCATTCTAGATCCAGAGGTTGTTAAGAGCTTTAGATAGTTGGTGGTCCAACCTTGGGAATATGATCAGGGTCAACCAGTAGCGCAAATCACTCTGGCATATGATACATGGTTCGTCCCACCTAGGCGACTAAAAAATCTGACAGGTGCTCCTCCTAGAGGGAGACCAAGAGGCAGGGAACAGGGATGCCAAGATGGCCAGGACAAACAAGTTTCGGGGGCTCCTCCGGTTGGAAAATAACCACAAGTTCAGCCACAGGTACAACCACAGGTACAACCGCAACCAGGACCACCACCAGATGCACGAGATGCACATATTTAGTAGCTACAGTAGCAGGAGTAAACATTGACTGGTGAGTGGGATCAGGCCCACCAGTAGATTTTGGTCATTACTATTGAGCGAGACCAGGCTCGGCAGTAGGTGGTTGCAGTGACAGCAGAGAGAGATCAGGCACTGCAGAGAGTTCAGGCTATCACAAGAGAGGGATCAGGAGGTGGCCAGGTGACAACAGATTGAGGTGATGGTGGTAGCGACACATGGTCAAACCGTGTCAGCATGGTTATATAGAGAGGTTGTTATAGAGGCTACATACTATAGGCAACATTATCATTAGGATGTTCCAGTGACTCTTCGACAACCAGATTTTTCATAGCATAGCGATGTGCATCCCTGAGTAGCTCGGAATAGCCTAAGAGGTAGGCTGGAGAGGGTAGCAACCATCAAGGCTAGCTTTTTGATGTATAGACACTTTTGTGATTTTGCCCCATTGTTTATCATTGATATACATTCATGGGCTCCTTTTTGATAGCCTCATGGATATTGTACTTTTGATCGATGTTCATACACTTATCCAAATTTTGTACCATGACACTTATTTTTTGATATGTATATATGATACAGATATGGATGATTCATGCTATGATTGTGTTCACTTTATTTCATGTATGAATGATATGATATGGATGCATTTACTTTATGCCTATATGATATGCAATGATTATGATGTGGATGGATGCAATGCTATATTATTTTTCATTATCTTTTCACGATATGACATGGATGGATGATGATGCAGATGTTATGGATGCATTTCTTTTTGTATATTTTCTATGCATGTTTTATGATGATGCATGCTTATGGATGTATGGATGCAAATGCTTATGATATGAAACAATTTAAGATGCTTAGAATAACAAATCTATATTATTCATCACAACTCAAATGATTATGCAGAATGTATGATATGATATGATCATGAGATGTATGATTATGTTGATGGATGTTATTATTATGAGATGCATTTATGCTGATGGTTTGTGGATGCAAGGTGGATGCATTGATGATGTTTTTGTTGACTGTCATGATACTAGGTTAGCATGGAGAGAAGATAGAAGAATAACGAATGAATGACCGTTGATAATGATGATTGCTTCAAAAGATCCAACAAGTCCTTGATCCATCAAGACTTTATTAGAGATGGTGACGAGACAATGTAAAATGTAGGATGAAATGCAGGGTGAGTTGCTCACACTTCGGGATTGGGATTTTCCATCGTTCCTTATTGTTTGATATAACACATAGATACAATGCATCAAGGTATTAATAACTAGGATGACATTGTATCTAGTGTAATGGACTTTGACTCGAAAAATAGATAGGATAGTTCTTGTTCACATCTTGACATACAGAAACATCATTGGAATGCAAGTTAGAAGATTAAAATATATTGGACCAAAGCACACACAATAGTCAACAACATACTCCAAATGACCTTCCTGTAAACAACTAAGCAAGTATGTGCCAAGATTATTTAAAAAAAGTATCCACAAGCACAAAAAACAAAAGATAATGATCGATTCCCCATTCCTTTCTCTCTAAATCATTTTGGAAAGACATCATCGAGAGGTCCTCAAAATGGGTCATTAAGATAAATTGTAAGAAAAAATCAAAGACAAATAATCAGTGTTATCTATAACTCTTGCCTTGTTTAAGTTTAGCTATGGTGATGTCTGATACTGATGTCCATCGTAGGAAGAATACATCCTAGGACATGTTGATTATAGGGTTGTTTGATGTTAGGATAATGATGCTAAGATGAGCCACTACCATAAACTTCACTTACATATTTACCTATGATTTTGACTTTTGGG
>VDFB02026318.1:194947-250106 GCA_007258455.2 Sequoia sempervirens
TTATAAGAGTCTTATGTTTAAATTCAATGGGAATCATGGCTGTCTTTCCATACAACAACTCAAATGGAGTGAAGCCTGCAGTTGTTTTCTAGTAGTTCTATAGGCCCAAACAATTTCTGGTAATTTGTTTCCCCAATCCTTTGTGTGGATAGCTATTGTCTTGGTTAGAATAGCTTCAATTTCTCTGTTGGTCACCTCAACTTGGTCATTAGCCTGGGGGTGATAAGGAGTGGAATTTTTGCACCTTATGTTGTACTCATTAACTAGTGCTGCAAAAAGAGTTGATGCGAATTAAGCCCCTTGATCAGTCACTATCTCTCTTGGAACTCCATATCTTTTGAAAATCTCCTCATAAATAATTTTTGCAACCTTGTTATCTCTTGCATGCTTCATGACCTTAACTTCTACCTACTTTGTTACATAATCAATGCATACCAAGATATAAGACTTACCATTTGATGTAGGGTCAATGGGTCCTACAAAATCCAATCCCCACTTGTCAAAGGAAGTGATTACTACCTGAGAATAAAGTGGCGTCTCATCAAATTTGGTTGGCCTGCCCATTCTTTGGCATCTGTCATATTTTCTTGTATACCTTCCTGCATCCTTGTGGAGTGTTGACTAGTAATAGCTTGTGTTCAAAATATTCATTGTTGTTCTCTTGGATGCAAAATGTCCTCCACATGGTTTGTTGTGGCATGCATGCAAAATGTCATATGTCTCATCTTCTCTCACGCATCTCCTCATGACATGGTCTGGTCTAGTATAAAACAAACATCTAGCAATCCAGGAGAAAGTAAAAGATTTTTCAATGAGTGCCCTTCTCTCTTTTGGGGAGAAGTGACGTGGAACTCTACCTGTAACTAGATAGTTGGCTATGTCGGCATACCAGGGTGTTTGTACACTGATAGAAAATAGATGCTCATCAGGAAAAGAGTCATCTATGGTCTGATTATCTTCTGATGTACTTAGCCTTGAAAGGAAATCTGCAACAACATTGGCCTTCCCTGGCTTATCCATAATGGTTATATCAAACTCCTGCATCAGCAATAACCATCTTGTCAGTCTACCTGTGATCAACAATTTTTTCATGAGATACCTAATGGTTGCATGATTAGTGTGCACAAAGATCTGGTAACCTATTATGTAATGTTTGAATTTGTTCAAGGCATAAATCATTGCCAACATTTCCTTTTTTGTCACTATATAATTGAATTCAGGTCCTTGCAAATTTTTGCTGACAAAATAAATGACATTTTCAATAGCTCCTTCTTTATATCCTAAGACTACTCCTATGGAATAATCTGATGCGTCAGTATGGATGTGGAAAGGGAGCTCCCAATTAGGTCCTTTAAGTATAGGAGCATGAGTCAAAGCTACCTTTAAGTTAGAAAATGCCTTGTCACAAGCTTCAGTCCACTGGAATTCAACATATTTAGTGAGAAAAGTATACAATGGTGTTGCTACCTTGCTGAAATCCTTGATAAAACACCTATAATATCTTGCATGGCCCAAGAAACTCCTAACATCCTTCTATTTTGTAGGTGTGGGAAAATTTGTGATCACCTCAATCTTTGCAGGATCTACTTGAATTCCCTTGTGGGAGATGTAGTGGCCAAGAACTACACCTTCCTACATCATCATGAAACACTTTTCACTATTTAAGGACAAGTTTTGGTCTTCACATCTCTATAGGACTCTCCTGAGATTTTTCAATGCTTGATTAAAATCAACACCATAAGTGGTAAAGTCATCCATATAAATTTCCATGCAATCATGAGAAATGTCTGAAAATATGCTAATAACTGCCCTTTGAAAAGTTGTAGGTGCATTGCATAAGCCAAATGAGAGTACCAAGTAGGAATAGGTCCCCCATAGGTAAATGTGATCTTCTCCTAGTCCTCTGGTGCGATTTGGATCTGGTTGTATCCATTGAATCCATCTAGAAAAGAAAAGTATTGCTTTCCTACAAGTGTGTCCAAAACTTGATCGACGAAAGGTAAGGGAAAATGGTCCTTCTTGGTGGAAACATTAAGTTCCCTGTAATCAACACAAACTCACCATTTCCCTCCTTTCTTGGGCACAATCACTAATGGAGACACCCACTGGCTATCTGAAATGGGCAGATAAATCCTACATCTAGCAATTTCTGCAGTTCCCCTTTTACAATTTCTCTTAGTGCAAGGTTAATTCTTCTTTGTGGCTGCCTCACTTGGGGGCAATCATCTCTGACATAAATTATGTGTGTACAAATTTTAGGGTCCAATCCCTTCATATCATGATAATCCCATGCAAATGCATGCTGATGGGTCCTTAATAAGTTTGCCAATAACAATTGTTTTTCTTCACTCAATTTACTGTTAACATTCAAATACTTTCCTTCTTACACCTGTACTTGTGTTGTCAAATCTATCATGGATGCTTCATTAACACATGGTACCTTTAGTTCATATGGAAACAATGTATGGGACATACCTGTTGCTTTAGGAAGTTTGTTTGTAGGAAGCGTGGCTGCAGGAAGAACGTTTGCAGGAACAGTGGCTATAGGAAGAGTAGGAAGAAGTGTCTTGATTGGAGTAGCATAATGAGAAGATGATGCTTCCTCCACTTCACAATGGTTCTGAATGATGTTAGCTAATACTTCTTCCTCATCTTGAAGCTGCATGAAAGAGCTTCTGCCTAACATCATAAGCTGCGCCACATAATTAACTTCCTCGGCCTTTTCACCCACATGTGGCCATATGGAGTTATCCTCATCATGAGATGACTGAGCAGGAGGATAAACAAAATTTTTTTTAGTGCTCTTCCCATTTGAAATGGTCATGTCACTTGACTGACATCCAATATATGCATCTATAGTTGCTAACCATGACCTTCTAAGAATAATGGGATACCTGCCTAGTGTAGCCTTAGGAGAAAGAATCATGAAGTCTGTTGGGTACTCCCAGGAGTCTAAAACTACCATGAGATCCTCCACTATACCATCAAGCTTAACAGTAGAACTATCAACAAGCTTAACAGTAGAACTATCAGCAAGCTGCAGGACAGTAGGAGTAGATCTCATGCTTGCAATGTTTAGTTGTTGCAGGATGTCCTTGGTCATTACACTTATTGTTACCCTTAAATCAATCAGAGCATTTTTAATTTGGATCCCATTTATAGCAACTGCTACCACAGGACTACCTAGGTCATTGTACTTGGGGATAGTCACTTTTCCAAGTATGATGTCAGCCAACTGTCCCACCACATGAACTATAGTTGGGTCTTTCTTTTTCCTACCTGGCTTCTTGAGGCATGCTTCCTTGATTGCCTTGCCATAAATTGGAACATCCTTTATGGCTTGGAATAGAGGGATCTGGACACATATATGATGGGCAAGGTTGTTGATGTCACAACTTGCATCATTTAATCAATTATATATCAAACCGGGTGTGTCTATGAGCAATATGCGATAAGGATAGTTGTCACGAATTCTTTGGGGGGGGTTTTGCACTGTAAACAATGACTTCAGGTATCGATTTGTTTACTTCAAGAGCTTTTAGGAGCTCTTTGGGAGCTCTCAGGAGCTAAATTGTATCGACTGATTCCTAAGGTTTATTTCTATCTTATTTTCTAATTTAACATTCTGCCGACTTATTTATGACTTTATTGAACTTTGATTTAGACCAACTCATGGAGACAACTACTGATTTCTTTAAACCTTAATCTAAAACACGAAATTCAAATTAATTCTATTTTTCTTTAAAAGAAATCCATAATTAATTGCTGGAATTTAAACACTAATTTAATAGCAGAAATAAATCGCAGAGAAATGATGATTATTCTAGAAAGCATAAATATTAATCTCCATGAACATATTTTCAACAAACTCCAACTCCATCTTTCCACAAGTTCTTATCCATCACTTCTAATGAAACTTAATGCATAAACACCAAATTCAACTACTTCGAACAACATCTAAATCTAATTAATCTTATAAAGTTATTATGATTTTAACAACTCAATCTAATGATTCTAACAAACTAATCTAACCATAACAAACTGAAACTTGAAAGGTAATTCGAGCGGAAGTAACTATCCAAAATCAACATTCACTAAGTCAGATAATGAATTAACAACTTAACAATTTAGAATTAACATACTTCAGATTTAATACGAAAGAATCATAAATTGCATAACTTAACAAAATACCAACATAAGATCATTCCAAAGGTTGAGCGGGCCCTGCTCTTCCTTAGGTAGGATCCCTTAACACAATGATTGAATTAACTTCTTGCTTTCATTTCCATTGATCAAAAGTAGAACACAGAACAAAGTATTGCTGTTGAATTACAAAAATCTAATTGAAAATTATCTAACTCCTAACTAAAACCAAAACATGGATATTTATAATAATATCCTTATTATCTTCTGACATGGTGTTAACTGCCAAGACTTAAGGCGACCAAACTAAAGATTACAACAAAACTAAAACATAACTGAAATATGACTAAAGAGAACTATGCCAGATTGGCACTGGAAGTAAAAGTTCCATAATCGACTATAAAGAAGTCGATTTGGACTTGAGTGACTCATCATCTAGCAGGGCCCATCTATGGTGTATTCATCCATTATGATTAAATAGAGAGTTTAACCACTTCATCAATCTTTAAAATACCTTGTTCAAAACCCTCAAGAAAAAGGATAACAATTATGGTAGTAAAAGATCAAGGCAACATAATTATCTCAGCAAATTTCATCATAAAGTAACACAATTGACATAAACCAAATTACTTCAAATATATCTCTAATTTAGCTAAACATAAAGCAAAATAAGTAAATATGTTAATCTATAATCTACCGCCAGTCATGTCAATTAACAAAAATAACAAGTATTTTAAACATTAAATGCTTTAAATGAAAGTATTTTGATGCTCTCATCAATATATGCTTCAGCTGATCCAAGATATCAAAGGTTGTGTCCTTTTTTTCTTCCTTCTTGAAAAATTCCAATCTTTGAGGAAATGGTGATTCTTGTTCAGTCTGCTTGACTTGGACTGGTTCAGGATTTTTAGGTGCACTTGGCTGAATGGGATCATTCATAGGTTCCTCCTCTTCCACAAGAAGCTCAATGATAATGGGATTGGAAGGGGTTGGTAGAGTAGTTCTTGAACGCAAGTGGATGTCACTTACACTCATAACATATGCAGGGAATTGATTTGAATCAACAGAGTATGCAGGCTATTGCCATGGTTTGTTATTTGGATTGGGTGTGGGATGAGTTGGTAGCTGAGTAGGTTAAGGTGCATTTGAACTTGAATTATTAGGTGGAGGCATTATAGCATACTGTTGGGGCTAAGAAGGTGGCTACATGTAACTGGTTGTCTGGGTAGGCCATTGTTGTCCTCCCCTCCATTGTTTTGTTTGCTGCCAATTTCTTGAAGGTGGTTGCCAATTCCCCTGAGGTTTTTGCCACTAGGGTGGAGAGTTTTGATGATTGGTACAAGCATTTGGAGGGTTACTCCAAGGCTGTGGTGGATATCCTCCATATTTGAATGGATATGGGGGTTTCCATTGGTTTCCAGATGAATAGGAATTTAAATATGAAACAACATAAGAGAGTGGATCTGATGGCATACCTTGTCTTGGAGACCAAGGCCTCCTTTGTGCAACATAATAGACTTGGTCTTCTTCAATCTGGATTGGCTTGAACTCAGGTGCAATCTACTTTCCTTCAATATTGGCTACCATCTCGCATCTGCAGTCCTTCTTTTGTCTGCAACGGGGGAAATACTTTGCCAACATTGCCTTTGCCACCTCTTGCTTCTTCTTGGCCTGAAGTGTATCTAGTTGAGTAGCTAGATTGTTTATAATGTCTTGCTTGAAGTTTTCCAGCAAATGAGTAATCTCCATTCTTGAAACTCTACTGGTAGTTGACTTACCCATGGAAGATTGGTAAGCTCTCCCTTTCTTTGAAGCTGCCTTAGAGTAGTTTTGACATATTTTCTTGATATCTTCCCAAGGAACTTGGGAGATATCTCCTCCTCCTATCAGGTCCAAGGCATTGGTGCAACTGTCATTGATTCCTCTCAGGAAAAAAACTTTTGTGAGTCTTCATTGAGTGTATGGTGTGGATATTTTTATAGGAAAAACAAAAACCTTGTGATATAATCCTCCAGGCTCTCATCTTCCTTTTGCTACATCCTGAAAATGTCACTTCCTCTCATGTCACTGCCCCTACAATATTCCTTGTATTTATCAAGAAATTTTGTCTTCATATCTTCCCAAGTTTCCATAGTATCTTTTCCTAGGCTCACGAACCATCTTAATGCAACTTCTTTCAGAGTGGTAGGAAATAGCTTAAGCCTATGGGCATCAGTGGTATAGTCATAACTCCTGCAAAGTATATCAAACTCGAACAAGAAGGTATTAGGGTCTTTTGTAACAAGTCCATAAAACTTGGCGAGTGCTAAAGCAGGGATGTTTTTGATGTTGTCAACTTCATTCTAATGGGCAATGGGAAAAGGAAAAGCTGGTTGGTTAGGCCTGTTCCTATTTGCATCGCCCATGCCTACTTGATGTAGTTCCAAAGCAAAGGGGTTCTCAAGCTAATTTTGGTCTTCAGAGCTAGTCAAATTAGGAAATGCATAAGCAAATGGGTGTGGATCTTCTTCTTCTTCCTCTCTTGAAAAGTTCTAATATTAACTAGCTGGAATGGATTAGGATTGTTAGGAAGGACTCTCCCATAAGCATCCCTTCTCCTTCCTCTATGCATGTGGTATCAACTCACTATCAGCTAGCTCACACAAAGAATTGGTAAAGAATAAGGGGGGTTTTCATTACTTCCTAAATGAGGGTTTACTAAGAATAACTTTTAGAAACACTACAACAAGAAAAAATACCAATGACTCCAAAGAACTACCTAGTTTGACCCCATCCCCAACAACGGCACCAAAAATGTCTGCCTCCTACAATGATTCCACAACTAGGCCTTTACAACTGCGATTCAGAGATTGGACATCTAACTTAAATAACCATTTCAATCATCATGAAGGTGCATTTAACTTGTCAACCCAGGGACGCAAAATTGAAATGGGTCAGCACAGTATGTGCTCTAGGAACCCAAAGTAGCCATTTTAATTTTACAGCTAAGAAAGACACAATGTTGAAAGTAAATTGCTTAGAAAGGAATAAGATGAATGCTAACCATCAATCAACAATTACACCAAGCTAAAATGCATGACATAAATGAAAATCTAAGCAACAAACAAGGCACTACTCTGTCTGCTTTGGCTATAGGAACAGTCACAAAATGGAATTCTAGTGGTTGTAGGAACAATCGGTGCTAGATTCTTAACTAATTACTAAACAAAAAGTAATACTAAACTAAAGGATGAATTACTCACCAAGTGGACCCCCTTGGATAAGTATCCTCTAAAACTAATGAGAACTCAGATGCTTGAACTCAAAACTTTATTTTATTCACTGTAAATCATGAGTACAAAATAGTAATATATATGTATTATTGAAAGTTAAGAATGCAAGTACAATATCAAATCACACAACCTCTAGAGAAGGAGCATTAGATCTTTATTTATACTAGCAACTAAACGAGGCAGTCAACTCCACGAACTGGGAGGACGCCATTTAGGGAAAATAAAGAAAATGGGGAGGTGATTATGCATGCATGGAATCTGGTTAGACATGCATGTCCAACCACAAATTCAGTAATGTACACATTTTCTTTACTAGACATTATGGTGCATGCCCAGCTGGCAGTGTCTTCCTCAATTTAGCATCCTCAAATTAAATCTGCATGGCAATGTTAGTACGCACAATAATTACATATCTGTAACCACCTTAAGGAACATTCATTAACCACATGCAAAATTAATATAGATAGTCCATTTAACATGCCATTTATCATTAAAGGTTTGCAGAAATAAGATTAAGCCCAATGTCTATAGTTTGAGGAAAATATCATAAAAGTATCAACACTTAAGGTCAAAGTCCATGATAACTTCAACAACTAGATCACAAATTCTACCCAAAAATGAGACCATAAACTAGACTCATCAGTGTCTGCTGCTCTATTGTTCATGTGAGGAATCTGCTCAAAAGTTATGTCTATAAAAAATCTTTGAGATTCTCCACCATCTTCTTGTAAGGAGTGAGCTTGTCATCTTTAGTTTGATAGCTATCATTGACTTGGTTGATAACCAATTTTGAGTCTCCATAGACTTTCATCTCTTGTATCTTCCACTAAACTGCTATCCTGAGACCTGTGATCAAGGCTTCATATTCAACAATGTTATTGGTACATGGAAATGATAGCCTATATGACTTTGGGATGCAATCACCTTGGGGGGTGATGAAAAGAATGCTCCTGATCCATGTTGGGTGAACGATCCATGAAAGTACATTTTCCACCAAGTTGTGAGATTAATAAGGAACACTGATTCATTAGGGAACTCAGATATTAAAGGGTTCTCATCATAGATGGGTGCTTCTGCTAGCTGGTCTACAATCACTTGTCCTTTGATTGCCTTGCGCTCCACATACTCTATGTCAAATTCTGTCAAGATCATTACCCATTTAGCCATTCATCCTATGAGGGTTGCTTTGGATAACAAATATTTTAATGGATCAATCTTTGTGATGAGATTGATTTGGTGTGACAACATGTAGTGCTTAAAAATTTTTGAAGCGAAAACTACCGCTAGGCATGATTTCTCAATGGGTGAATAGTTCATCTCATAGCCTACCAAGGTTTTGTTGATGTAGTATATGGCTCTTTCCTTTCTGTTTTGACCATGTTATGCTAAAAGAGCTCCTAGTGATGCTGGTGTTGCTGAGATGTACAGGATTAGTGGCTTGTTCGGTATCAATGACACGAGCACTGGAGGTGTTAGTAGATAATCCTTGATCTGCTAGAAATCTTTATCACATTTGTCATCCCATTTGTAAGTTATCCCTTTATGAAGAAGATGCGAAAAGGGAGGCATCTTATCTGATAGCTAGGCTATTAACCTTCTGATGGACTGCAATATTCCTTGTAATCCTCTCATCTACTTCAATGTCTATGGTGGTTCCATGTCTAGGATAGCTTTTACTTTTGCTGGATTGATTTCTATCCCTCTTTGTGAAACAATAAAGCCAATAATTTTCCTTGATGTGACCCCAAACACACACTTTTTTGGATTTAGTCCTACCTTGTATTCTTCAAGCCTGTCAAAGATAGGTCCTAGGACTTGTATGTGCTCATTTCTCTTCTTTGATTTTTCCAAAATATCATCCACATAATCTTCAACTATTTTATGGATCATGTCGTGGAAGATGAGGGCCAATGCTATTTGATAGGTAGCTCTTGCATTCTTTAACCCAAATGGCATCACATTCCAGTAGTAGGTTCCCCATGGACAAGTAAAGGCAGTTTTATAATGATCCTCTTTGGCAATTATGATTTGATTGTAGCCTGAAAAGCCATTCATGAGTGACAACATTTCATGCCCAACTATTAAATCCACAATGAGATCGATGTTGGGAAGACGAAAATCATCCTTTGGGCATGCCTTGTTCAGATCTTTGAAATCGGTACGTATTATGATGCCCCAAGTGGTTTTTGAGACTGGTACCAGGTTTGAAACCCACTTAGGATAATCTATCAGTCAGATGAATCCAAAATCAAGAAGCTTTTGTAGTTCCAATTTAACCAAGAGTGTTATCTGAGGGTGCATCTTCCTTAATTTTTGCTTAAATCGTTCGACGTCTGGATAAACTGCTAAGTGATGTACAACCACTTATGGATCAAGGATTGGCATATCTATGTATGACCATGCAAAGTTAGCTCTTCTCTCTTTAAGGAATGTTGCTAGGTTCTTCTATTCTTCATCCAATAAGGATTCAACATAAAAAGTAATCTTAGGTGCTTCTTCTGTTCTCACATTGACTTGAGTAGCCTTTTTTGCTAGTACCGCTGACTTCTCTAGATGCATTGCACTAAGGGGGAGATTAAATCCTTCATCCTTGGGTGCCTTAGAGAGGTTTTCACCGTCGGATGCATCCTTTGTTTTTACTATTTTGGGATCGGAGAGTGCCACTAGGTGGTTTTCACTCAATGATCTACATGTTAGTTGCATTTCATTTATTTTGTGACTGAAGGATTCAATCGTCTCCCTATAGTATGCCCTTGTATCAAGCTCTATGTTGAAGCCAACTTTGTGATCTTCCCATGATAAGTTGTCTCAGAGTCCCATGAATTTTGAGATTGCTTCATCATTTTTGAATAAATCTAGAATCGGTGGTCCTTGCTGGTCCATGTCAATGAGTTGTGGGTATACTAGGTGTATTTTAGCTGGTTGGTTATTTGAGACAAAGGATGTTATGGATATCATGAAGAGGGTGTTGTTCTCAAAAAAGTCAGTAACATCAAGGGGAAAGTTATCTAAGGTTGTATCACGTGATGTAGGTGACCAAGAGGAAGCCTCAACTCGTTTAGAATAAATAACTTTGCCAATAAGAGTGACCTTGCTAGTAGTACAACCTAAGCCAAGATTTTTTATTCGTTTCTTAGGAACGATGGATTTTAATAAACTATTGTCATTTTTCCCTAGCTTCTCATTCTTTTTATATCCCATGGTCTACATTAGCTATATGCCTTTGTTGTCATCTTCCATGGGAAGAACAAGAACAAGTCGTTCATCTTGATAGAGGAATTTAGAGATATCTTGCTCATTGATGTCTTCTTGATTCAGGTCTCCCCACTTGGTGAAGGTAGTAGCTACCATCTTGATTGTTTTTGGGTCTTTGGTGCTAGATGTAGGTTTCCCATGAAATTGAGGAGAAATAGGTAATTCTCCTAAGAAAATGGTGTCTTTCAATAGTTTGTAGCTTCCACAACCATCATCTTGAATCATTGCTTTGATGTTAGGTATTCTTTTTACAATGGGTATTTTTGATGCTGAGGTAGAGGCTAGGGAAGATGAGTCAATAAATGAGCTTGATGGTGTAGGTCCATCATTTTTGGGTATTTGTGGGATCTTATAAAACTTGGCCTTAAGACTTTTGCAGTAGTAGAAAGGCTCAAGATCTCCATGGATAGTTATTTCTCTGCCTTCAAAAGGAAACTTCACACACTGATGATAGATGAGGCTACAACTTTCAAAGCATGGATCTAAGGTCAACCAAGTAGTATGTTATAGGGAAGATCAAGATCAAGTACTTGGCATGTAGTTTCTGCAATAAGAGGTCCCACTTGGATTGGTAGTGCAATTATTCCTTGTGATACCCATTCTTGGTCATCATATGCTTTGATGGTAGTACTCTTTGTCTTCTCAATAGTATCTTCTAAATAACCTAGATTCTTGATCAACTGTAGGGTACACATGTTTAGACCACCACCTCCATCTACCAAGACTCTTTTGACCTTTTTTTTATGAATGACAACCTCAAGGTGTAAATCACGGTTATGAGATGGTTGTGATAGTAAATCTTACTTGGAGAAGGTGAGAAGATGGTTGGCAATATGCCCTACCATAGCTTGAAACTGATCGGTATCAATGTTCTCGTGAACAGATGACTAAGACAAGGCTTTTCCAGTATTTCCCAGTGTGTAGGGGATAACCTTAAGAGTTCTAATATTGATATATGTGTGGGGGTCTATTTAAGTTGATCTACAAGATTGTACTTGCTAGGATTAGATGCGGGCAAAGTAGGTTGTGTCCTAGATTGAGCTGGGACAACTCCTTGAATGGTTATTTTTCCATGTCATGTGGTGACTCCATATTCTATACTAGCACCTTTGATGGTAACAATAGTGATAACGCTATCATAGGAGGCAACTACATTGGAATAAGTATGTTGTACATTTGTGTAATCCTTAGCTTTGTCGTTGTTGTTTGCTTTTTAATGATCCGACATAGGGGTCTTGTATATCTTGAGATCTTGGTTCCCAATTGGTACCTCAACAGATATGGTATCATTCTTTATGAGATCTTGGATGATATTCTTGAGTTTCATGCAGTTTGTTGTTTTATGTCCTTTTATTTTATGAAAGTCACAGAGATCACGCTCATTGTACCAAGATGTATTCTCTTGTAATTCGTGGTAGTTTTCAAAGTTAGGAAGTGTCATCAAATTTGACTCTACCAGTTTCTTCATTATCGTATCGATAGGTTCTGATAACTGTGTGTACTTGCATTTGGGATAGTTGTTCCTATTATCGGTTTGCCTCTGTTGCATGTTGGTGTCACTAATCTGATTGTTCTGTGGTGGTACCATTTGTTTCATAGTTGGTTGGACATTAGGAACTTGATTGTTATTGGGTCTAGGAGCACTTAGTATGACCTTAGCATCTAGAACACCGTTGTTTGTTATGTTTTTGTTCTTAGCCCATACACGAGGTTTCTCATTTGAACTAGATGAAGGATGGTTGTCTTTGTAAGCCTGGGTATTTCCTTGTGAGATTAGGGCTCTTTCAATGTTAAGGGCTCTAGGAACAAGGTCGTCATACGATGTGATGCATTGAATTTTTAAGTGGAATGATAGATTTGGGTCCAGGTTGGCTATAATGATTCACACTTGTTGTTCATCAAGAAGAGGCCACTTGCTTTTACTAGCTCTTTGTCTCAATCGTTGTAAGAAATTAGTGAAGGTTTCTCCTTGATTTTGTTTAAGAGTGTACAACTCTTCTAGACTAACATCCATGTCAAGATTGAAGGAGAAGTGATCAATGAATTTGTCAGTGATTTCTTGAAAAGTTTTGATACCTGGAGGCAAATGAGAAAACCAATATGAGCAGTACCTATTAAACTTCAAGGGAAGAGGCACATTAGATATGAATAATTATAAGCCACCTCCATGCACATGATGTTAAATTATTTGATATGGTCAATAGGACTTCCTCTCCCTCTGTATTTGTCAAACTTGGGGATTTCAAAACTAGGAGGGAATGGTATCATTGCTATGTTTCAATCAAATGGGTAAGGACACAAGTTTTGTGTATGTGGTTTCTTTGTCTTGCCCATGTGAAGGTCCTGCATTTCTTATGAGAGTGCTTTCAATTGTGATGCTAGATCATCTTGCAGATTGGGTGGAGGAACATATGGTGGGATGATAGATTAGTTATATGGGGTGTATAAAGGTGTGAGATTTTGTGAAAGTGATGAATATGTTCCTAATGTGCTTGGATTGACGATGCTCAAATGAGGATAATAGGAACCCTGTTGTTGTTGGGCGTATTTTTGAGCTAGTAAGGCTTGTTGTTAAGCTTGTTGTTGTTGTGCCACTAGGGCTTGTTGTTGGGCCTACTATTGTTGTTGTGCTAATAAAGCTACTTGTTGTGTGACTTGTTATGTTGCTAAGGCTGCTTGTTGAGCTTGTTGTGTTAAGGTCTCTTGATGTTGTTGTTGTTGTGCTAAGGCTGCTTGCTGTTGTTTTTGTTGTATGGCTTGTTGATAAGTTTTTTGTGCTTGTTGTAGAGCTAAGGCATGTGCTTGCAATGTGGGATCAGGTGGTTGTTGAGACATCTGTGAAGGATTATGGATATTGATATTTTGAGTGGGTAGCGGATTGTTGGTGAAAGGTGGAAGGTTCCTTAGGTTTAACATTCCTTGCAATATGGTAGAATGAGGTGGAGGAATGTATGTTTGAGGTCCTGATTGATTTGGCATAGAAAAGGGAACTGTGGAAAAAGATGATGTCGTTAAATTTTGTAATGGAAATGACACACTAGGACCTTGAGTCCATTGATTGAAAAGATTCCCTTGTCCTATATTTTGAGGATTGCCTTGTGCAAAAGAGGTAAACAAAGGATTTGTGATCAAGGTACTCTTGGGATTGATAGAAATTATAACCAAGGGATTGTTTGAAGGTGGATTAATGGTGGATAATGTGGAAATAGTAGATGGCACAGGTGAACTCATTAGAGGGTTGGATAAAGATGTCCCTATTTGCATTAAGGGTTGATTCTGTGATACAGTATTGACATGCCCTTGTGTGCTATTTTGCGATACTTGGTCTATACTGCTTTGCATGATGGTAGGTATACTTGTGGTACTCATAGGTGTGGATGAAGAAGGGTGTCCCCGAAATGTTGAAGTGGTGGTGGAATAATGAAGTTCAAGCAGAGTGTGTAGCTGTTTTGGAGCTTCGGGAATAGGAGGAGCACCAAAAGTAGGTGTCCAAACGGTGGTGGGAGGTGGAGGATTAGTTTCAAGAGTACCCACAAGTGTACTATTTTCAAATGGTGAAGTATGACCAAAATCTTTAGCAAGGCTGGTTACAAGACTAGGTATGAATGTTTGATTTAGCCCTTATGATGGAGTTGTAAAATCTTGTGTTAAACTCTGTGCTACAAATGTCAGGGAGATAAGAGCTACACTTTCAAAGGATTGATGTTCCAGAAGTTCTTCCCTAGTGAGCTCAAATGGGTTAGTTGTGACGTCTTTGATCTCATATGGTCCTGAAGGAGATGATGGTTGTTGCGACGAGGTAACATGAATTCTAGGAGCAATTTCCAAAGGATTTGGATCACTTGAGGTAAATGTAACTTTTGTTTTCTCCATGATTCTCTTATGTTGTTATCTCGTCTTTACCATAAATTTTGTGTCATCTATGGGAGAGTTGTGTTGAGTTTTGTAATGTTTGAACTCTATAGTTGACTCAAACCTAGGTAAAAGGGAATCTCTAATTCTTTTGGGAGAAATGATCATAATGTGGGATGAAAAGATGGGTGATTATGGAAGTGATATTTGCAAACATTTTGGAACAACACTTTTGACTTGAGTTTGATGTTTTGATGTTGGGATAAAGGATGCTAATGAACCTAGAAATCTTTAGGGTAGACTTGTGACCTTCAAGATAAGATAGTTCAAAGATGATAACTATCTCAACTAAGTGCATGGAAAAGGACACATTTCACATACAAAATAGCTAAGGTAGCAGTTGGTTTGTGTAGACGTTCAAATTATCTTGATTGATATCGTGCACCTGATCCTGATTTACTAACATCAGTTCTCCCTGAATCACTTCTTTACTAACCAATTAATTAAATAAGCCTTATTTAATTAATTCATCATAATTCCTTTGTTAATTAAATAAATCAAATTTATTTGATTAAATCATTATCTTCTTTTAATTAAATAAATCATTTTATTTAATTAATCCTAATATTCCTCTTTTAATTAAATAAATCACTTTATTTAATTAAATCATATTTCCTCTTTTGATTAAATAAATCACCTTTATTTGATTAAATCTAACATCATCCCTTTTAATTAAATAAATCAAACTTTATTTAATTAAATCTAATATTCATTATTCCTCCCATTTGATTTAAATAAATCTAAAAATCTAAGTCAAATGTCAAATCAAATAATTCTATCTAAGTTAATTAAATCCTAATTAACTCTAACTCTTATCCTTAAATCCTCTAGATTTTGCAACTTGCACATGTAAATCGACTTAATTGATTTATTAATTCTTCTGTTTCATTCAAAAATGACATCTCTTTGGAATATTCCTCCAATTTGAAATCTCCCTCCCAAAAGGACTTGTCCTCCAACATGGCATTTAAGTCTCTTACATGTCCTTTTTCTTGAACCAAGTGGCATTAACTCATCTTTCAACTCTTCCTCCACAAGCCATCTTTTGAATTTCAAAATTCCACCTAATGGCATTTATTTGCACATTGATCAAAATGTGCTCCACCTCTCTTCAATAACATGTTGACAAGTGGCACATTGTTATTGGTTCATCTTTAATCCCACATCCTTCATATTTCTCACTTCTCCATCCTTCTTTCCTATAAATGGAAAGCTTCTCTATTGATTTTGGATCCACAACTTTATTCAAGATTACTATCTACAGATTTTTGAGGAAGTTCATCAACATTTCATCCAAGTTTTCATAGTTTCTCATCAATCTTAGCTAGATTATTACAAATTTCATCAAGAAGCACATTGTTCATCATCAAAGCTTGCAAGGAATTGGGAAAAGGGCTACTTTCCACATCAAAGTAGCATCAATTCCCCCATGGGATGCTGGTTTGGATGTTTTGAATAAGATTTCAATAAGCTTTCATTTGATATTCTACCTCTGTTTTCTTGTTCATTGCATTTTAAATGAATTTCATGGGGAATGATTGTTTTAGACTTGTTTAATGACTAAAATTGGGTTGTTTGATGATGTTTGAGTAGGTCTAGATCAACCATTCACATTTTGGCGCTAGAAGGAGGGATCACCTTTCAAAATTAACACATTTTTTATTATTATCAAATTCTACCATTTTTTCAAATTTTGGTGCCTTTAGGAAACAACGATGCTGAGAAGGTCAAAACATGACACTATCAGTCTAATATCGCTATATAGTGATGTTGCCTCTGCTTCAAAATGCGATGTTGAAGTCATTCACTAGAGGGTCAAACTAGTCAAACTCCAAAGTGCAACGCTAAAGAGAAATTGTGACGTAATCGTAAGCTCTGTTTTTCCACAGAGTGACACTGACCTCACCAGAGCGACGCTGATTTCTCCAAACAACGAAGCCTCTGTGGATTGTGACGCTGTAGTTGGGTAAAAGATTACTTTTCAGTTTTATTTTGACATGTGCTTTTTATTTTGATCACCTTTGACTTCTAACCTGTTTGTGGCTCTGTTTTCTGTAGGCTAATCAACTTTTGTAGGTTGAGGTGATCAAGAAGGGAAGGATGAAACAAGGAAATTTTTTCTTATGACGTCATCTCATGATTTGTAAACAAGTGTTTTTAAACACTTTGGGAATAATTATAATCCCATCTTTAAGGCTTTTGTTACCTTTAGTTTTTATGACTCAAATAAATTTATTTTGGGTTTAAAAAAGAATAATCAAAGGGTTAAAAAGAACCTTAGGAACTTACTTGAGTTGGTTTTGGATTTAAAAATTGAACAAGCAAACTTCAAACTTCATCTTGGTGCTATAAAAATAATCCATTACTACTTTGAGGTCTAAAATGAACATGTGTTTTTCATGTTTTGTAATCTTTTTTACAAAATAATATCATTTAAAAGGCGTATGCACTTCTCTCATGCTTCACTGCAATATTGAGAATCAAAAGTCTTTTGGTGATATTAGGTTGTCTAAAGGATTTCCTACACACTTCAATTTGGGCTTTTAAAATTGAAAAAATCTTGCTAGTGTGAGTTAGGTATATCACGTGTGTTCTCTCTTTGTTCATGCAAACAAATATTGATCAAACTACGGATGTGCTTGCTCGTTTTTTTTTACCTTTAGAGGGGCTTGTCTAAGACCAATTTGAAGGTGACTTCAATCATTTTTTTTTCACTCGGGCCAATACACAAATGGATAAGACTAAATCGTCAAGTCCTCATGGTATGTAGGCATTAGCCGTACAGTGTCTTTCGGAATGGGGTACTACTGTAAAAAGTATAAGAGCCCCTAGTAGGATTGATTAAAGCCTTTAGTGGCTTGCTGGACACTTGCAAGGTGCCATGTCCCCGATCATCTTGACTAAGAACCAATTTGTATAGAGGCCAAAATCCTTACTATTTGTTGGTGCAAGAATGGTCGTTCTGAAACCATCCCACATTTTTGCAGTTTTTAGTAAAGATGAGAAGTTCATCATGGGAGATTCATGAGAACTGAAGCTTGGCTGACCTGAGAAGTGTGTGATGTGGAGGGGAGCTAGTGTGGTCAAGCTTCTAATCATTTGCTAAGAATAGGCGCAGATGGATTTATCCAAGTGGGAATTCAACAAATATTATCTCTTTCTATCCTAGGGTTGTGCATCATTGTGGAATCAAAACACTTTGCTTGGATCTAAAACATTGGAAAACAAACATTCAACAAGATCATCAAAATTTCAAATCCTTTAGGAGGAGAAAATACCTTTGAAAAAACCAAGTGCTATTGCTTGCCCTAGGGATTCCATCCTTACAGGCTTCTAAGTATTTGGATTTATATCTCAATTTTCTCTCACTAAAGTCAACATTAGGGAACTATTGCCTTGATTTCCTTGATTTCCACATTATGGACCTTATGGGATGAAAAGAAATTGGGACATTAGACATTTAGTTTGAAAAGCTAAGACAAGAAAGTGTTTGTGGTACAAAGAACTCATTAAGCAAAGATAACAAACAATTGAACCCCACACATGTACTTTTTCAAATGATTTCTTGAAAGATCAAAATCCGAAAACCAAAGTTTAAAAGTCAGTCCAAGAGCTCTTAAGAAACATCTTTCAACACTTTACGAATTTAGAGAGAGATTTTTCTTTAACTTTTACAAACGTGCTTCAAAGAACAATCCCAATTTGTATTCATTTTACTATTGTCAAAATCCAATTCTCTTTCAAAGGTTTGAGTTTCTCACATAAGAAGCATAGCATGTTCTTCAATACCGAGGTCTTGTAAACAAAAGTATCTCTAGGTTCACTTAGGATCAAGTCAAACACTTTCATCCATCCTCAAACATCAATCCAAAACCATCTCGCAAACAACTCTTGAAATCTTGGAAAAATTCTTCATACTAGACTTTTGGCAAATCAAATCAAAATCATCTTGTTTGACTAAGTGTGTGTGGATGCATCCTTCTTCACACACTTAGTTAAATTATCACCTTGTGGACAAATTTATTCCAAGACAACATCCAACCTCTTGGAGTTTATGAGTTCATTATCAAATCCAAATCCAAATCAAGTCAAAACCAAATCAAATCTAAAGTAAAAAATCCAAAGTCCTAAAGTCTAGTATCTCCTTCAAGGTTCCTAAGAGTTCAATCATTCACAATCACCCATATTTCACTATCTCATCACCATACTTTGATCCTTAACATCTTAGAATTTCTTTTTTGTACCTAAATTTTAGATCAATCCAAGGAGTTAGAGGTTCACCTCCCACATTCTTGAAAATTAATCCTTATTTTATGTTCCAAACTAGATCTCAACACAAGAAGAACATGGAAGCCAACAAAGAAACATCCACTTCAAGTGACTTGAGTCAAACTACTCCTGAAATCAATCCTCAACCCAATCTTCCTCTAATACCACAAGATCCTCAAGATAAAGGTTTCCAAGTGGAGGACATCACCAACAATGTCCTAGGAATGACTCAAGATGAAATCATAGAAATGGTCCAAAATCCTGAGACTCACGGAATTGTCAATGCCATGATGAGACTTAATCCTTCACAATACATGCTAGAATTGGCAAAAGAAGGGGTTAAACTCCCTTCTGATTATCATGTAAGCACTATTGTGGAGAAACCTCTTGGGATTATGCCACCGGTCTCATTCACACCCTCCTTTCAAAGCATCACTAAAGCCATCCCACAACCCACATCAATCTCTTGCTCGAACTCAACCTATTGTCAACAAGGGGAGTTCATTGCTTCATGATCTTCAAACACATCCCCTTGTAAACAACCAAGAATTGGATGCAAACACCATCTTGGGTCAATCTGTTCCTCAAAATGCACAACACCCATATGTTCTACTCATCTTTCATGACCCCAACGATCCATCCTCTTTCTTCGCAACACTGGCATATCCTCTTAACACAAAAGTCTCTCTCCCCATGATGTCACAAGGAGAGGGTGAATTATTTGGACAAGGGGGAATCTTTGATCCCTCATCATAATCATCACTTTCTCAAGGGAACACACCACCCATCTTCCCACCATTTCCACCCCTACCACTAACATCCACACCAATCCTCGATTTAGGGAAACCCCCTTTACCAATCCTCAATAAAAAAAATCAAAACAATCCTCCAATCATAAATCAAACCAATATATCAAATCCTCTGATCATGCCACCGATATCGCAACACCAGGTGGCACTAGTCCAAACAACACAAACAATCAACACATCATCTACAATACCCCAAATACCTCAAAACATGGTCTCCCAAGGGCCTAGCATATCAATCACACCATTTACCACATAAAATTCTATCACCAATCCAACAGAACCTCAACAACCACCCCAACAAACTCTCATCACAACATCTCACACCATTATGAACCCTCCACCACCACCACCAAAACCAAACATGGAAAACCAATATAGAATCACATTGCAAGTAGCTCAACAAGCCTACCGAAAGACACTTCAACAATTTCAAAATCAACAAGCTACGTAAACTGCACAACTAGCCGCCAAACAAGTGCAGACACAACAAGTCACACAACAAGCACAAGAAGCTGCCTAAGCACAAGCACAAGCTTTTTTGCAACAACAACAAGCCACACAGGCTGCCCAAGCTGCATAGGCTACACAAATTGCACAAGCTTCTCAACAAGCTCAAGCTCAGGAAAAAGCCCAATATCAAGCCCAACAAGCTCACGCACAAGCTCAATACCAAGCACAACAGCATGCAGCTTAGTAGCAAGCCTATCAACAAACTTTGCAATAGTACCAAGCGCAACAAGAAGCAGCTTAGCTACTAGCCCAACAATAAGCATTGTTGGAACAACAACAATAAGACCAACAACAAGCATTGTTGGCACAACAACAAAAAGACCAACAACAAGCGTTGTTGGCACAACAACAATTTCAGGTATATCAACAAGCCTTGATCACACAACAAAGTTTGCAAGCGCCTCCCACAAACACCCAAAAAACCCCACCTATCACTTAAACAATCAAACCACCTCAAAACACATTCATCCCACCTCCCGATCTGCAAAATGATGTGTCAGCACAAATCAAATTGCTTTCACAACAAGTGATAGACCCCCAATCTAGGAAAACAAAGAAAACAACAAGAAATTTGTGCCCCTATCCATTCGATAGAAGCATTGCGATGGTATTGTTCCCAAAAGGGTTTGAAATCCCTAAATTTGGCAAATATCGTGGGACGGGTAATCCTGAAGATCACATCAGGGAATTCCAGGTACATTGCATGGAAGTTGCATATGATGACACACATCTAATGCAACTATTCCCTCAAAGTTTGGTTGGACCAACAATGGAATGGTTCTCTTGCCTTCCTCCTAGAATCAAAAATTTCCAAGAAATCGTGGATGCATTGATATAGAAATACACATTCAACATAGGTATGGATGTGAGCCTAGAGGAACTATTTGCTCTCAAACAAGCTAAGGGGGAAATATTCACATCCTTCTTGCAATGATGGTGATCCAAGGCCCACAAGAGAAAGTGGACCATGCCAGAAGAATAACAAATCTGCAGTATCATTGCCAATCTTGAAAAAACCTTGTCTTTCCATCTAAAAATGTAGTGCATCACCACCTATGACCAGTTGATCCCTAAGGTGCTCAACATTGAAAGATTCCTTATTGCACAAGGGGGGATACCCACATATTAAGAAAATCAAGATAACCGCCCATCAACCAGTTATAATGAAAAACCTCATACATGGGCAAAGAACAAGAATGTCACTAACGATGGTGTCGTTGACGCCAAAGTAGTCATCAATGCCCCAAGGCAAAACATGCAGTCATATCAACAATTGCAAACCAATGATTGAAGCAACACACAAGCCAACGCAGTATCACAACCACCTAATAATCAAGCAGTAAACAATCTAAATAATAAAGGGGGACCACCCCCACAAAACAAATATTCCCCCAAATGAAAAATACACAGCCCTTGGGGAATCAATTGAATCTGTCATGAAGAAACTGGTACAGGAAAATCTCATTAAAATCCCTGTCTATGAGAATTATCAAGAGCCCCAAGTGAAACCACCATGGTATAATGAAAATCACCTTTGCGATTTTCATAAGATCAAGGGACACACAACGACTAGTTGCATGAGACTAAAAAGTCTGATCCAAGACCTTATTGATGACAAAGTCATAAACATTGAACAACCTGTAAGAAATCAAGACCTTAAGATATACACGAATATGATGCCCGATCACAATAAAGGGAATAACCATTGAAAGACAAAGTATGGAAATGTAAACCATGTTTACGATCATGTTGTCGCATCCCTAAATGAATGGGTTACTGTTGTTAACGTCAAAGGAGCCAAAGCTGATTGTGGAATCACCACACATGGTGGTAAGGTTACCATTGTTGGATCATCACAACCACCTAAGGCATCAACCTCTAATCCGAAATCCATTCCCAATGGCTATAATGTCTTGGATTAGCTGAAAAGAACCCCAACTCAGATCTCCATCATGGAGTTACTAAAGATCTCACCCGCTCATAGGAAAATCCTAGAGGAAGCATTGGCTTCATCCACTATGCAGATCAGTTCCAAGCCATGGTTGGACACATCACCATGCCCCATCTCCTAACGTTCTCTGATTAGGACCTTCCAACACAACCATCTCATAATCGTGCACTCCATCTCGAGGTCTTGGTCCATAAAAATAAAGTCAAAAGGGTCTTGGTGGATGGGGGTGCAGGTCTAAATATTTGTTCATTCAAACTGATAAAGAATCTAGGATTCTCTAAGGACATCATTGAAAAAGGTAAAGGTATTACAATCAGGGCATATGATGATTAGGAAAGAGTGTCTCAAAGCACTATTCAAATCCCTATTCAAGTAGGGCCAACCATCATGGAAACTACATGCCAAGTCCTTGACCTTGATTTGCCTTATAATATCCTCTTGGGGCAACCATGGATTCATGGAATGCAAGGAGTTGCATCTACCTTCCATCAGTGTGTCAAGTTTCCCTACCAAAATCAAGAGGTCATAGTCCATGGTGATCTTGAGCCCTTTTGTTTTTTTAAAAACCTAGAAGCCAAGTACTACAAAATACCTCAAGTCCCAAAGAATGATGAAGGCCCTTCAACCCCATATGTAGACCCAGCTACCCTCGCCTCTACTTCTGAGACAAAGACACCAGCCATTCCCGACATCTCTGATATTAAAGTCATCATCCAAGACAATGGGTATGCTGATTACAAAATGAAGAAAAGTGCCTTGTGATAGGAGAGTTACCTCAATCTCCTAGGTCTCATGGGAAGCCCCAACTGATTGAAATATCATCCCAAACCTTCAAAGAAAACCCCTCCAGATTCATATGTTGGGGGGACCTAAGTCAGGAAGTGGTAGATGAAAAAGACATATCAAGTCTACTATACCAAGATGAAAGTCCCATGCCTAATCTTCACATGGATAATAGCAGCAAAGGACTACAAATGATGCTTGGTATGGTCTATAACAGAAACAAGAAACTTGGACAGAATGACAATGGTCTTCTAGTACTTCTCATTCCTGAGAAGCATATAAGAAATCTTGGCCTTGGATGTACTCCAAAAATAACCATACTTGGTAAAGGTGCCCTGGTGAGAAAAGTCAAAGCTCCCCCTTAGTTGCTAGTATCTACAGGTTTTCCCTTAGACAACTATACCTTTGACATAATCGATGTGTGTGATGAGGACCCTATAACTGACTTACCCATGCTATTCGAGGATTACTCCCTTCTCATGATTAGTACCTTATCTTTTGAGTCAAGCAACCAGACCCATGAGCTAAACTTAGTCTATCCCCAACTCATCGATTACGACCAATGAGGACCACCAATTCTAGACACATTAAAAAATGATTAGGCTCTCTTGGAATTCATGGGATTGTGGGATATGATACCATATGGAGATCACAAAGCTAGATTTGACATTGAGCTTGACACACATGCCTATTATGGGGAAACGATTGAATCCTTCAATCACAAAAGTGAAAATTTAAGAATAATATCTAGTTCTTTCAGTGAAAACCACACTGTGGCACTCTTAGACCCAAAAATAGTTAAAACAAAGGACACATCCAATGGTGAAAACCTCTCTGAGGCACTAGAGGATGAGGGATTCAATCTTTCTGTTAGTGCTATTCATCAGGAGAAGTCAATAGTCTTAGCAGAGAAGTGCAATCCGGTCAACCTGGGGACAAAAGAAACGCCACATATTACCTTCTATGCATAATCACTCTTGACAGAAGAACATGAACTCCTAGTTGCATTTCTAAGAGAAAGGAAGATAAACTTTGCATGGACCTATGCCGACATGCCTGGCCTTGATCCAGAAGTCGTGGTTCACCACCTAGCTATATATCCCGAAGCAAAGCCAGTAAGACAAAAGTTAAGAAAGATGCATCCACAAATAGCATTATTGGTCAAGATGGAATTACAAAAGCTCCTTGATTCTAGTTTCATATGGCCAATTGATTATCCAGAATGGGTTTCAAATCTTGTACCTATTTCAAAGCCCACTGGGGGCATCGACATCTGCACTGACTTCAGAAATTTGATGTCCCAAGGATGATTTCCCTCTCCCAAACATAGATATGATTGTGGATATGATAACGGGACATAAAATTTTATCACTAATGGATGGATTCTCAGGGTGCAATTAGATCATGATAGCTAAGGAGGACCAACAAAAAATGACTTTCACTTGTTCATGGGGGACGTATTGCTGGAATATGATGCCATTTGGGTTGAAAAACACAAGAGCTACCTATCAAAGGGCCATGACACTAATCTTCCATGATATGATTAACAAAAATGTGGAAGATTATGTGGATGACATATTGGCCAAGTCAAAGAAACATTGAGATCACATACCAACTCTAAGCTCCATCTTTGACATGCTAGAAGAGTACAAGGTTAGAATCAATCCAAAAAAGTGTGTCTTCAGGGTACAATCAGGCAAGTTACTAGGGTACATTGTATCCATAAGAGGAATTGAGATAGACCCCGCCAAAGTCAAAGCGATTCTCGAGATGGAGGCATTAAGGATATTAAAGCAGTTAAGGGGTTTGCAGGGAAGACTCCAATCCATCCGTCGATTCATAACACAACTAGCAGACAAGGCTATTCGATATTCTCATCTACTTCACAAGGGGTAGCATACAAATGGGATGAGAAATGTGACCAGGCTTTAAATAAGATCAAGGAGTACTTCCTCACACTACCAGTTCTTATGCCACCAATTCCAAGAAAGCCCTTGATCCTGTATATATCAACAACAACAACAACAACCCTTGGTGCTCTCTTAGCACAACATGATGAGAATGGGAAAGAGATAGCTATTTACTACATCAGTAGAACAATGGTGGGACACGAGCTAAATTACACATCCATTGAGAAGAATTTCTTAGCAGTCGTGTTCACAGCACAAAAAATCAGACACTATATGTTGGCACACCAAATAAAACTCATTGCCAAGATAGAACCTCTCAAGTATCTACTTTCTAAAGCAACGCTCATAGGGAAAACAACTTATGATCTTGATAGAACACAACATTGAGTATGTAGAAAGGAAGGCCATTAAAGGACAAGTGATTGCAGATCAGTTGGCAGAGGCACCAATATACTCAAAGAACCCATTTATATCAGAGTTCCCTGATGAATCAATCTTTAACCCGAGCGTGGCCAATCACTGGAAAATGTATTTTGATGGATCCTACACATAGCATGGGTCAGGAGCAGGAGTCTTCTTCATTACACCACAAGGGGATTGCATACCTAAATCATATAAGCTGCCTTTTCCTTGCACAAATAACATTGCAGAATATGAGGCTCTTTTCATAGGGCTCAGAATTACTGTACAGTGGCAGATCATGACACTCAAGGTCTATGGAGACTCACAACTCATCATCAACCAGGTAAATGATTAATATCAAATGAAGGATGACAAGTTGACCCCATACAAGAAACTGGTGGAAAGCCTCAAGGAGTCCTTCATTGATATCACATTTGAGCAGATACCAATAGCAAATAACAGAGCAAAAAATGTTATGGAAACTATTGGATCACTACTAGATGTCCCATGCAACGTCCCAAAGCAAGAATTCCTTGTAGATCAACTTCTCATACCAACATTCGAGGTACCAGAGTCTGAATTTATGTGTGAAATCATTAGTCCTGGTGATCCTTAGTATCATGATATATACACCTACTTGAGAATAGGAGTCCTCCCCACTGATATAACCCTGAAACTTAAAAGAACATTTGTCAAGAAGTCATCCCACTTTGTTATCTTAGGAGAAACCCTATACCGTAGGAGTATTGAGGGAACCTTATTACGATGCCTAAACACTAAGGAAACTTTGACAAATTTAACTAAGGTACACAACAACATTTGTGGTTCACATTCAAGTTGTATGACCTTAGCTAAGAAACTACTGAGGATTGGTTACTATTGGCCTAAAATGGAGAAGGAAGCTCACAATTATGTTCAAAGGTGTTTGTAATGTCAAAACATGGGGATCTCATCCATGCACTAACTCAGGAGCTCCACCCGATTGTAACACCTTGGCCCTTTTCACAATGGGGGCTCGATCTCATTGGTAAAATCACCCCCACCTCATCCAGTGGACATAAGTTCATCATCACCACCATAGAGTACTTCACAAAGTGGGTAGAAGCCATTCCCATGACCTATATCACATGAAAGTAGATATCCAAGTTCATCCTGAACTACCTAATTTGCTGCTACGGTGTCTCTCAAGCCATTATCTCAGATAACGGGACACCTTTCAAAAACCAAGATGTTCAAGACCTATGCCAAAAATTCAATATCCAACATCACTTTTCCACTTCGTACTACTCCCAAGGAAATGACCAAGCTGAGGCTACAAATAAAACCTTATTGAAAATCCTAAAGAAAACATTCAATGATGTTGGTCGTGACTAACACTTATAGTTGAATCTTGTCTTATGGGCCTACCAAACGAGTATCCACACACCAATAAGTGCAACCCCATTCTCCCTAGTCCACGGATCAAAATCCATCCTTCCCATTGAGATCAAGCTCCCATCCTTGAGGATATAATTGCAAAATCTCATTACAGATGAAGAATATTGGGTATCACGATTGAATAAGCTAGAATTATTGGATCAGTGGCGCATGGATGCCTTGAACCATCTGCAAGTCTATCAGAACTGTCTCAAGAGGAGCTACAACAAGAAGATCAGGAGTCAGACCTTTCATGTTGGAGAGCTCGTGTTGAAGGAGAATCATAAAAATGTATCAAATCCAGACAACAAGGGAAACTTTGAACCCAATTAGTTGGGACCCTTCATCATCACAACAAGCTACAAGTCAGGGGCATATCAACTATCCACACCAAAAGGGGAACCTCTGTAGGAGCCTATGAATAACTCCCATCTCAAAAAGTTTTATTCCTAAATCTTACAAGGTATAAATCCAAAAATATAAAAATCCCAAAAAAATAGAAAAAAGGATTGAAAATAGAAAAAAAATAAAATCGTCCTCTAGTGAAAACTACTTTGGTGGCACTTTGGGAAAGTACCTTGGTGAAAACTTGGCAAATAGGTGCCTTGTGTAAATAAGCACTTTCCATCCACCATGATCTCTGTAGCTTATTTTGCATCATCCCTCCATCGCTCTTCTATACCTCCATCCACCACCCATCCGCGTTCGTATCATAACTTGATCCTATGTTCATATCATGATCTCTCCTAGTCCTACTCAGCCCATCCCCAAGGTCAGTTTGTCCTGCCTGTATTAGAGTAGTCTATTGTACCATGATGGGGGCATGTTCCTATACGTGCATCGGATAAAATTCGTGTATATTCTTGAAATCTTCCTTAAAATAAAAAAACCTAAAAACACCAAAAAATCCAAAAACATAAAAAAATCCAAAAAACATTCATAAAATCAAAAAATCCAAAAACATTCAAAACATATCAAAATCCAAAAAATAGGTCAAAAAGTTAGTGAAAAAGTCAAAAATAGATTTGTCTTGTCGAACTACGGGTCTCTGAGCTCTGAACGTTGGCAAGGTTGATCTTTGATCATCCCCCGAGACACCCTAGGTTAGTCCTTTAGGAGTCCATCATAATAAACTGGCAATCCATTTGTTCATATCTCATCAATAATCGAGTCTATGTCAATAGAATTACGTGGTCTCTATGTGTATAACTTAGGCAAGGCTAATCTTTGATCAGCCCTCGAGGCCCCTAGGATAGGTCCTTAGGTTAGGTTCTTAGTCAAAATCTTGGAAAATACAAAAACATTGGAAAATTTGAAACTAAAAACATTTGTAAAACACCTTTTAAATACCAAAAAAAAGCCTCAAAATATTTCAAAACATCAAAAACATCCAAATATTTCAAAAAAAACCCATCCATCCCATCTTGCTTTCACTCAAAATAAACATTCGCTCATAATAAATTATCATCATCCTCAACCTTTAGTCAAACAATCAGAAACAAGTCTAGCAGGTTAAAAGTGAAAACTCAAGCGTCAAGGTCTCAAGTCTAGGTCAGTAGGTAAACAAGTTGGTCAACCCTTGGTACTAATAGCCCATCATCCAGCTTGTCCCAAATCATCTGATAACATCATGTCCTAGGATGCATCCTTCCTACAATGGACATGTTAGGTTCGCAAATCTGCACCCTGTTTGCTAAGCCTTGAGTGAACTTAGCAGATTTGGACTAACATGGGATTGCGTTCATGTTGTGGGTAACCTGTTTGAAAGCAGACCTCCAGTGATAAGGGTTGGCTTCCCCTTTTGATGCCACCTAACTACTTAATCTCTGAGATAAGTGTAAGAATTTACATAAAATAAACCTAATGCTAAAAAGAACCTAAGGTGATGCACCAAAACAACTTAGACCTGTTAATAGCCTTACACATTCAAACTAATATCTCAAAGGTTGACTCACACAACCCACTTTCCAATGCAGTTCACATCAATAATTTATAAGGAGGTTTGTAACAGTGCTTTCAAAAGGAAAATAGATTTTCACAGTCAATAACACCACTAAACAACACAACTTATAACCTGTAAGCATACATTTTATGTTAAATGGATGCAGGAATGTATGAGACAAGTTTGCAAGGAAAGATGAATTTTCACAAAAACAAATTGATCAACCATTAATGGCATACCATGAAACATGAAGAGAGAAGATAAAAATACTCTAATTTATTAATTCAAAGTGCTTACCGTATAATAGGTCTATCTGAGTTACAATACAACTCCATGAAAATAACTCCAAGAAAATAAAGCTATCCTCCTGCTGGAAAAAGAAAGAACTCCACCAAATGTTCAAAATGAGCATACTTAAGCAAAAAAAACACACCAAAACCCCCCACACAAGTGCTTCCAGAAGATTTTGGTTGGATACAATAGAAAAGGCCAAAAATAACCTTCTAGAACCTCTCCAAATTGTCCTCCACATGAAGAAAAGATAAGCCAAGTCAATAGTCACACCCAAAATGTGACAAAAATGCCTCCAAACAACTTCCCTTCCTCCAAAATTAGTCAAAATAGCATCCCACACATTCCTCACCTCTGTAAGTCATAATATATCTTCACACAAGTCTTGACCACATTCTCCATCATGCAATATGTGTGTTTTTGAAAACACATGGCTTTAAAAACATTAAGATAATGACCTTGTTTAAGTGATTCATTAAACATCACTAAACAAGTCATTTTACAATTCAAAGCATAAAATGAGGGCCCCACCATCTCCTTGTATTATATTTGCATTAAAAATCATGATAAAAGTGATTTTCAAATCACTTACATGATATCTCAAATATTGGAATCAAATATAACATGTAATGTCATATTTAAAAGCTTTCAAAAGCTTCCAAGGCATTGACCATCTCAACCTACCTTATTTTGCATTTTGACAATACACACGTGCAATATCACTGGTTTTCAAAGGCATCATATTGAGCTCAAAAACACTTGGCCAATATGGCCGACCTCCAAATTCCTTGGAAAAATATACTCTAAGTCACATGATGTTGGGCAAACACAAAGGCATCACATTTGTTGCATTGCACACTCCATATTGCATTGCTAAGGACCTAGCATAAAGTTCAAACAAGGGTAAACACCCCAAGGCATAAAATGCCTAATGCAATAACATATGATTTTTGGCCCCCATTGCATTTGACACATGTTTCAATCTTTTAAAACATGGAAAAAAAAACACCTCCATCGAATAGGGTCAAACCCTAAATAACAAAACACTAAAATGATGAGAAAACATCATCATTTGGTCGTTGAATAATTAGGAACAAGACTCTACCGCCGTGGGGTTTCAAGGGCATCACTAGAAAATGCTTTGCTGATTCATTTTTTGGTGATTCACTAAGAGAAATACCTCGACAGCAGATAAAGGCTCATTTCGTGGCTTAGAATCTGCATTTTTTCCACCTTTTGGATTCATTTGATGAGTAAAGGCCACGACCTATAGAACATCTTTTGACTCTTATATTTCATTTTTTCTCCTTGTTATTGCTCTTCTCCATTACAACCGTCATGAGAACTCAAATGAAACTTTATTAGAAGCGGAAGCTTGAAGTTTTGCAAGATTTTTTTTTTTGAGCAAAAGCTCCAGGTGAGTTAAATCGACTCCTTTTTCTGATTTTGAGCAAAATAAAACCTATGTTTTTGCTTCTCCATCTTGAAAAGAAAGCATGAAATGCTTGTTTTATTTTCTACATTTTTTAATGATGACACTCCATTGTGTTTATTGCTGGCCTTTATGAAAAAATGCACCCTTTGGCCGCAACCATGGAAAGAATAGATGGCCTTTTCTCCTTAAAACTTTAGCATTTGCAATTTGCAAAATAACCTAGATGGGTTCTTCATTTTGTAGTCCATTCAAACCCAGACGGTTTCCTTTCCATTCTTCTTTGTATCTATAGATTTTGACAGAGCCGATATGGCATATTTTGATTTCTTGAAGAAACTCAAATTTTTCTTGTAGAAATGCAAACGGGTTTTGTAAATGCACTCTCTTTTTTGTAATCTGTAGTAATGTTGTTTTGAACTTTGAAACCCTAGATGGGTTTTTCATATTTTGCAAAAACAGAGGTTTGCTTAGCCACGACCTGTTATAATACATGAAATGGCTTTCATTTTTACCATTCCTTGACTACCTCTTCATTTTGGTGCCTCCATAATAGATTTTCATGATGAACCCAAATGGGTTTTTTTTAGTTTGAAAGCAGTCTTCAGATTTTGTCAAAAAATGATTCAATGCCACTGCACAGTGTGAGCATAATGAAAAGCTTCAATTTTGAAAACTGGGTTTTCTATGAGCATCTGAATTGATTTTCTACTTTTCTTTTATGTAGAATGTCTTTGAAAACAAAAAACCCCCCAAAGTGGGTTTGGTCATTGTGAATAACTTCTACATTCAACACTTCTTTTGAGAGTACCATACTCTTCGTTTGTTGGTGATACCTCTTCATGTTCACAACACTCATGGTAACCTCTGCATTAGCTTCAAACACTTGAAAAAACATTACTGTATGCAACTTTGGCACCATGATAAATATAATGGATTACCTCATAAATCATTTATGCTTGAGTGTCCTTCGAGTGTATAGAAAAAATGAAGATAAATCTGTAGCTTACCATCTTCATTGTAGTAGATGTTCACAATGTTTGAACTTTAAACTATGCTTTTCACTTATTGATGATGTTCACCATTAACTTATTGATGATGTTCACCATTAACATGAATGTAGACTTGCATTAGAATGCAAGAAACCAATAATGAAATGCACTCCCTCTGCCGGGTTCTTTTCTCCTTTGACTGCTCTTTAACATGCAAACATTACCATTACGCATGCTTAGTGACCAATCACTTAAGGTAGGTCTACTAGCTGTTCATAAACATTGGACTGTGATACTAGTCATGTCCTCCCTTTTTGCCTACCTTATTCTTGAATTTTTAATGTGTGTGGCCACCCCTCATGATTCTTTCATGATTATAATTGCCCTGATTTTGTCTCATCACTGTAATTTCTCTTTTGTTGTCATGGATGCATGATGTCATAATGATGAAAGCCACTTTAACCTCCTACAATTTTATAACTTTCCCTGTTGACTATCTCTGAACCCCAGATATGACCATAATTTGTAGATTGTTGCTATCACAAGGCAGATTTTGATAATACCCTTTTACTAATCATGACTAGCATTGAAATTTCTTTCTTTGCATAGGTTTGTAACTTGGTAATAGGCTGCTTTCTCATGTGCAATATCTCTTCATATTGGTGGATGAAATGCTAAGGTTTGACCATACTGACTGTCCTTTACTTGTGCTCTGACCTTGTTGTGAATGGACTGTATTTCATGTCCTTTGATGATCATGCTTATTTATGAACTTTCAGGTAGAGACACTATCACAATAACATCCTTTTGATGGCAGTTCCATAAATACTTTCTATAGCAATTGTATCTTGATCACATCATATGAGGGTTCCAGTGCTGTCATTGACCTCTTGCAATGGCATGTTCATAATATGCATATTATCTGTGTCAACTAGAGTTGATGTTTCTTGAATGTCTTTGCATTTTGTGCCTTTCCTTAAACCATCGTGCATTGAATGTTATCTAGCAAACTTGTTTGTCTAATGTTTGATTGAGAAGGCCTTGAATAGAGCCTTGTGCAACTCCAGATTTTGTTTTTTCTTGCTATCCTGTTTGACATGCTTGGAATTCTTTCAAGCTTATCATATTCCCAATCTAGAAGACAACATATAACTTTCATTTATCTCACTTATGAGGGCAACAAGTCATGGATTCTTTGATTTTCTCCTTTCACTCTTTCAGGCCATGATCTCACAGGCAGATTTTTAAAATAGGTGGCCATGTTTATTTGCCATGAAAAAAATTATGCTTTGTTTTGAGTACACCCCCATACTTGCCAACTTGTAATTTCTTTGATGTATATGCAGCTGATCTTTGTTGTTGGTTGGCTGTACTCTTCATTGCATGGCTCATATCATAGTTCATTATTTTCCACCAAGGTGAAACATGGCTCATTTGCTCCATTTTTTGAATGTAGTAACTACCCCTGCTGTCATGTAGCATACATTATTATTGTTGTCCTTCATGATACCATTGTAGCATGCATTTTTTACTGTCCTTATCAATGACAATGACCTTCATTTATTGCATTCATTTTCACAAGTACACCTATGAATGAACACTATCAATTCCATTTGCCTCTTGTAGCTCTTGCAAAGGTGTTGTCCTTTGTACTTGTATCATGACCTTGACTCAACCATTGCTCTCTTTCTGGTTATGTGTAATAAATACACATTGTCTCCTCATTTTAATTTTATTGGACAACCACAAGTTACCTATGTTGGTGACCTAAAAACTCACCTTCCTATGTGATATGTGGCTGCCCAATAGGGTTACGATGAGAGGGGCTTGACAACATCTTGGAATGATTCCTCATTTTTTAAGAGATGCATAATTGAACTTTATGCATCTATGAAGTCACTTACTTCTTTCATAAACATATCATGGATCTTCTTAAGAAGCTTGAAGGACATATCAACAAAATATGTTGCATCTTTTGAATCTGTTAATGAAATTTGATCAACTGGTGTGATTCCATATTGATTTAATGCATTGATAACAGATAAATCTTTGATCAAGTTGCTCAATTTATTTTTTCTTTCGAAGCATGCCGAGCTCTACCCTTGTGGAAGCCACATTTAACCCACATGCTGTATTTAATCTAAATCAAAACAGTAACCAAACTTGTCCTAAATCTGCACATGAAGCAAACAATTAGAAAATAAATGCATATGTTGGATGTGTTTGATGACTTCATTGTTTTCCAGGACATCCAAGGTTTGCATGCTTGTTTTATGCAATTATGTATCAGTTTATACATGCATAGGTAGGTGTGTATGTAAGGGTTGAGATCTTTCATTGCTTAGAACCTCACTCTAATATCATTGTTTTTCAGATGCGGGGGCTAGGACCACTACAGAGTTGGGGAGGACTCAAGTAGCTTGGAGCAACAACAATAGGGCAATTGGGCAACCTTGTAACCAGTCATTCTCAAGCAATCACTGGTCTCCATTCTTTCACGCACATTGTTTATTGTTTACTTACTCATGTATAAATTATTTTCATATTTCCATGGAATAAGTAAAGTTAGTCCCTTGGCTTGTGAGGGACATGCACACTTCATGATTATCAATAAAGATTACATTTGTATACATATGGTTCTCTTTTCTCATCTGCTGTAATTGCAACATCGAAATGAAAATGTAAATCTGTTTTATTTGACAATCTTTATTAGGCATATTGGCTTGACTTAGAAAACTTATGGTTTATCTTTTAAATGTTTAAACAATACAAAAGAATAAACACTAAGTTACCTAATTTTAGCTAAAAGCTAAAAATCAGGTAACATTTTTAGCGACATCTGCTATATGTTTGCCTGCTAAACATGAGACCAGCTACCTAAGTATGTCCATTGGGCACGGGGTCACTCAAAAAACTAACACCACTTGAAAACAACATTGTAAGTTGTTGTAACTCACCAGAACAACAAGAGACACATTGAAATTTATTGAAAAACCCAACACTGTAGAATGAAAACTATCTAACTATGCTGAAAAGCACTTAGGGAAAACTGGAAATGCATCTAAAATGAAACTACACTACCTACTCTAACCAGCAAAAAGGCTGGTCAAATGAACCCATTAACTGGTTGGTTGAAATAGCTACCCTTTCTAAAAAATTTACAATGTTTTCTATGCTGAAGAGCAACTAGAAGGAAATGGAACACAAATGAAAATTCAACAGATAGCTACAATATCTCTCGAAGAACATATACAAGCCTACTAACCTTTTCATATGGAATGTAAACATTCCTGTTCAGAGGTGGAAAGGTAACTTGAGTGTGCTCCTCCTTAGCTGTACCCTCATGCTTGGGTGCAATCAAGGTATCAATATCTTTATTGGCCTCAATTCTGGCTAGATGCTTGATCGGGCATCCTCTGGAAAGTGTGAATCCATAACTTGTCATGCAGGTTTCCTGTAACTCCAAATCATGTCGTTGTTCCTCATCCTATTCTTGATATTTTGCTTCAAAGGATGCTGGTTCAACAACCAAAATTAGGTAAAAAGAGGCTTCTTCATGAGCCAAAACTGACTGTAGATCATCCCAAAATGAAAATACTTCATGAGCCAAAGCTTCACTCTCATATTGATTTTCATGAACCAGCAACTCATCACACAGCTGAACATCAAGTAGCCGTCCCAAATCTTGTGTTATCACAAGCATACCTTCTTCACTTTGTTCAACAAATGAAGGCAACCCATCATACCAAAACATATCAGTCTCTTTTTCACCTAGCTCCTCATGTCTCCCCTTGCTGGTTGGGACAACACAGTTCATCTTCATGAGCTATTTCTTTGATCTCATCTTGTTGATTGGAATCATCCAATTCCTGAGATGCAAGATAAAACATGACTGTTTCTTCCACAAAACTAGGGAGATCATCAAATAAATTAGTAAGGGATTGATGCTCAAGCTCTATTTCACTTGACATACTAGTATTTACTTGATGCTCCTCACTAGAAGACTATTTATTATCCAAGCTTGAAATGAAAACTTCCAAATCATCCCAAAACAACTCCTCATCAGTTTGCTCAATATCTTTAATGATAAGAGGATTATCATTTTCTTCAGGAAAACATTGTTGAGGGAAGAGAAGACCCTGTTCCTTTGCATCTATCTGTTGTTTTGTGATCAAAATCTGATCTGACTAGTTATCCACCTCTATACATGAAAACTCATCAGCTGCATGAGCAATGACTTGAGGATCCCCATGTTCTAGAATTTGCTGTTCTAAATGGTTGGGCTCCTCAGCACATTGTTGAAAACCTTGCTTCTCAATTGGAAGGTCTAGCTTCTCAAGTTTGACCTCATAAGAGCCTTCCACTTGGGGAATATCTTCAATCTATTTTCCCATTAGCTCAGCCTCCTCCTATTTGATATTTTCTACTGTAGTCGGTAACATGCTACAACTAAATGCATTGGATTTACTTTGCTGATCCTCTCCATGAGGAGTAGGTCATCTGGATCAATAGGCTTCTCTTGAGGGATGATGGACTGATCTTGTACATGCACTACATTCTCTTGAATTGAATTGAATTGAATTCTTTGAAACTTGGAATTTCAAAATGAGAAGACTTACTAGGGGATTCTAGAGGCTTATTTTTCCTAAAGCTTGCAAACTTGTACTTGGGAAATTCTTGTTTGGAAAATCTCAGCCTCATTTTTGCATCCTTTGTAACAAGTTGTTGGGCAAGATTCTCCTCAAATTGCCTCTTTTTGGCCTCCCATTCTTATTCATCTGTCTGAGCTTGGTAAGCTTCCTATTTCTACTGCCAATCAACCTCTTGCTGTCCTTCAAGGATACAATCCTGTGAGCAATCATAGGCTGGACAAACGAACCATTCTTATTGTATATTCAATTCACTCTTTCTAAACTGCTCTTCAAGAAACATGTTTCTTATCCTCAATGTTAAATATGGATTGTGGATTTGTTTGAGCTTATCCTCAAAAATTTTAAACTCTTGAAGCTGATCATAGGGATTGATCTGTTGATTACTAGAAAAATGGTGGCCTTGGGATTGATCTTGAGCACATACTGACTACCATGATGGTTGAGTAGGGGTGGGAGGGTGGCAAACTTGTGGAGAATATTGATAATATCCTGTAGCAAAGACATTTGAAATAAAAAAAGCTGCATGCTCATTTTGATGTGGCTAGTAATTGGGTATATGAGCAGCATTTTCATGAAATGAGGGATGATAGAACATGTATTCATAAAATGTAGACATATTGGAGCATTCATAGAAGCTAGAAATTCATTGAAATTTCTTGTAAAACAAGAAAACTAGGTCTAAGTTTTCTAGAAATAAGAACATGCTAGCACTTAATCTGCCTAAAACCAGTTGTTATTCTTTCAGAGTCACCAGGTATGTAAAGAGAATTCCTCCAAAAGGTTGAAACTACTGCTGTACACAACAAACATCAACAATAAAATGCATAAAAATGAACTGAGAAGCAATTCACTGTCCCAGGCGTGCCAAAACTATTAGGTTCCCAAATCTGCACCCTATTTGCTAAGCCTTGAGTGAACTTAGAAAATTTGGACTAACATGGGATTGCGTTTAGGTTGTGGGTAACCTATTTGAAAGTAGACCTCCAGTGATAAGGGCCGACTTCCCCTTTTGATGCCACCTAACTACTTAATCTATGAGATAAGGGTAAGAATTTGCATAAAATAAACCTAATGCTGAAAAGAACCTAAGGTGATGCACCAAAGCAACCTAGAACTGTTAATAGCCTTACACATTCAAATTAATATCTCAAAGCTTGATTCACACAACCCACTTTCCAATGCAATTCACATCAATAATTTATAAGGAGGTCTGTAACAATGCTTTCAAAAGGAAAATAGATTTTCACAGTCAATAACACCACTAAACAACACAACTTATAACCTGTAAACATACATTTTATGTTAAATGGATGTAGGAACATGAGAAAAGTTTGCAAGGAAAGATGAATTTTCACAAAAATAAACTGATCAACCATTAATGGCATACCATGAAACATGAAGAGAGAAGATAAAAATGCTCCAATTTATTAATTCAATTTGCTTACCGTATAATAGGTCTGTCTGAGTTATAATACAACTCCATGAAAATAACTCCAAGAAAATAAAGCTATCCTCTTGCTGGAAAAAGAAAGAACTCCCCCAAATGTTCAAAATGAACATACATAAGCAAAAAAAAACACCAAAACCCCCCACACAAGTGCTTCCAGAAGATTTTGGTCGGATACAATAGAAAAGGCCAAAAATAACCTTCTAGAACCTCTCCAAATTGTCCTCCACATGAAGAAAAGATAAGCCAAGTCAACAATCACACCCAAAATGTGACAAAAATGCCTCCAAACAACTTCCCTTCCTCCAAAATTAGTCAAAACAACATCCCACACATTCCTCACCTCTACAAGTCATAATTGGTCTTCACACAAGTCTTGACCACATTCTCCATCATGCAATATGTGTGTTTTTGAAAACACATGGCTTTAAAAACATTAAGATAATGACCTTGTTTAAGTGATTCATTAAAAATCACTAAACAAGTCATTTTACAATTCAAAGCATAAAATGAGGGCCCCACCATCTCCTTGTATTATATTTGCATTAAAAGGCATGATAAAAGTGATTTTCAAATCACTTACATGATATCTCAAATATTGGAATCAAATATAACATGTAATGTCATATTTAAAATCTTTCAAAATCTTCCAAGGCATTGACCATCTCAACCTACCTTATTCTGCATTTTGACAATACACAAATGTTCAATATCACTAGTTTTCAAAGGCATCATATTGAGCTCCAAAACACTTGGCCAATATGTCCAACCTCCAAATTCCTTGGAAAAATATACTCTAAGCCACATGATGTTGGGAAAACACAAAGGAATCACATTTGTTGCATGGCACACTCCATATTGCATTGCTAAGGACCTAACATAAAGGTTAAACAAGGGTAAACACCCCAAGGCATAAAATTCCTAATGCAATAACATATGATTTTCGGCCCCCATTGCATTTGAAACATGTTTCAATCTTTTAAAACATGGAAAAAAAACACACCTCCATCAAATAGGGTCAAACCCTAAATAGCAAAACACCAAAATGATGAGAAAACATCATCATTTGGTCGTTGAATAATCAAGAACAAGAATCTGCCGCCCTAGGGTTTCAAGGGTATCACTGGAAAATGCTTTGCTGACTGCTTTTTTGGTGATTCACTGAGGGAAACACCTCGACAACAGGTAAAGGCTCATTTCATGGCTTAGAATCTACAATTTTTCCACCTTTTGGATTCATTTGATGAGTAAAGGCCACAACCTGTAGAGCATCTTCTGACTCTTGTGTTTCATTTGTTCTTCCTTTTATTGCTCTTCTCCATTACATCCATCATGATAACTCAAATGAAACTTTATTAGAAGTGAAAGCTTGAAGTTTTGCAAGATTTTTTTTTTGAGCAAAAGCTCCAGGTGAGTTAAATTGACTCATTTTTCTGATTTTGAGCAAAATAAAACCCATGTTTTTGCTTCTCCATCTTGAAAAGAAAGCACAAAATGCTTGTTGTATTTTCTGCATTTTTTAATGAGGACACTCCATTTTGTTTACTAGTTGCTTTTATGAAAAAATGCACCCTTTGGCTGCGGCCATGGAAAGAATAGATGGCCTTTTCTCCTTAAAACTTTAGCATTTGCAATTTGTAAAATAACCCAGATGGGTTCTGTGTTTTGTAGTCCATTCAAAGCCAGATGGTTTCCTTTCCATTCTTCTTTGTATTTGTAGATTTTGACAGGGCCCAGATGGGTTATTTTGATTTCTTGAAGAAAATAAAAATTTTCTTGTAGAAATGCAAACGGGTTTTGTAAATGCACTCTATTTTTTGTAATCTGTAGCAATGTTGTTTTGAACTTTGAAACCCTAGGTGGGTTTTCCATATTTTGCAAAAACAGAGGTTTGCTTAGCCACGACCTGTCATAATACATGAAATGGCTTTCATTTTTACCATTCCTTGACTGCCTCTTCATTTTGTTGCCTCTATATTATATTTTCATGATGAACCAAAATGGGTTTTTTCAGTTTGAAAGCAATCTTCAAATTTTTTCAAAAAATGATTCAATGCCACTGCATAGTGTGAGCATAATGAAAAGCTTCAATTTTGAAAACAGGGTTTTCTGTGAGCATCTGAATTGATTTTCTACTTTTCTTTTCTATAGAATGTCTTTGAAAACAAAAAACCCCCCAAAGTGGGTTTGGTCATTGTGAATAACTTCTGCATTCGACACTTCTTTTGAGAGTGCCATACTCTTCCTTTGTTGGTGATACCTCTTCATGTTCACAACACTCATGGTAACCTCTGCATTAGCTTCAAACACTTGAAAAAACATTACTGTATGCAACTTTGGCACCATGATAAATATAATGGATTACCTCATAAGTCATTTATGCTTGAATGTCCTTCGAGTGCATAGACAAAATGAAGATAAATCTGTAGCTTACCATCTTCATTGTAGTAGATGTTCACAATGTTTGAACTTTAAACTATGCTTTTCACTTATTGATGATGTTCACCATTAAATGAATCATGAATGTAGACTTGCATTAGAATGCAAGAAACCAATAATGAAATACACTCCCTCTGCCGGGTTCTTTTCTCCTTTGACTGCTCTTTAACATGCAAACATTACCATTACGCATGCTTAGTGACCAATCACTTAAGGTAGGTCTACTAGCTGTTCATAAACATTGGACTGCGATACTAGTCATGTCCTCCCTTTTTACCTACCTTATTCTTGAATTTTTAATGTGTGTGGCCACCCCTCATGATTCTTTCATGATTATAATTGCCCTGATTTTGTCTCATCACTGTAATTTCTCTTTTGTTGTCATGGATGCATGATGTCATAATGATGAAAGCCACTTTAACCTCCTACAATTTTATAACTTTCCCTATTGACTATCTCCGAACCCCAGATATGACCATAATTTGTAGATTGTTGCTATCACAAGGCAGATTTTGATAATGCCCTTTTACTAATCATGACTAGCATTGAAATTTCTTTCTTTGCATAGGTTTGTAACTTGGTAATAGGCTGCTTTCTCATGCAATATCTCTTCATATTGGTGGATGAAATGCTAAGGTTTGACCATACTGACTGTCCTTTACTTGTGCTCTGACCTTGTTGTGAATGGACTGTATTTCATGTCCTCTGATGATCATGCTTATTTATGAACTTTTAGGTAGAGACACTATCACAATAGCATCCTTTTGATAGCAGTTCCATAAATACTTTCTATAGCAATTGTATCTTGATCACATCATATGAGGGTTCCAGTGCTGTCATTGACCTCTTGCAATGGCATGTTCATAATATGCATATTATCTGTGTCAACTAGAGTTGATGTTTCTTGAATGTCTTTGCATTTTGTGCCTTTCCTTAAACCATCATGCATTGAATGTTATCTAGCAAACTTGTTTGTCTAATGTTTGATTGAGAAGGCCTTGAATAGAGCCTTGTGCAACTCCAGATTTTGTTTTTTCTTGCTGTCCTATTTGACATGCTTGGAATGCTTTCAAGCTTATCATATTCCCAATCTAGAAGATAACATATAACTTTCATTTATCTCACTTATGAGGGCAACAAGTCATGGATTCTTTGATTTTCTCCTTTCACTCTTTCGGGCCATGATCTCACATGAAGATTTTTAAAATAGGTGGCCATGTTTCTTTGCCATGAAAAAAATTATGCTCTATTTTGAGTACTCCCCCATGCTTGCCAACTTGTAATTTCTTTGATGTATATGCAACTGATCTTTGTTGTTGGTTGGCTGTACTCTTCATTGCATGGCTCATATCATAGTTCATTATTTACCACCAATGTGAAACATGGCTCATTTACTCCATTTTTTGAAAGTAGTAACTACCCCTAATGTCATGTTGCATACATTTATTATTGTTTTCCTTCATGAGACCATTGTAGCATGCATTATTTACTGTCCTTATCAATGACAATGGCCTTCACTTGTTGCATTCATTTTCACAAGTACACCTATGAATGAACACTATCAATTCCATTTGCATCTTGTAGCTCTTGCAAAGGTGTTGTCCTTTGTACTTGTATCATGACCTTGACTCAACCATTGCTCTCTTTCTGGTTATGTGTAATAAATACACATTGTCTCCTCATTTTAATTTTTTTGGACAGTCACATGTCACCTATGTTGGTGACCTGAAAACTCACCTTCCTATGTGATGTGTGGCTGCCCAGTAGGGTTATGATGAGAGGGGATTTCCAACATCTTGGAATGCTTCCTCATCAATTAAGAGATGTATAATTGAACTTGATTCATCTATGAAGTCACTTACTTCTTTCATAAACAAATCATGGATCTTCTTAAGAAGATTGAAGGACATATCTACAAAATATGTTGCATCTTTTGAATCTGATAATGAAAGTTGATCAACTGGTGTGATTCCATATTGATTTAATGCATTGATAACAGATAAATATTTGATCAAGTTGTTCAATTTCCTTTTTCTTTCAAAGCATTCTGAGCTCTACCCTTGTGGGGCCACATTTATCCCACATGTTGTATTTAATCTAATTCAGAACAGTAACCGGACTTGTCCTAAATTTGCACATGAAGCAAACAATTATAAAATAAATGCATATGTTGGGTGTGTTTGATGACTTTGTTGTTTTCTAGGACATCCAAGGTTTTCATGCTTATTTTATGCACTTATGGATCAGTTTATACATGCATAGGTAGGTGTGTATGTAAGGGTTGAGATATTTCATTGCTTAAAGCCTCACTCTAATATCATTGTTTTTTCAGATGCAGGGGCTAGGAGCACTACGGAGTTTGGGAGGACTCAAGCAGCTTGGAGCAACAATAATAGGGCAATCGAGCAACCTTGTAACCAATCATTCTTAGGCAATGACTGGTCTCCATTCTTTCATGCACATTTTTTATTGTTTACTTACTCATGTATAAATTATTTTCATATTTCCATGGAATAAGTAAAGTTAGTCCCTTGGCTTGTGAGGGACATGTACACTTCATGATTATCAATAAAGATTACATTTGTACACATATGGTTCTCTTTTCTCATTTGTTGTAATTGCAACATCGAAATAAAAATATAAATCTGTTTTATTTGACAATCTTTATTAGGCATATTGTCTTGACTTAGAAAACTTATGGTTTATCTTTTAAATGTTTAAACAATACAAAAGAATAAACACTAAGTTACCTAATTTCATCTAAAAGCTAAAAATCAGGTAATAGGACATCAACATCAAGCATCACCATAGTTTAGTCTTGAAGAATATTAGCTGGTTTGTTTACTTGATTTTTGTCTTTTGACTTATCTTATTGTGCTCGTTGCAATGACCTCTCGATGATGTCCAAACAAAGGGATTTAGAGAGAAAGAAATGGGTCAACGATTATTATCTTTTATCTGATGTGCTTGTTGGATATTTTTGTAATATAACCTTGGTCATGTGTGCTTTGTTTGGTTTGTAGGGAGGATGTTTTAGGTGTCTTGTTGACCACATAGGAAGGCTTTCCTTTCTATGTTTTGGTTTGAGATATTTGAAATATCTGAACTACATTCTAAATAGTGTTCCGTATGCTAGGTGTGAACATGAGTACTCCTATCTGATTATTGAGTCAAATTCCATCACACTAGGTGCAACACCATCCTAGTTCTTTATACCTTGATGCATCGTGCCTATGTGTGTTATCAAACATAAGGTAAGTAAGCCCTTTTAAGAATACCAATTCTTGATAAGCAATACATCATCATCATCATCATCATCATCATCTGTAATAAAGTCTCGTAGATCATGGACTTGTTGGATCCTCTTGTCATCATCTCATTTCTTCTTTCTTCTCTTCGTGCTAACATTGTACCATGACAGCTAATCAAAAACATCATCAATGAATCCATCATGCATCCACAAACCGTCAGCATGCTGCATATCATGCATATCATGTACATAATAGAAAACATTGATCATCTCACATGCATTGCATTTCCATCATTTACATCATAATATAAATTGGTTATTCTAAGCATCTCATAAACCATACATTTGCATCCATTGCATAAACATATATGAATCATCATATCATACATGGAAAATATACTGAAAAAGAAGAGGAACATGTCGTAACATCCCATACATCTCATAATCATAACATATAACATCATCCATTAGGGGCATAATATAGATATGTTAGTCTAAGCACATTAAAATCATTTGCATATCATAAAAATTTTCATCCATACATCATCATCATAAAAGTGCATATAAATAATACAAAAAACAGAAATGCATCCATGACATCCATGACATCCATAAACATCTGCATAAACATACATCGCATCATATAGAATCACATCACATAGACATCCATCCATAATGCATGAATAAAATAAGAAACATCTCATAATGAATTGATCATATCATATATATATATAAATGTAACTGTCAAAGTACAAATTAGGATCATGTGTATCAATCAGTGTACAAATTCCCACAAGGCTATAAAAAATGGAGCTCGTGGATCTCAAAAAGAATGATGTCGATCAAAACTATATGAGCTATCCCTCGAGGTTGCTCCCCTCGCCTGCCTGCCTCTCTAGTTGTTCCTCTGCTTGTCTCATGCCAGTCTGCTGGGAGTACTCTAGTACCCGAGCTGCTGCAGGTAAAACCTACCGATAGTGATGTCGGTAATACTCGACCTCCCATACTGCCTCGTGGTACATCCACCCCAGGACTATCCTGCCCTGTGATACAACAACCATACTCTTTAGCTGTTGTCTCCTGCCAACCTCCTGGGCCAGCTGCAACTCTGTCGCCTGCCTCTCTTGGCGCTCATGGTTTCTCTCTATCATGAGGGCCTGGACCTACTGTCTGGCCCGGTCCCTCTCTGTCATAAGAGTCTGTATCTATCCCTGCAACTCTTGTATCTACCCTTAAAGTTACTGAATTTGGTCATCTTGTGGGTCTGACTGCAGTGGTCGAGGTGGCTGCTGGTCTCTCTGACCTCTCTGATTTGATTGGCATGGAGGTGGTCCTCCCCCTCCTCCTCCCCTTCTGCCTCTAGGTGCCCCTGGGACCTGCCCTGCCTAACCCCTCCTCGCTGTCTGCCTCGGGGTCTCCTCCGTGGCAGTGCTGCTCTTGGGACTGTGAGACAATGTGGAGGTTTGAACCAATCATCAAAGGAACGTGTAGTTCCCAGATCTACCTATCCCTATGCATAGGCTCACGACCTAACCACTAGCTGCCTGAAACTATCAACTGCATCCAATGTTGGGATCGTCCAACCCTAGGTAGTCTCTCTAGATTTCCTCACAAAAATAGCCATGTAACAATCATCGGGGTGGTCCTGCACATCCCTGAACTATCTTGCTACCTTGTCTGGAAGGTAGCGCTTAATCATGGTGTGCTCGCACCCCCGCATAAATCAATCCTATCTAGCGTAAAATAACTATTGTACATCATCATACCAAGCAGGCGTATAAAACCATGGCTGCCAAGTAAACACTGTCATCTCATTGATAACGTGGCGCTAGTGAGGTAGGCCTAGATGTCCTGTATGTGTAAAAGTGAGGCTGCCCTGTACCTCCAAACTGTTGGGTCATCAGGCTCAACATTGACCACGGTAAGCCTCGATCAAAGCACAACTATGTGCTCCCACACCCATATGTGTAATAGTGTGACGCCGACACTGATCGCTTGACTGTCACAATAAGCGAACTCATGCAGATCATGATATAATGAGGCTAACATCACTAGTCCCCAAGCAAACAGTGTCCTCTCCCGTAGCATCCGCTCCTAGGCCAAGCCCCACCCTAGGCTAAAATATTTACCCCGCTGATCCAGAGCCACCAATTCGCTAATGATCACTGCCAGGATTAACCTAAAAACTGGCACCCAGTGTTTGTAATAGTCTAGATCAAGCTAGCCCTCAGAAAGTGTGAGCTCCTCAACCTCCAAGATCTTGAAGCATGCGTCGCCTCCAACATCGGTATCATAAATAACTCACTCACCATGGATGGGAAATTGAAAGATACGCCAAACATCCTCTAGTGTAACAGTAGCCTCGTCGATGGGTAGGTGAAAGGACGAGGTCTCGTTGTGCCACCTCTCAGCCAATGTTGTCATCATCGCCAAGTGGGTCCTCACGACAGGTGTGTAGGCAACGTACCATAGGCCGATCTCACCAAGGTGCTCCTGTCACAACTCGTGCAATTTTCTCAGTACCAAGGGTCGATGCTCACATGAAAGCACGGGCTCTTTGTCCTCTTGCACTCATAAAGTCACAACGTCAAAATTCGTAAATTTTTTTGACCTCGTTTGGAGTTTTCGACACAAGAACAATGATTATGTTGCTATTTGCAATGGCGTCTCCCTTTGGAAACTCCAAATAGTGACACTAGATCCCTTCAAAATGCAAACCGAGCTGTGACATCGCTATTTGTATATGTGGGCCCCTTTGACTTGAAAACCCTAAAACCTAATTGACCCATGACCTCGCCATCTGGAGTTTGGACCCCTGAAGCTAAACTGCGATGCGGTGTCGCAAGTCACAATGGTGACATGATTTGAAGCTTAGTGTCACTGATTATGCACTTTTAGCATCGCTAGAAAGTTTGACCCTTCAAAACGTAATAAATGCGCTTGAAAATCAAAATTAAAGGTCAGGTTAGGATCACATACCACTGGTCCTACGCCTGGAGGTTGCTGGTACACTCGAACTCACTCAGAAATGTGTCGGGGAAGCACTCTTTACGCCATTCTGTAGGAGGGTTAGACCTCAAAATGAAGGAATTCTCAAAGTGTGAATGTGAAAATGAATGGAAAGTGACCCCTCCGTGGCTATTTAAGCATGAAAATTAGGGTTTTTTGCCCCTTTTTAGTTGTCAAACTAGGGTTTTGCGCCCCCAACCTCGTTGTTGCCCAACCGAAGCTCATTTCAGGTTTTTTCTCAGATTTTGGCATATTTTTAGCATCTTGGAGCCTTTCTGAACCTGTTAGGCAACTTGTCCTCTTTTTTTGAGAAATCAACCAAAAATCCAAATTTTTGTCCAATCTCTCGAGGGGGCAGTATACTAGCGTAATTCTTCTGCTAGGACAACAATGGAGCATCCGAAAAAATCAGAAACATTTTGAATTTTGATCTTGGCAAGGTTATTCTTTGAACCAACACAACATGTACATTGCTTCAAAGAGGGGAAAAATGTAGACGTTCAAATTATCCTAATTGATATTGTGCACCTGATCTTGATTTACTAACATCAATTCTCCCTGAATCACTTCTTTACTAACCAATTAATTAAATAAGCCTTATTTAATTAATTCATCATAATTCCTATGTTAATTAAATAAATCAACTTTATTTGATTAAATCATTATCTTCTTTTAATTAAATAAACCATTTTATTTAATTAATCCTAATATTCTTCTTTTAATTAAATAAATCACTTTACTTGATTAAATCATATTTCCTCTTTTGATTAAATAGATCACCTTTATTTGATTAAATCTAACATCATCCCTTTTAATTAAATAAATCAAACTTTATTTAATTAAATCTAATATTCATTATTCCTCCCATTTGATTTAAATAAATCTAAAAATCTAAGTCAAATGTCAAATCAAATAATTCTATCTAAGTTAATTAAATCATAATTAACTCTAACTCTAATCCTCAAATCCTTTAGATTTTGCAACTTGCACATATAAATCAACTTAATTGATTTATTAATTCTTCTATTTCATTCAAAAATGGCATCTCTTTGGAATATTCCTCCAATTTGAAATCTCCCTCCCAAAAGGACTTGTCCTCCAACATGGCATTTAAGTCTCTTACATGTCCTTTTTCTTGAGCCAAGTGGCATTAACTCATCTTTCAACTCTTCCTCCACAAGCCATCTTTTGAATTTCAAAATTCCACCTAATGGCATTTATTTGCACATTGATCAAAATGTGCTCCACCTCTCTTCAATAGCATGTTGACAAGTCACACATTGTTATTGGTTCATATTTAATCCCACATCCTTCATGTTTCTCACTTCTCCATCCTTCTTTCCTATAAATGGAAGGCTTCTCTATTGATTTTGGATCCACAACTTTATGCAAGATTACTATCTATAGATTTTTGAGCAAGTTCATCAACATTTCATTCAAGTTTTCATAGTTTCTCATCAATCTTAGCTAGGTTATTGCAAATTTCATCAAGAAGCACATTTTTCATCATCAAAGCTTGCAAGGAATTGGGAAAGGGCTACTTTCCACATCAAAGTAGCACCAATTCCCCCATGGGATGCTGGTTTGGATATTTTGAATAAGATTTCAATAAGCTTTCATTTGATATTCTAACTTTGTTTTCTTGTTCATTGCATTTTAAATGAATTGCACGAGGAATGATTGTTTTAGACTTGTTTAGTGACTAACATTGGGTTGTTTGATGATGTTTGAGCAGGTCTAGATCAAGCATTCATAGTTTGATGTTTAAGTCCTAAAGTGTTGGTGTATTTGAATTTTTGCAAAGTTAGATGAAGTGAAGGATGAAATTTGATGGAGTGAGTGAAATGTTTGACCCAATGTTTACCTAAAGTTAACCTTTTGTTTTGAAAATACCAAGGTAGTGAGAATGATGCTAGACCTCTAAAATGTGAAATCCTAAAGACTCAATGATTTAGAAAATGAGAGGACGAATGAGAATGTTCAAACCTGTTCGGGCTCTCTTAGCTTAGGCATAAAAGTTTCTCATCAAAGTGTAACAATTGCAGTAAAATATTGAAGCCCATTTTTGACCATACCTTGTTCTACGATTCCTATGTTTGAAATGGAGTGCTGGAGATTTTCCCCCATGGATTTTGATTGTTTGATGAATCATTTAGAGGAGTTGAGTATCGTGAAAAAGACCAGGATTTTGACTCCAAAATAATGCATATAGTTCTGGACTGTACCTTTAAGTGTGTCTATAAAAGTTTACTACGAATCTGTTTCTATTTTTGTGAACTGCTAGAAGGTGTTTCTTAAGAGCTTTTGGAGTGAGATGCCTAAGTCTAAAATGAGGACCTGTAGACCTTGGCTTAGGGATCCTGATTTTTTGAGAAATCATGTGAAAACATTTTAAGCTTATGGAAGAAAGGAAGATATTTATTGCCACACAGGTGTTGTTAATATGGGCCTTCCATCCTCAATATCGGTGTGTTCCTCTTCTTTGTCTAAAATGGTTGATGCCACTGTGTGTTTTTTTCTTTGTTTTCAAAAATGAAGGTTCTCAAACTACTAATAAGATTGGTTTGTTCACCGTTTATGAATTGTTGGTTAACAGATTTGTCCTTCAGAAATAACAACAGAAATTACTCAAATTTCCCAAGAGGAAGAAAAATAGTACTAACAGTTGAGTCACTTGCAATGATAATTGCAAGTGCTCTCTGCTTATTTTACAAGGCACAACTACCTTCAATAGTTATGCAATGAATGGAAACTGGGGTATGCCTTTGACCAGAAGGTAGAAAGGTAACTAACAACTGTGCATAACCATGACACAGATGCGGTGTATTAATTTTAGAATGAAGCAGATGTAGGCAAATGATACACAGTTCATATCCCACACACACAGATAATATCAAATAGAATAAGGATAGTCATATTCCCCTCTTAGATTCAATCACATATATCAAAAAAACATATTGAGGATGAACTACAGATTAACATAGGAAAATTGCAATCAAGAAAAACATTTGCAGAAAACAAAATTCTGAAAACACTTCTCATTTCTTCAATAAAACAAAGCTCAAAGTCTCTATGGTGTTCCTGTACATAGACTGAGTTCCGAAAAAATAAAACTGATTACAAATAGAAAAAGTAATTTTAACTCCTCCCCTATTTCATAGAACAACCAGAAAAAGATCCCCAAAATTGAGTCTTCGATAAGTTTTTAAAGAATGTATGTCCCCCACCGTAACTGATTCTTGAAAAGAAATAAGAATCCCTTCCTTTCCTTCCAGATGGTAACTGCCTCTTGAAAATAATGGTGAATGAAAAATGAGTCTTTTCTTTTGTAACTGTCTCTTGGAGATAAGTAGCAATATTAACTTTTCCCCTTTTAGATTAAAAATTTCATAAATTCACCTTTAAGAGTGGCTTTTAATTTCACCGGATTATCTTCAACAAATATGACCACTATAATATGACAACTCTCCATTAGCTAGTAATGATGCAATCAAGATCTGAGCAAATCTTATGAAAGGACTCCTAGTAGGATTCCTGAATCTATAATAAAGAGCTCCACACACAAACACTAGTATAGAAAATAACGTGGCTCTTGTAGGAATACCAAATCCCCATTCCCATCCATACTTGTTCTGAACATACACCATCACTATTATGCCTAACAGTTGACTGGTGTTAATGCTAAAATAAAACCAGTTGAAGAAGGAATATCTTCCTCTTCTTTCATTTTCATCGGTTTCATCAAATGATTTGCTTCGAAGGAAAAGACACAAGGCTTGATTTCCGCTGTGCCAATTGCAATGATGTAGAGAGCAAAGTATAAGAAACCAGTCTAAGCTTTGGAGGCTGGATCACACTTGGCAGTGCATTTGGGTGGCCTGAAAAACCTTATGGATGCATTTAACAACAGAAGAACTGTTCCCACAACATAGATGTAAGAGAAAGAAAATATTTTTTAGTAATGCCCCCAATATGCATTAGCAGCGAAGGCTCCAAGAAATGTAAGCACAAAGGAAGCACCTATCTAGTTTGTAACAAATTTAACAGCACGGGGTATGCTCTCATGCATCTTATACACCAAGTAGGAGAACATGTTGGCGGTAACAGAATAGTATGCAAGCCTCTCTGCCCCGACTGGGCTTAACCATCACACACTAAGCGCTGACCAGCTTAGGTGGCTGATGTGGGGCCCTATCCACTTTCCGTTTCCGTAATGCTTTCCGTTGCACTCCTTTTGACTCTTCATAGTTACTGTCACTGCTGCGGTTAAGTTTGAATTCACTTTCCAATCTCTCCCGCCCAACCCATTAAAAGCAGCGACAACCAATGAAGTACTTCTGCCCGCCTAGGAAATCGAACGACAGTAATGTGGAGTTGGTTGCACGCAAGCCACGCATTGGTGAAGATCACACTATACTGCAGGCGATACAAAAATTCAACTTCTGGTTGCTCTTTCTTACGTTTCTGTGCAGTGTGGGTACAAGAATGGCCGTCATTAACAACTTGAGGCAAATTGGGGATGGCCGTGGGCTACGCAGACGTTTCTGTGGTTGTGTCACTCATCAACATTTGGGGATTCTTTGGAAGGATTGCCTCAGGTTCCATCTCTGAACATTTTATAAGGTCTCCTTCAAAAATTTAGCTTCAAAATTCTGTTCATTTGACATTCTAGATAGGTTGCTAATGCCCTGTTTTGCATTTCAGGAAGGTGGGCTAAGTCATCTAAATAGAAACTAACTTCTAACTTATACGCAATCCTTTAACACTACCTTCTCCCAAATATGAAATACCTTCTCCCAAATATGAAATTCCCTCTGGCTGTCGGCATTTTAGCAATCACCTGCAATTTCCAGGTTGAATGTATATTGATCTTCAAGTTTTCATCTTAGATTAATTGTAGACCCATTGCTTTCAATACACTGCCTAACTAGGAAAGATTTGTTCGATACTTTACACTCACTTACCCGCACACCAATTGCAGAGATATATATGTGTTAATATTTATGCATATTCATTCTCAATCAAACACATACATGATACATGTTGCAGACCGAAGCAAATGCAAGGCAAAGTTTAAAGATATTATTAGATCGCTGCAATATACATACAAATTGTCGTAGAAATCAAGGCATCAGACACAGATAAAAGCATTATAAATCAATTTCCAATTTTTTTTTAATTTTGAGTTTGAAACTAGAATGAGAACTTTTAACGACATTTGATAAATTTTATTTGTTTTTATGCAGTGTATGAATATCATCATTTTTTTATTTTTTATTTTTATATGCCACGACCTTCAAAGCGCAGTCCCCGCCTTGGGCAACGCCATGGGAGCCATAGCGGCTACCCATGGTCGTCGCCTCCCCTGGATTGGGGTTGACTGGAAACCCCAATTTAGAAATCATTTAATTTTTTTTCAAATTTAAAACTTTCTTATGTTAATATATAATTTTTATTTATTTAATTTAATTAAAAATAATAATTTAATAACGTTTATTATATATTATTTTATTTAATTTATGCACAATGCAACAGATATATATACATTTATTGTGAAAAATAATTTTTACATAAAGACTTAGTTTTTATTCATTATTATATATTAATTTTAAATTTATTTATGCTACTCTTCTTTTAAATTCGAAAGGAAGTAAAATATGTATTTATTTGTAATCTAAATAAGACTTTAGAAGATCGTATTTATTTGTATAAACAGATTTATATAATTAGTTATTCACCTATATATTAACACCACTAATACGTGTTTGGTCTCAGCAAAATGGTGCATCAAGGTTCCCTCTAAAAAGAAACAAGCCATTCAAAGTTAGGTCCACCTTTTGAACTTTTTACAATATAATTTAGGGTACAAGATTTCAAGGAACAAATATTTTTCTAACTAATTTTTTTTATAATTTTCCATCCAAACATTTCCAAACTCATTCGAACTTTCCTTACAAATGTACTACAAGATGTAACTTTGTTTCTCTTAGGTTCGATTGTTGAAACTATACACACTATGATAAGGAAACAAGATAATAACTTTTACTTATACAACCTCGCCCCTATTCTGACAACTTTCCTTTCTTATTTACATAATTTACATTTAACATTTGTGCATCTACACAACAACCCATTTTGTATAAGTTCACCCATAGGGCTTGAATCTCTCCTAGATTCATAAGGCCCACAAATATGTAATTTGAAACTTGACCTCCCAATTAGTTTCCAACTTTGATATGCAAACTTGAGAAGAAGAAAAAAAAAATGGCCAAAAGCTCTCCTCCCAACCATAGGATTGATATTCAATCCACCCCCGAGCTCTAAGGGTTGCATAACACCTCCCATGCACATACACACACACCTATTCACTATTTTCATGGACTACTCTACAATTATAACATGATCATTTGCATATCTACAACCATTTACACTCTTAAAACAAGAAAATCCCAACACACAAGTCACAATCCAAAAGTACAAGTAAATTCAATATAAATTCCCACAAATGAATTATAAACACTACATACATTTATTTACTCATCAACAAGATCTAACAAAGGAAAAATCATACCAAAGGTTTACTATCCATCATGTGGAAGCCTCTCCTCCTCAATATTCCTTCTTCCATTCTTCCCAAGAGTTCCCCTCCAAGGTGAGAAAGCAACCAAAAGACAGAAGAAAAAACTAAGAGCAAAAAGAGAGAACCCCTTCCCCTCACAAGGGGAAGGAATAAATAGAAGGGGTAAGGCAACCACCTTTTCATAACATCCTAACCACCCAACCAACTCCAATTTTCACCACTTTTCATAAGTGGGTAATTAGAGTGGATTCCCAACTCTATTAAGGGGGTTTTATGGGATGAAAAGACCCCTAACCCATAACCCTACCACCTAGTGAACTTTTTAAACAATTAAGACCACACAAGGACTTCATAAAATATAAAATAAGTAATCAAATTAAAAAGGTGATTCAAGTAACTAATAAAACAACTTTCACATACACACAAACCCTACCACACAAAACAAGGTTAAATCGCACGTCCTTGACAAAACCAAAAATTCACAAGAATACATAAGGAAAGTAGCTATGTGACCCCCTAATCAACATTGACCAATTTTCACCTATTTACACAACCAAAAAAGGTTGTTAGTGTAGACGTCTAATTTTGATCACTTCCATATGATCAAACGCGTCTCCCTGTTCATCTGGTTGCTCATCCCCTTTGTCAATATTAATTAAACCAGGTGTTTAATTAATACCCTGCATCTTGCACAAAGGTCCTAAAGTATTCAATTTAATACTTTTCCCCTCTTCCTCCTCTAAATTAAATAAATATGCCCTTTTATTTAATTTAATCATATTCCCCTTTTAAATTAAAATTCATTTTTTAATTCATCTTTTCTCTCTCATGGTCACATCCTCCAACTTTTTCAAGTTGGTCCTTAATCCATTTTAATTACTTCATCTTCTTCTAATTAACCAGGGTTAGCATGTGCACACCCTTAATCATCATTAAGGTCACATCCTCCATAATTTCCCACTTGCCTCTAATCAGTCATTAGCCTATCTAACTGGGTACTTGCACAACCTTAATCATTTGATTAGCCTAACCTAATCCTCATCCTATTTATGGCACATGTCCTTGAGTCAACCTTATTAAAGGCTTTCTCCTTTTGGACAAGGCATCCCCCTTCCCCATGTGAATTTTTAATTCACCTTTTAATCCCCCAAGGCACCCAAAAGGAATTTTTAATTCCTTCACTTCTCCCCACATGTCCTTTATTCATTCTTTATTCTTTCTCTCATCCCCATAAGGATATTTGAGGAATTTTTAATTCCCCACTTGTCCTCTCACCCACATGGGGACAAGGACCTCCTTTATGAGGAGATCTTGTCCAATCCCAAGGTACTTTGTACCCCTCTCCATGTCATGTCCTTTTCCCTCCACCTCATGTCCACTTCACCTTTTAGGGCTATCTCACATGCCACATGTCAAGATGTGAGGGCTTGTGAGTTCTCAACTCACCTTAGCCCTACATCTTGATATTTGGTGGATCAATCTCACCGTCCATTTCCCCTAGGATTTCCCAAAAATCCTATAAATACCCCCTCTTTTCTCTCATTTTGGGAGATCATTTGTGCTAGCCAAACTCTTGCAGTTTTGTTTCTCAACCTCTACTTAGCCATTTTCACATTTTCATCCACTTGCATCCATCTTCACATCCTCATCTAGCTTGCATCTTGCCATCCAAGGAGCATACACGTCAAAGATCGAAGGGCCAACCAAAGGATCAACTCAACGCAAGGTATAAAGTTCCATTTTGTGGCTGTCTTGTTTTGTTTCCAACTTAGGCTAATCTTGAAGTGTAGGTTGTTTTAAGTTATTTATTTGCACTCTTTTAACTTGTTGCTTGCTTTCTAACACCATCTAATTCGACCTATCACATTTCTGGCACGCCCGGTGGGACCCACAAATGGGTCTATTTTCTTCACATTTGCTATTTTTTGCATTTTTCAAGGTCCAGGTTACAGGGTGGTGGACTGGGCCTAACAGGGTGGCGGATCTGTCTAGAGGTGGTAGACTGGGCCTAACAGAGTGGCAGACTGGGCCTAATAGAGTGGCAGATTTGTCTTCCGGTGGCGGATTTGTCCTGCTGTGGTGGACCTGTCCTTCAGTGGTGGACTGGTCCTGACAGAGTGGTGGATTGGTCCTGACAGAGTGGCGGACCTGTCGTCCAGAAGGTAAAAAATTTCCAGTTTTTCCCGAATTATCTTTTGGTAAAATAGGAACATAGTTTAATTAAAGGGGTGTCAATAAACCTTGCTTGGCATGTTTGGGAAGGCTATTTGACGTATCCAATCCCCTTGCGCCATTTGGCGATCCTGGGTGACGAGAAATCATAGCTTTCCAAGTCCTTTTGAGTCACCTATTTTTCACTTTCTTAGCGGGACCTGCTTGGGGATTTCATCACCCCAAGGGACGATTCCAACCACGCGTACCGGCGGGGTATATAAAGGGGGGAGAGCGAAAGCTGTACCCCAATCCAACCACGTTGTAATTGGTGAAGCGTCG
>VDFB02026318.1:250206-317113 GCA_007258455.2 Sequoia sempervirens
AATACACTAAACTAGGGTGTTTAATTAATACCTCAGATCTTGCACAAAGGTCCTAAAGTATTCAATTTAATACTTTTCCCCTCTTCCTCCTCTAAATTAAATAAATATGCCCTTTTATTTAATTTAGTCATATTCCCCTTTTGAATTAAAATTCATTTTTTAATTCATCTTTTCTCTCTCATGGTCACATCCTCCAACTTTTGCAAGTTGGTCCTTAATCCATTTTAATTACTTCATCTTCTTCTAATTAGCATGTGCACACTCTTAATCATCATTAAGGTCATATCCTCCATAACTTCCCACTTGCTTCTAATGAATCATTAGTCCCTCTAACTGAGTACTTGCACAACCTTAATCATTTGATTAGCCTAACCTAATCCTCATCCTATTTATGGCATATGTCCTTGAGTCAACCTTATTAAAGGCTTTCTCCTTTTGGACAAGGCATCCACTTCCCTATGTGAATTTTTAATTCACCTTTTAATTCCCCAAGGCACCCAAAAGGAATTTTTAATTCCTTCACTTCTCCCCACATGCCCTTTATTCATTCTTTATTCTTTCTCTCATCCCCATAAGGATATTTGAGGAATTTTTAATTCCCCACTTGTCCTCTCATCCACATGGGGACAAGGACCTCCTTTATGAGGAGATCTTGTCCAATCCCAAGGTACTTTGTACCCCTCTCCATGTCATGTCCTTTTCCCTCCACCTCATGTCCACTTCACCTTTTAGGGCTATCTCACATGCCACATGTCAAGATGTGAGGGCTTGTGAGTTCTCAACTCACCTTAGCCCTACATCTTGATATTTGGTGGATCAATCTCAACTGTCCATTTCCCCTAGGATTTCCCAAAAATCCTATAAATACCCCCTCTTTTCTCTCATTTTGGGGAGATCATTTGTGCTAGCCAAACTCTTGCAGTTTTGTTTCTCAACCTCTACTTAGCCATTTTCACATTTTCATCCACTTGCATCCATCTTCACATCCTCATCTAGCTTGCACCTTGCCATCCAAGGAGCATACACGTCAAAGATCGAAGGGCCAACCAAAGAATTGACTCAACGCAAGGTATAAAGTTCTATTTTGTGGCTTTGTCTTGTTTTGTTTCTAACTTAGGCTAATCTTGAAGTGTAGGTTGTTTAAGTTGTTTATTTGCACTCCTTTTGGCTTGTTGCTTGCTTTCTAAACACCTCTATTCGACCTATCACAGTTAGTATTACTCATGATTAATAATAATAATTGAAGCAAATGACATATGAAAGATAACATTCAAAGAATAGTAATCAACAAGAAAATTAAATCCACTAATCCACACAAGTAACATATTATTTAACACTCCCTACTTGCATAATACTTAATCAATAATTGATCATACTTTTTATTATCAAAATATCACCACTTATGACAATAATCTATTTAGCTTACAACGAATACTACTATAAGTAAACATTAAATATCACTCATCATCATTATAATTAAATCTACTCACACCCATAATATATAATCACCTAACATCATGTAATTCTCATAATATATAGAATAATATTACCAATAACCAAACATCTTGATCATTGCATACCTATGTAGACAAGGAATAGAACTTGCATCGCACGGAATCACAACAACCATTAGTTAGATAAGATTAGATAGTTAACAATCAAAATATGAACATCTTTGATTGATAGGAACTATCATTACTATTGTGTATTATCCAACATAAAGAACATAAAATATATGACATAAACCATGAATGACTAACATAATCAACAAGACGACAACAAATGGGATCATACAAAATTTGAAATAATAACAAGTTTATCAAGATGTAGATATGGTATGTGATGTGGTTGCTCCCACTTCCCATTGGTATAATGATATATCCATACTTACAGGTCTCTACCCAAAACATCCCACCTAAATTATCTAATAAAAAATGTACTTTCATCCAATATTCTACCTATTACACCCTTCTTGTCAGTACCGTCTATCGTAGGGATTATGTTTGTACACTGTTGTAATGTCTTAACTTGTACGAAGCTAATTCATCACTTAAAAAATTTCATGATGGTATTTATGGATCTCACACCAAATATATCACCCTTGTAGAGAAATTACTAAGAATTGGTTACTAAATTGGCCAACCACTAAGCATGATGCTTGTCATTATATCAAGAAATAAAATTTCAAAACCATGGGAATTTGATTCATACACCTTCAATCTTTGTATCACATAACTAGTCCTTGGACCACCAATAAGTTATCTACACCACATGGCTAAGAGTTAGATGAACCCATGAGCCTCATTCATCATAAGTGCTTCCATGCTTGAGTTTCTATATTTTTCCATAAAAAATAAAAAATTCAAATGGAGAAATTTTGCATTTTATTTTTCTCACTAGTCATTCTTGGAAAAAAATTTCTCTCAAAACCCTCTCCTTCAAATAAAAAATGGATAGATCTGAATGGATTTTATTTTTCTCATTATTCATTCTTGGAGCAATTTTGCTCTCAAAACCCTCTCTCCTTCAAATAAAAAATGGATAGATTTGAATGGATTTTCTTGGAAATGATTTGGCTTGGTTGGGAATCGAATTGCATGGGAAGGATTGACGATTTTCTTGGATTGCATTTGGATTTGCGCCTCAAATTGAAGAAAATTGGCAATTTTTGTGAGTGCATAATTGAGGTAATTCTTCTCATTTTTTAACTACTTTGAATTATTTTATTGAATGGTTTTCCATGCTTACCCTTAAGGAAGCATAAGGTCTAAATCTCAACTTCAATTCATGAATTTTAAATTTTAAATTTATTCATTTTAAAAGTTTAAAAAAACTTCATTTCATGGCTTTATTATGGCAAAATTTTCAAAAAAGCTCAAAATGTGAATTTTATGTGAAAAGTGGGGTGTTGTGCATTTTTGCAACAAAAGGGTATATTTATAATTTTGAAATTTGATTTTTTTATTTTCAACCATGGATTTTGGAAATTTTTATGGTCCTATGAATGTAACTATTTTTTAAACAATTAAAATTGTGAGTGATTTTGAATGAATTTTAATGTGGGAAAAAAGTTTCATTATTATTTTTGGATTTAGAAAATTTTAAGACCATATTTGTTTTTATCCCCAAAAATTTTGTATTGAAATTTGAGGCACACCCAAATAGTGACTTGGTGTGATGAGCCTAGGATTTGAGGTGTAGGGTATAGGAAAGGGGTGGCTCTTGACATCAACCAAGATACAAAGGGGCCCAAGGATATGATGGGAAAATAGTTTTCATAATAAGTGATAATTAATGATATTGAATAAATAAAAATAACCAAGATAATGGTGCCTAGATGACATAACTAGATTGCTAGTATAGGATCAATATGAGCATAGAGGGAATTCCCAGTTGTGGAGTGTTGGGTCTTGCTAGTTGGGTTCTTCGTGTGGGTGATTTAATTCATACTTGAATCTACTTAGATATTCCTTTGAGCTTTGTGATGACACTCCTTCGTTAGATCCTATGGGTTCTTCATCCTTGATGTCGTTGGAATTGGTGTTTGAAATGAGAGACTTATCTCTAACCATGTTGTGATTGGAAGAGACACAATTGCATGTGAGTATTCTCATGCAATAAGAGACCATAGTTGCATGTGATTATGTTTGTGTTATATGTTATGTGATACGGTTTATCCTTGTGCTTCATATTGGTGATGTATCCCCTTAAGTATGTGTGTATTATGATTTGAAGATCATTTTGTTCCATCCTATATGCATTAGATGTGATCATGCTTGTACCATGTGTATTCTCAAGGTGATGATATCTTATTTGGTGTTATGTGTATATATTGATTGGCATACTTGGAGTCATGCTTTATATGCATTACTAAGTAGACTCATTTAATATTATACAAACTCAATTATTTTTTGAATACTTGTGTAGAACCTAGTTTATTTATGTGTTCTAAGGAGTATAGTCTTCAATGAAACCTTCATTAAGGTTTCACTCTAGGATTTCAATCATTACATGGTTTAGATGGATTCATGACTCAGTTGCATTACTAGAATTAACACTAGTTTTCTATTGAATCCACTTCTCACCATCCCAACACATTACAATAATTATAATGATCACTTTCTTTCAATTGTGTTGTTATTGTATCATGTTTTGATGTATGATTACATAACAACAATAGAGGTTGTTACCAATATTTTACACATTGCACATTATAGGAACATAGGTATATTGTGACATTAGTATATGGATACACTATGTAGTGGGTATGGTTTACATATCAAGGTAGTTTTCTAATCCTTGTAATATCATACAATTTAGAAACTTAAGGTAACCCCCTTGATTTTGTAGAACCAAAAGTGAAGGTCTTATCCACCTCAACAATTAGTCCTAAGTCATCCAACTTGATCATGAGATTTGTGGTAATATTTCTAGGTTTGACACACCTAGCACTTGGGAGTTTAACCATCCTTAGGGAATTGGGTATCACCAAAAAACCTAACACCAATCTTATGAACCATATGGGGAGGGATGGTATCGATAAGAATTTGAAAGGATAAATAAAATTCCTCTATAAAATTTTTCAAAGAATGAACCCAAGAGGATTTGGAAATAATACAACCTTAACTAGATACAACTAGAGACCACCAAATAAACTACTAGTTAATTGATAGAAAATTACAAAAGTAATTAATAGAACAAAGAAGCTAGGGCTTGATGGACTCCTCAACCTTCCAAGTCCTCTTAATTACAATAATTCCTTGAATTTGAATATTATCATTCCATTCAAGATATTTAGTAATCCTTTTAGCATAAAAAAAATCCTCCCTAAGAAGAGAAAACCTTTATTTCCATCCATAGAGGCCCAAATAAAATCCTTGAGAAGTTTCTCAAATTTAAAATGGGAGACCTTGGAAGGGACCTAACAAGAAGAATAGTAAACATGGATAATGAAAAAAAATTAGAGCATAGCTAAAAATTTCCAACCAGGAAGATTTTGTATTCCTCTATTAAATATTTTCAAAGAATGAATCCAAGGGGCTTTGGCAAGAGAACCTTGAATAGATACAACTAGAGACCACCAAAAAAATTGATAGTTAATTAAGAGACAATTGTAGAAGTAATTACCAAACCAAAGAATCTAGGGCTTGATGGAATCCTAGGCCTTCCAAATGCTCTTAATTACAATAACTCCTTGAATTTTAATAGGCTCTCTCATGATGAGATGAGTATATATACCAAGGCCTTTCCAATTTTTTTGTCCAATAGGAATCCTAAAGAAGTACAATTCCTAATGATAAGTTTCTAAACATCATTCCCTTCTAGATCTTTGGTAATCCATTTAGCACAAAAAACATTGCCTCACCAATACATTGAAACAATCTTTAAGCCACTAGTTCCATGAAGTAAACAATATAATTCCCAAGAAATAATAAGGAAACCTTTATTCCCATCCATAGAGGCCCAAATAAAATCATTGAGAATTTTCTCAACTTTAAAATAGGAGGCCTTGGAAGGGACCCAACAAGAAGAATAGTAAACATGGGTAGCAACTAATATTTTAGAGCATACCTAGAATTTTACAACTAAAGAGAGTTTAAATTCTAGTTATGAAATCTTACCAAAAGCTAGTAGGAAAGGCTTGAAAGGCAAAGGGAATGTCCAGGAATTAGAATATTTCCTCATGATCAAGTCCATTTCCAATAAAAAAGTCAACAAATCCAAGTTTGGGAAGAAAAGATTGCCTATAAAATTAAGTCTTTTTCTATTAAATTCTTGAGCCATAGGCTTGGAAAAATGTATCAAGGTAGGGAAGACCTTATTTGATATTATTCTTGTCCCCAAGAAGAGTGTGAAATTAATCAACAAAATTCTCATTTATGAGATGAGTAGATGAATTGGGAAAGGTAATACATTTAACTAGCTTCTAAGATATTGCATGGGGCAAAATATAACCAAAACTTACAACAAAAAAACATGTAAAGTGTAGGAAGTAAAGGGAATCCCTAGAAAATAGACCAAATAAAACCAAAGGACTTGGATTGCTAGCCATTAAAGGTGATGAAATTTAAGGCATTGAAGAATAGCATCTAACAAAATGAATAAAATAGGGTCCAAATCTAAGCACAAGAAGAATAGCAAGAATACAAGGCCATTCATGTAGTCATAGGCATTGGTAATCTCAATTTTGATATGAACATTACATGTTGCTTAAAATTTTGGGTCATTCCATCCCTTCCTAAATAACAATAATAATGTTTAGGATGTATTGTGACAATAAAACTAGTTTTCTCGAGAGATATTAGGTGGGGAAGGAATGGTCTAAGGTTCATAGAAAGATCTTTGGCAATAATATTTTAGGAGACAATCAATGAGATGATAGCTTATTGGTTACATATTTTCTTTGGGTTTTCAACTTTAGGTATGAATTTAATATTGCCTTTGTTGATTATGTTTCCTAAGGAATTCCAATGAAAAACTTCTAGATATACCTTGTGAAGGTCTTCACCCAAAGTATCCCATTAAGTTTTATAAAATCCACATGGGAATCCATCCAAGCCATGGGATTTATCACAAGAGATAGAGAAAACAACCTCGCACAAATCTTCCTTAGTGAGAACTTGATCACGAAGAATGTGCTAAGATGAAAAATTTGATAATCAACCACATTTAAGCTATTTTAATAGCAATATTATGTAAGTTGGAGTATATTCTTGAGTAGTATAAATTTGCTTATAATGTAAAAATAAATTCTTGAAGAATTTCTAGAATCTCAATAAAGAGTTATTTCCCCTCTTTTATTTTCTTAATGGTTTGAGATATATGATGAGTTTGCAAGGCTTGAAAGAATTATTTAGAGACCTTGTCTCTAATTTTAGACCAATGAAGTTGAGCTTTAATTTGGGTACCATGAGTAGAGTGGACATTTGCAACCTATGTTTGGTGATAAAGTGTATCCACTCATATTTGAGCTTCCAAGGTTGTTGGTAGTTTAGCAAAGCTTTGGGTGGTGGCCTCATAAGAGAAATAGTGGAAATAGATAAGCTAACACTAATAAATGTAAAGGAAATGGGTGGTGCAATGTTTAACATCATTCCACCAAGCTATCTAACCTTTCTCATCCATGGGACATGGCTCCAAAATATAATTTTTATATTTTTTTTGTATCCCTAGTATGTATTTCAACCTTAATATTTAATATTAACAAATGTATGTAATATTCATATAAGAATTGAATAAGATGTGAGAGCACCACTTTTATAATACATGTTATAAAGGTAAAGGAAATTAATATCCCTTTTAATTACATATGTAAGTTTTAATAAATTTTATAATAATATATTTATTATATAATATAATGAAGATTTAAGAGAAGTAGGTTGATGTAGAGATGGGGACTTGGAGATGAATAGTAAGTATGATGAAAAGAAATGAGAGTGGTAGATATGAGAGATATAGTAAGAATGGGTTGGGATGGAATATGAGGATAGCATAATGAGTTGTGTATGATGTTTGAATTCAATCTTAGAATAATGGAGATGGATATGGGAGATTATGATATCTTTCCAAACCATTTGATCTTATGTATATGCTTAGAATCTACAAGGATATTATAATGTGTTTGAACAATATTTTTTATTTTATACAAACATAATGTAGCATGATATAAGGTATCATGATTATGATGCACCATATGCACAAATGACTGACTCAATAAAGTTAAAAAAAAAGATAAAAGAATTCAACTTAATGATAAATCAAAGATAAGAAACAAGACTCAAATGCCCTAGCAAGAATAACCTCAAGAGACAATCATAGTATAAAGAACTATGACGTCCATGTTGAATTATGTCATAGGAACCAAACTAAAAATGATTAATGAAAATAACCAAGTTACCTCTCATCCTCAAGTGCCATGATACTAGAATTATTTGAAAAGAGGCAATGATATCTTCAAATTTTTAAGGAATTTTTTTCTTTCCCAAAGGCATAGATTATAATTTCATAGTAGAGATACGTGTTATTCCAAAGATTTTTTCAAAGCATTGATTAAGGTGTGGTCATGTATGTTGCATGAGGGTCCATGGGAAAGGATGTGGCAAGTGAATAGATGGCTAAACTTGATGCCTGTAAGTGTCTAAAGTACTTATTTATAGGATGGTATGGACTATCATACATGACACCTGTGAACATGTATTGATCATGACGCTTGCCCAAGCCAAAAAAATGGTTTTCTGATTTTATTTTTTTCATTGTTAGACATGAGACATGTGAATAAGTTTTCATCATAGTGACTACCCCAAGGTGTCATATCAATTATTTTCACTAGAGGAGAAAATTTCTCTTTACTATTTTTTTGATTTTTTTGTATTATTATTTTTTTTTGTATTTTTTGTTGTGCAAGCTGTTTTATTAGTTACTTGAATCACCTTTTTAATTTGATTACTTATTTTATATTTTATGAAGTCCTTATGTGATCTTAATTGTTTAAAAAGTTCACTAGGTGGTAGGGTTATGGGTTAGGGGTCTTTTCATCCTAGTGCATAAAACCCCTTTAATAAAGTTGGGAATCCACTCTAATTACCCACTTATGAAAAGTGGTGAAAATTGGAGTTGGTTGGGTGGTTAGGAAGTTATGAAAAGGTGGTTGCCTTACCCCTTCTATTTATTCCTTCCTCTTGTGAGGGGAAGGGGTTCTCTCTTTTTGCTCTTGGTTTTTGCTTTTGTCTTTTGGTTGCTTTCTCACCTTGGAGGGGAACTCTTGGGAAGAATGGAAGAAGGAATCTTGAGGAGAGGCTTCCACATGATGGATAGTAAACCTTTGGTATGATTTTTCCTTTGTTAGATCTTGTTGATGAGTAAATAAATGTATGTAGTGTTTATAATTCATTTGTGGGAATTTATGTTGAATTTACTTGTACTTTTGAATTGTGACTTGTGTGTTGGGATTTTCTTGTTTTAAGAGTGTAAATGGTTGTAGATATGCAAATGGTCATGTTATAATTGTAGAGTAGTCCATGAAAATAGTGAATAGGTGTGTGTGTATGTGCATGGGAGGTGCTATGTGACCCTTAGAGCTTGGGGGTGGATTGAATATCAATCCTATGGTTGGGAGGAGAGCTTTTGGCCATATTTTTTTCTTCTTCTCAAGTTTGCATATCAAAGTTGGAAACTAATTGGGAGGTCAAGTTTCAAATTACATATTTGTGGGCCTTATGAATCTAGGAGAGATTCAAGCCCTATGGGTGAACTTATACAAAATGGGTTGTTGTGTAGATGCACAAATGTTAAATGTAAATTATGTAAATAAGAAAGGAAAGTTGTCAGAATAGGGGCGAGGTTGTATAAGTAAAAGTTATTATCTTGTTTCCTTATCATAGTGTGTATAGTTTCAACAATCGAACCTAAGAGAAACAAAGTTACATCTTGTAGTACATTTGTAAGGAAAGTTCGAATGAGTTTGGAAATGTTTGGATGGAAAATTATAAAAAAAATTAGTTAGAAAAATATTTGTTCCTTGAAATCTTGTACCCTAAATTATATTGTAAAAAGTTCAAAAGGTGGACCTAACTTTGAATGGCTTGTTTCTTTTTAGAGGGAACCTTGATGCACCATTTTGCTGAGACCAAACACGTATTAGTGGTGTTAATATATAGGTGAATAACTAATTATATAAATCTGTTTATACAAATAAATACGATCTTCTAAAGTCTTATTTAGATTACAAATAAATACATATTTTACTTCCTTTCGAATTTAAAAGAAGAGTAGCATAAATAAATTTAAAATTAATATATAATAATGAATAAAAACTAAGTCTTTATGTAAAAATTATTTTTCACAATAAATGTATATATATCTGTTGCATTGTGCATAAATTAAATAAAATAATATATAATAAACGTTATTAAATTATTATTTTTAATTAAATTAAATAAATAAAAATTATATATTAACATAAGAAAGTTTTAAATTTGAAAAAAAATTAAATGATTTCTAAATTGGGGTTTCCAGTCAACCCCAATCCAGGGGAGGCGACGACCATGGGTAGCCGCTATGGCTCCCATGACGTTGCCCAAGGCGGGGACTGCGCTTTGAAGGTCGTGGCTTATAAAAAAAAATAAAATAAAAATGATGATATTCATACACTGCATAAAAACAAATAAAATTTATCAAATGCCGTTAAAAGGTTCTCATTCTGGTTTCAAACTCAAAATTAAAAAAAACTGGAAATTGGTTTATAATGCTTTTATCTCTGCGTCTGATGCCTTGATTTCTACGACAATTTGTATGTATATTGCAGCGATCTAATAATATCTTTGAACTCTGCCTTGCATTTGCTTCGGTCTGCAACATGTATCAAGTCTGTGTTTGATTGAGAATGGAAATGCATAAACATTTAGATGCATAAATATTAACACATATATATCTCTGCAATTGGTGTGCGGGTAAGTGAGTGTAAAGTTTGGAACAAATCTTTCCCAGTTAGGCAGTGTATTGAAAGCAATGGGTCTGCAATTAATCTGAGATGAAAACTCGAAGATCAATATACATTCAACCTGGAAATTGCAGGTGATTGCTAAAATGCCGACAGCCAGAGGGAATTTCATATTTGGGAGAAGGTAGTGTTAAAGGATTGCGTATAAGTTAGAAGTTAGTTTCTATTTAGATGACTTAGCCCGCCTTCCTGAAATGCAAAACAGGGCATTAGCAACCTATCTAGAATGTCAAATGAACAGAATTTTGAAGCTAAATTTTTGAAGGAGACCTTATAATGTTCGGAGATGGAACCTGAGGCAATCCTTCCAAAGAATCCCCAAATGCTGATGAGCGATACAACCACAGAAACGTCCCAGCCCAATTTGCCCTAAGTTGTTAATGACGGCCATTCCTGTACCCACACCGCACAGAAACGTAAGAAAGAGCAACCAGAAGTCGAATTTCTGCATCGCCTCCAGTATAGTGTGATCTTCACCAATGCGTGGCTCGCGTGCAACCAGCTCCACATTACTGTCGTTCGATTTCCTGGGCGGGCAGAAGTACTTGTTGGTTGTCGCTGCTTTTAATGGGTTGGGCGGGGGAGATTGGAAAGTGAATTCAAACTTAACCGGAGCAGTGACGGTAACTGTGAAGAGTCAAAAGGAGCGCAACGGAAAGTAGATAGAGCCCCACATCAGCCACCTAAGCTGGTCAGCGCTTAGTGTTTGATGGTTAAGCCCAGCTCTGCCACCTTGTTCACTAGAAGAAAATGTGACGCTTTCTATCCCTTGTCGACAATCCCAATTACCATTTACAAACGCATATTCATTATATTGCGTTGTTCATTCTCAGCATGACCTTTTCCATCTCCATGTATAATTTAGAGCATCATCTTTGAAATCTTTTTACTGCTTGCGGCTTGAAGTCAATTCCTTACTATCCATGTAGTGGAGACTCGTGTATTGGAGAAGACGACTTAAACACAGGAATACACTCTTAATTTTGGCACGGGCACAAAATATATTCATCAATTTTATGGAATCCAACACTTTAAAACACCAACAACATATCCATTTGTATATGATCTCAAGTCGTGGATCAATTCAATAGTTTGCAAGGAGTATATCCTTATCCTTTGACAGGAATTTCATGAACAGATTATTCCATCATTCATCTCAGATGCTTTGTTGGGTATGTAAATGCTTATACTCTGCTACACCGAATTTCACTATCTATCAAATGCTACCAATTTGATTGTTGTTATTGTAGGAGGAGGAACGGATAGTGTAGAGGACACCTCAATTGTCATTGGTGCACATTGCAGTCCTGCTTCATAATTCACATTTCAATGAAGGCTGTGGAATGTAGTTACCAGTTGCATATGCGTGCACCCAACCAGTACTCTTGCTCCAAAGCTCGACGTATCCTTTGATGAATTTCCATGAACCATTTTAATGACTTACTATTTGCTTCGTCATATTCTATCCAAGGTGCGTATGCGAGGACTTCTATTCTTAATACAACTCCACTGGTTCAACCTCATGGCGTAAACTAATCAAAGCTTCATCTTTCATGCCAATATTTGCTAACTCTTATAATATAAAGGAGTTATTACCGCCTTTGAAATTAGAGGAAAAAGTTACTGCCTGTGGATATTCCCATCGATTTCCTTTGAGGCACACGACTGGGAGGGTGTTCACACAGGTCGTGGGATCTAGCTTTATACCTGTAGATTGTATTTGCTTGAAAGTTTCTAAAGCCTTTTCAACAAACTAATTTTGTGCATAAATCTTGACCTTGAGAAAGCCATGTATGCATCTTCTCCCTGTAAGTGATGTGTATCTGTTTCAACTTTGTTATGTTTGGACAATATCTTCGGTCTAAGAGAACATCCCTCCATTGGCATCGGTTGAGAGAGAGTTAGAAAAGTTGAGAAACCTCTGACAACCAAGGAGTCGGAAAGTCGAGCGATTTCATAACTTCAGAACCATCTAATGGAGTTCAATTTTATCATGAAGGGCCGACAAGGAGGAGTTGGAGATAAATAAGTTTTAGAAACCATAGAACTCCCGACCATTATTTATAGATCTTCAGCATTTGGTGGGGCCCCTTCAAAGTCTTGTATTAAGACCAATAAAATAAAGTCATTTATTAACTTATATCCGTATCCTCACCTCTTTCAAATCATATAACCTTTATGGAGATTTTCACAAATTTATTTTCTCTTAGACTTTATAACATCACAGCAAAATTTGACTTCAAAAATAATATTTTGAAACCCCATATCAAACGAACTTCAACTTCAACACAGGTCCTAGATGTAAAAATTCAATATCTTTCACATAGTGGCTTTTCTTTTGATGAATTTTGGACAGCATGGTGATCACATCCTTCTGAGCAAAACCCACGAAGCTTTTACCCTTCAGCAACAAAAAAACTCAAATTTGACTCAATTTGCAAGTTGTGGGCGAGAAAAACATGAAGCTTTAAATATTGCAATCAGTGAAGCATCTGAGTGTGAAATCTTGTCAAACTATGTGGAATGAGGATAGAAACATGCTCATAAGGGGGATTTGTACCAGCTAGCATAGATTTCCAAAAAAAAATTGTTTTTGTGATCTAACAGTTTCAGAGGTATATAAGAGAATACACAAAATTTGAAAAATTCCAAGCTCAAATTTTTGGGGGGTAACATGAGTTCAAAGTTTGGCTAAATTATAGCACCTGGAAGATTAGGTTGTTCAACGGGAGCAATCGGTCTCCAAATAGTCATGTGGGGTTCATTTGTCAATTTATCTTTGCTTAAGTGAATTGATTTTACCACAAACACTTGTCTTTGATTATGTTTCCAAACTAGATGTTTAGGTCAAAAACATCATAACTTTCACAATGTCCATTTCGTGAAAATCATGAGGTTAAAGCCATAATTTCCTATGTTGTCTTTGGGAGAAATATGGGTTTGAGATTAATGTCAAGATATTTAGAAATCGCTAAGGATAAATCCTTAGGACAAGCAGTAATATCAAGGCTAACTCAAAAAGTCCATATTTGAGCCAAAGTATTTGAAATTTGGATAGTGAATGTTTATTTTTGGATCATTTTGAAACCAAGAAAAGTGTTAAATTGACTTACAATCATTTACAACCCTAGGATAGAAATGGCTATATTTGTTGAGTCCCCACTAGGATTTCTCCAAATACTAGACAATGCGAACAGTTAGAGATTTGGTGATACTGACTCCCCTCCACGACACACACTTCTCGGGACCACCAAATCTCAAAATACTTAAAATCTAGAGATTAAAACGATTTTTTCTATTTCTACAATTGAATATTACAGATGTGGGGCGACTTCAAAATGACCGTTCTTGTACCAACAAATATTTTAGGATTTTGGCATGCTAAACAAATGGGTTGTAATAAGGGTAATTGGGGACATGGCACCTTGCGAGCATCCAACAAGCCACTAAAGACTTTGATCAATCCTACTAGGGGCTCTTATACTTTTTATAGTAGTACCCCGTTCTGAAAGACACTGCATGGCTAAGGCCTACATACCAGAGGACTTGATAGTTTAGTCTGATCCATTTATTTACCGGCTCGAGTGAAAAACTAGTTGGAGTTTCCTTCAAATTGGTCTTAGGTAGGCCCCTCTAAAGATAACAAAAGTGAGGGAGTACACTTGTAGTTCAACCACCTAGTTTGCTTAAAGCGCAAGGAGGGAGCACACACAATGTCTCTTTCTCACACTAGCATGATTGTTCAATTTTAAACCCAATTGAAAGATGTGGGTGATTTTGCAAGGTGTTAGAGAATGTTTCTATTTCTCAAGGTTACCAAATGGTGTGAGAGAATTGCATACGCATTCATCAACAACATTGAAAATCACAAAACATAGCAAACAGTTGTCAATTTTAACCTTTCAAGGCAATGATGAGTTTGTTTTAAGCACCAATTGAAAGATGAAATTTGCCTTGTTCAATTTTAGCCCAATTGAAAGATGTGATGTGAGGGTTCAATTTTATCCAACTTTGAGCGCTCATTTTAAACCAAATTGAACTCTAGTGCGTTTCCTAAAGTAGAAATTAGAAAGCATGAAATTGGGTTATAATTTCTCTAAAGCATCAAACACTTGTTACAATCATAGAATTTGAGATAGAAGAGAATTTATTTCACTTTCGCTCCATGTCCTTAAAACCTGCAAAACCTTGTTAGTCTAACAACCAAAACACAGTCAGGCATGCATCAATGATTGAATAAACTAAAGAAATTAAGTCACATGTCAAAAAAACAAACATAAAATTTCTTACTCTAGCTAGGCGTTATTGAACATGATAGCGTCGTAGTTTGAGATTTGGGTGTCGATCTGGTGAAAATTGGCGTCGCTCTACAACAAAACCAGTGAGCATGATCACGTCGATATTTTGATGGGCGTTGCTGCTAATGATAGTGTCGCGATTTGGAATTTGAAAGCGTTGGACTGGTGAGTTTGAGCGTCGTCGTTTAAACTTTTTGATACCTCCAGATTAATTATGTGTCACCATATTTAAATCAGTGTCAGCAAATTAAATATGCGTTAGTGTTTCAAATTGACAGGGTCTTGCTATATGGCGACACTATTGGAATAGCGTTGTTGTTTGTATTTTGAGCGTTGTTGCAACCTACAAAACAACATAAAAATGAAATTTGAGCTAAAAAATAGTTAGATTATCAGTTTTCCCTCCTTCTACTGCCAGAATGTGATGCAAAAATATCAGTATTGGCCGAATTACGCTTGATCCATGAAGAATCGAAACATAACGGAGCCACTAATACTCAAATCTCAAGAAGATCATTCAAATGAAATTGAAACTAAACATTTTATCAAAACCTAACATACTAAATTATGAAAGCTTTCAAAACATCTACTCTAATCCATCTAAAACTTATCCCGTCATGGAATTGGTTTCATGTTGATGTGGAACGACGACCCTTTTCCAATCCCATGACCAGTGAGCCTATTTCAGTCAATTCTATGGAAGAGAATCGATGAAACCATTGTGATAAGTGTATAAAAACCTAGTTTATGTAAAAAATAAACATGATGCAAGTTAAGTTACCATGATTTATGATAAATGATGAAGATATAAAAATTCTAAGCTAATGCTAAACTAATCTAAGCTAAAATTATGCTAAAAGATGAAAACCCTAATTCATATACAAACTAAGATGGATGCATGGAAGCCATTAATGGATGCTCTAAGCTATTATGCAATGAAAATGAACTAAAACAAGCTAACAAGTGAGTAAATTGAGAGTATGGATGCAAGTTAATTCAACAACATAAGTTTGCAATTGAAAGATGGATCCATTTGTCTCCAAATAGTGATCTATTTATAGGAGATCAAATGAGGAATGAATGGTTGAGATCAAAAATCTTAATCAATGGTTCAAGATGAAGGGGATGAGAGGCATGGATCATGGATTCTCATCAATGGATCAGAATGCATGATGAAAGTTAATCAAGGGCCCACACTTGCCTCAAACAAACACACTTTTGATCTACTCACACAGGTCAAAGGTAACTTGCTCAAAAGGTTAAAAGATAACTTGCATTTGAAGCCAAGTGTGTTGATTGGAGGAGAGAGAATATTCCTTGGAATATTCCTTTTGGATGAGGAAAAAAGGTAATTTACAAATTAAAAAAAGTTTTAATTGTGTAAAAAAAGGGGATAAGGAATATTCCCTTTGCTTAGAGGAAAATTAGTTTAATTTCTAATTAAACAAGATTTAATTTATGCAATTAGTGGATTTGGAGAAATTAAAGAGATATTTATTAAATTAGATGATTTAATAAATGGGGGAGAGATGAAATGATATTTAATTAAATAACTTAGGGTTATTTAATTAAATAAGATGACTTAGGGAATTAAATTAAATATTTTGATTTATTTAATTTAATGAGATGAATTGTTAGTGCGAAAAGAGATCAATTAACCCGATTAAATTAATTAGGCTAATAGATGAAAATGATGCAATTAATTAATTAGCTAGTCTAATTAAATCAATTAAGCAAAAATATGATGGATTAAAGAGGAAATGACGTTAGTAAATTTGTTTTAAGTGTATGATATCGATTAGGACATTTTTCAATGTCTACACTAGTATCAACACATACATCTCCAAGTGTTCATATTTAAACATCTTATGTGGAAACATTATTATGGGATGATCAATATAGTTAGATGGCCTACATTAAGATCAGATCTTGATATATTATTACTTTGGATCATTCTGTGTAGGAGGTACATCATTGTCTTTCAAATTTGGTACATAGGGATGAGTACTTGACAAATATTGTAGGTTCATTTTATGAGTCCCATCTTATGAATTTGATAGACATGCTTAAGGATATTATCTCCTCTTTCATGACAACCTCATCCTAGCCATTATCACATCATCTTCATATTTAGAACTCATTCTTCATTTGTTTGGACATGGTCCTAGTTTGTCACCTTCTTCATTTATTGGGATTGTAACTAATTTAATTGTGGCATACATTTATATCGACATAGTGACACTTGAGAAAATTTCAAATACATCATTATATATCATGGCCTTTCTTCCTTCATGGAAAGACGTCATGCATCTCTACTTGGTTTTGTTTCTTTCCAAGGAGTGGAATGTTGTTCAAAATTCATGGATCTTCACCATCATCCTTTTTTGAGCATCCATCATCACCGCATTGATTATATATTAGTGACATAATTAGTTTTTGGGGGGTGATGTTGAGTCCTCCATCCTTATTTCACTTGTACATGGTTGTTTTCATATTTTATCTTTTTGGAGAGTGATTTTTTCTTATGATTTTTTCTCCTTTACTTCACTTGTGAGAAATCTTACCTAACATTACCTTGTAGTCAAGACCCATCATTTGTGCATCTTTATATTTTATCATACTCCCTAGGTTTCACTTAAGGGGGGTGTTGGGGTGAACATGGTATATTACCTAAATAGTTTCTTATTGGGTCCTATTTAGACTTGTATACTTAATCTTACTTAAGTTATATACCTTTTTTGTCTCATATGATAGGATCGATACAATTGTAATGACCTTAGTATGTCTCAGGGTTTCATCCTTATCTTTGTAATGAGGGTTTATTTATTGTATATTTTACTACTTTCATTTTACATCTGATGAATTATTTGGCTTCATAAAACATTTATTTATTTATTCTTGTGTGGAAGGTTTCTTTGGTTGCGGGTGATCTTTGGGCTACTATGCGGTTGATCAAAATTTTTTAAATGGTATTAAAGCCTCTAGATCTATAGTTAAATTCCATATTTTTAGAGAATTTCAGATAATATCTTTCATATGGTACATATTAGTGCCAAATAGACCTCATAATTGAGCTCAAAAGGCCTAAAAACCTATAAATCCATATATGGCATGATAGGGTTTGGAGTCAAAAAAATTGGAGCTTTTTTGTTTAATAATTTTTGTCAAAAAATCCATATAATCATACAATATTATATGATTCTATATGGTCAAATAGTTGTCACACTTCCTCATATTTATTTGACTATCATTGCTACTAAAAAAAATTGCAAGGAATATTTAGTTGTAGGTGCATGCCTTGTGTCATCCCTATGTTAATTCACACACCAACAACAATAAAAATTTGTTTTCCAAAGGTACATGTGTTGATATCCACTGTCATCTAGAATAGGGGACAACAAAAGGTTTAAGACCTTGTCATATTTCCAATTGGGGGATAGAGTTCAAGAATTTGTACACAAGGGTGTTGAAGCCCTTGGTCTCATGGGGAGTGGAGCATGCAATCACCTTCAACCCAAGGGGCTAGACCCTATGGCTCTACCACTAATAATTTCCACCTCTACCAAAATATTCATCATGCTAGCATTGATAGAGCTACCAACCCCGAACCATTAGCACCAAGTTACATAGGTGACTAGTGCCCAAACTATTTTAGTTTTTAAGCCCTAGAGGAGTAGTTTTAAGGTGACTAATGCCCAGACTATGTTACTTTTTTAAGCCATAAAGGAGTAGTTTTATGAAAAAATCTATAACTTGGGCATACATTACCAAACTTTAAAAAATAAATAGGAATTGAAATTTAGTTTTGAGAACTAAATAGCCATCCACTTACTTTTTTCTAGATTCTTCCCCAAGTACCTATTATCTCAATTTGAAGGAAAATGTTCTATTTTGACTTTTACTTTAGATTCTTGAAAAATATGGGACCATTTTTTATATTACAAAGCTTCCAATTTCAATTTTTTGTTCTCTAATCTATTTATGAGGAGTCTATTAATGTAAAATCATGGGTTTTTTTAATCCATCATTCTGTAATCACCCTAAACAAAGGGAATTATAAGTCTCGGCGAGATGACATCCTAAAACATCATAGGTGGCTTCATCTCTTGCCACATCTCGATGGACTTGTCCCTGAAACAGGTAAGCCTAATTGAAGGAAAACATGGGATATAAATAATTATCATTTCCTGGGATTGATTGGTAGCTTTAGATTAGAATCTGCGAGATATTTGGAGACCCACATCTCTCTCCATTACCAAATGATCTTGCTATGAACAGTTTTCTACCCCTTGATGATTGTGATAACCTACAATATAATGATGATATAAAAGAGAAACTTGATTATTTGACAATTCTTAATAGTTGTGATGACATTGAAGTTTAACCTAATGCTCCTTATCCCCATATAAATATATCCATTGATTCTTTGGATTATATGACTACTAATATATATCTAGAGTCTTCATCTTCATTATCTTTGAGTTAGTATATCCTAAGACCGAATATTCTTGTATTCTAGTATCAACACATACATCTCCAAGTGTTCATATTTAAATATCTTGTGTGGACACATTATTATGGGATGGACAATATAGTTGGATGACCTACGAGATCACATCTCCATCTTATTGATTTGAGTCATTCTTTGTAGGAGGTACATCATTGTCTTTCAAATTTGGTACATTGGGATGAGTACTTGACAAATATATATTGTTGGTTCATTTTATGAGTCCCATCTTATGAGTTTTATAGATGTTCCTAAGGATATTATCTCCTCTTTGATGACAACCTCATCCTAGTTGTTATCACACCATCTTCATCTTTGGATCGTGTTCTTCATTTGTTTGCACATGGTCCTAGTTTGTCACCTTCTCCATTTATTGGGCCTATACTTGATTTAATTGTGGCATACTTTCATATTGGCATGGTGACACTTGAGAAAAGTTTAGATACATCATCATAAATCATAGTCTTTCTTCCTTCATGGAAAGACACCATCAATCATGCATCTCCACTTGGTTTTGTTTCTTTCAAAGGCGTGGAATGTTCAAAATTCATGGATCTTCATCATCATCCTTTATTGAGCATCCATCATCACCACAAGAGATTATACATCATATGAGGGAGGGCTACATAGTCTTTCTCTTTCTCTCCTATATGAAGAAAATTGATGATATATTGGTGATGTAGTTAGTTTTTGGGGGGTGATTGAGTCATACTTCTTTCACTTGTACATGTTTGTTTGTATTTTTTCTCTTTTGGAGAGGGATATTTCCTTATGAATTTTTCTCCTTTACTTCACTTGTGAGATATTTTACCTAGCATTACCATGTAGTCAAGATCCATCATTTGTGCATATTTACATTTTATCATACTCCCTAAGTTGCACTCAAGGGAGATGTTGGTGTGAACATGGTATATTACCTTACTAGTTTATTATTAGGTCTTATTCACACTTGCATACTTAAGCTTAGGTCATTTACATTTTGTCTCTCATATCATAGGACTAAGGCAATTGTCGTGATATTAATATGACCTAGGGTTTCATCCCTATCTTTATAACAAAAGTTTATTTATTGTATATTATACAATTTTCATTTTACATCTAATGAATTCTTTGGATTCATATAATTTACATTGCTTCTCTCTTATGTGGAAGGTTTTTTTGGTTGCTAGTGATCCTTGGGCTATTGTGGGGATGAATTGGTCAAAGCATGAATTACTTGGTTATAGGAGTATTGTATGTAGGCCAATTTCTCATCCTATTTTTAGAAGAATCTAGTTGCACTCTCTTAATAATTGCACTAATGTTTGGTTAGCCATTTTCATTTTTTTTTATCAATTTGAGGATATTATGTACTTAATCTCTTCAATCTAGTAGTCATTTTTTATATAATGCACACCAAAACTATCCTAACAAATTTGTATTCTATATGAAACAATACTTTCTAGAAAGCCAAAATTTGACCAAAATATATGAATAATAGATCAATCACATTCATACTTGGTATGTATTATTGCATCAAATAAGAACACACATATTGCTTAAAAAATCAATCAATGATAAAAGATAATAATGTTTCCTCTTAGACATTGGTAAACCTCCAAAAAAATCTATGGAGATATTTATCAAGGAAGAGAAGGTACTATTAATGGATAATATAATTGCAACATTTAGTTATTAGGCTTGCTAACAAGTTACACAATTTATACCCTCATAAATTTAGAGACATCAAATTGTATATGAAGCCAATATACATATTGTTGAAGTTCAAAAATAGTATATGTGATCCCAAAATGTCGAATAACCTTGGATTTTTTAGCCTTCGTTGAGAATGACAATATCTTCTCTCTCAAAACACACAAATTTAACCAATTTGAAGAGAAAACCATCTCATAGGTGAAAATATATATTTGGTTCAAGTAAACCACCTTACTTTTTTTTGCATGGTTGTATGTATGTCTTCACCATGCTCATAATTATTTAGATGTAGTTCTTTTATGAAAGGTTCTAGTTAAGAAAGAATGTGTATTACTATTAATAATGTAAGTGTAGATAAATTATTAAATAATTTATTTATTACATCCATTCTTGTATTTGATAACTAAGTGTAATTGTTGTAATAATTATGTCTATTTATAAAGTATATCTTGTTGAAGTTTGGATTGAGCTAAAAATAATCCTGCAATGTTTTAATTTCTTCACCACTTGTACCAATGCATGCAAATTTGTATCATATGTGCAATAATTTAGGACTAAACGATAGAAATATTTTGAATGATAACACAATAGTTTATCTCCTTGCATTAGGATGACTCCTGTAATATAATGACACCCTAGTATCCAATTCAAATGGTTGCTACAAATTAGACAATGACAATATGGCTATGTGGTTGATCTTGTAATTTCATTCTCAAATATTTTTTATTTCACTTTACATGTTTAAAACATTTTTTATTCCTTCTGATAGCATGAAGAGGTGGTGTTATGTATGCAAAATTATTGACAAACTTCCACAAGAATTTTTATGGATCTATAAAGCTCCTTGTTTGGAAACACTTGCGGGATTGGTTAATTTCACTATGAATTCTTTCTTTTCTAGATCAATGATCATTTATCCATATTCAAACACATGTCCAAGGTAGACAATTGGTTGTTATTAAAATCATATTTCCTACAATTTAACAAAATCTATCTCCTTATAAGTTTGGAAAACTTGTCAAATCCATATTTTCTTTGTATGTTCTACTAAAACTAGGATATTATTCAAATAAACAATAAAAAATGTATAAATAAGTGGTATTAATACCTCATCTATCAACCTAGTGAATATTTCAGACATTACAAAAACTAAAGGAAATCACTAGCTACTCGTAGATAGCTTGTCTTGTCTTAAACCTTATTTTTCATATATCTCCTTCTTTGATCATTGGTGATATTTAGAATTCAAATACAACATGGAAAAGTATTTATCATTTTGCAACTACTCTAAAATATAATCTATATGAGACAAGGTTTACGTATTTTTAATGGTTATCTTGCTTAAGGGTCAATAGTCTATGCACATTCACCAAGTACCATCCTTCTTGGGTAGCTATAATAGAAGAACCACATGAAGATGTGTTGAAGTTGATTAACACATATTTTAACAACTCTTTAAACTAATTTTTAACCACATTGGCCTCTAATATGTGTAATAATACTGTGAACACCAAACCTGCACAAACTAAAAAGAGATAAAAAAATAAGTGTCAAACATGTTAGAAAGCTAATTTAGTGTTCCCTATGAAATTCTTTAACCAAAATCACTAGAAAACATGAAATAACAAGAAATTGAACTAAATAAAGCATGTAATCTAAGTAAAATCAGCTTAACCTCCATCCCATAGGGGGAGTGGTGCTTCTTTTATGTGGAAAGAAGCCCTTTCCCAATCCCTTGGATAAGCTTGATGAAATGTGGATGATCTAAATATGAAAATGACTATAATCTAGCTAAATTGCTTGAAAATGATGAAAAACTATGGAGTGAAATGCTTATAATGATAATGCTCTAAGTTGTGGATCCATATTGTGAAAAGGATGCCTCTATTTATAGAAGCCAAGGGTTAAAGAATGAGAGGATTTGATGAATGTGGGATAAAATGGGAGCCAATGATAAAGTGCCAAGTGTCACAATTCTATTGGAGGAAGTTGGAGCACATTTTGGGAAATGTGTGAGTGGAGGAGGATGTAAGAGAAGTAAATATTGTTGGTTGAAGATTTGAAATTGGTGTAAGAGGAATTGAATGAGATTTGAGAGGATGTAAGAGGATTTGAAAGGTTGTAAGAGAAGTTATTGCATTTGTAAGAGGATGCAATATATTTTTGAAAACCTTTGGAGGGAAATTGAATGAGAGGTGGTTGAGAGGAATATTCCTTAGAATATGCCTTTGTGAGGATAATTGAGTAATTAGATAAATACAAGAAATTGATTTTATGTGCAACCTAGTTAGTTGATCATGAGTTGATTTAACTCTTGAGGAGTTAAAAGCTAGATGATTTGATAATGATGATTAGAAAGTTGATTTAGGATTGATTAATCCAGAATTAATTAATTGGAGTGAATTAGGAGATGTGACATTTGATTTGATTGATTTTAATCAAATGAGAGGATTAAGAGAGGATTTAATTAAATGATTTGATTTAATTAAATATGATGAATAATTAGTTAGAAGAAGGGTGAATTAATCAATAAATTTAATTATTTGATTAATAGCTGAATTTGTAAATTTAATTAAATAATGTTGATTATTCAATTAAATGATGAATTTGAAGTGATTTAGGAAGAAACAATGTTAGTTGGTCAGAATCAGATATCTAGTATCAATCAGGACTTTTTCGGTGTCTACATTTTGCCCCTCTTTGAAGTGAAGCACCTGCTACATCAGTTCAAAGAATAACATTACCATGATCAAAATTCAAAAAAAAAAAAAAATTTAGATGGCTCCTTTCTGCTTGAGCGAAAGAAATTACACTGCTACACTGCCCCCTCAAGAGATTGGGCGGAAATTGCAAAATTTGGTTGAGCTCGCGAAAAGATTCAATAATGATTTAGGAGCAGAAAATAGCCCATGGGATGCAAAATTAAACTTACAACGATGAAAACAAATCAAAACGGGATTCGTTTGGAAAAAATGGATTAAATGGGTTCAAAAACCCTAAAAAATACCTAAAAAACCCTAAAAATTTTGCATAAAAGGGGTTAAGTGGGGCATTTTCAAATCATTTGCTCACTTGACCTTTAGAGATTCTGGCGATTTTGCTCTGAGGTGCTGACGGAATGGCAGCTCGTGTGCATCCCAGACATCGGACGGATTGGGTTCGTGAGTTCCAGTAGCCTCAAGATGTAGGACCCCCGGTATGCCTTTCAAAACTTTTCTCGTTTTACATGTTTTTGATGCATTTATTAGGGTCCTTTTAGGTTGACCAAAAGTGGTCCTCTAGGGCATCAATTTTGTTATGGGCGGCGTCGCATTTGTAGATGTCAACCTGCGTTTGCACTAGAGCTTCACACGACACTAAATGGTTCCAGAGTCACACAAAAATTGCCAACTTGCCTTTTCAATATTGCGTCACGTGGCCCTAGGGTAATTTGGCGTTGCTCGAAGATGCCAACTCGCCTATGAAGGATAGCGTCACTTTTGATTTTAGCGTCGCATTTGCAAAACGTAGAGCATCGCTTTAGCAAATGTCGCGTCGCCTTTGCTATGTCGACTCACTTTTTCCTTTTGAAGGATTTTTTAAAATTTGAAAATGCGCCAAGGTGAATTTGTTGATGATGTGGGCATTTTGTTTATAGGAGTTCCTGCCAGTGCTCCATTCGAAGGAGCGCAGGAGTCGATTTCTGCGTAGAGTGATACATTTGTCGAACTAGGCCCTATTTTTCCTTGGTGCAATTGGATTCAACCATATTTCCCAGATGCCCAAGGTGCAGACGCACCTTGTGATGATGAAAAATTTGGTGGAGAGATGGTGGAGTGAGACCTCCTTGTTCCACTTACCGACCAATGAGGCCATAGTGACATTGGAGGACGTGTGGCAGACCTTGAGGATCCCTATTCATGGGGACCACATTATATATGATGTCGAGGCCCATGGTGATGTCATTTTCTAGTTGTTTGGCATCGATTCATATGAGGTGGATAGCGGCCAGATAGACCTTCACCGATATGAGGGGATTTCCCCTGATTTGACTTTGCTTGTCGACAAACTACTCTCAGGAGTCCTTGTTCCTGAACAGTAAGCCAGAGGATGCAGTGTTGGATGGGGGATCGTTTGGTCCTAGATGATGAAGGACATGATCATCTACACCTAGGGGCTAGTCATCCTAAAATATTTGTATCATGATATGCATCGAGTTGTATACAATAGGGCCCGCAGCATTGGAGCGGGAGTTACTCTTCTTTATGTGTGGGCCTATGAGCACATTGCCATTTTGAGGGCACAGATAGTAGATGTCCAGACTATCTGCGATGATCCTATGACATATAGATACAAGGGGATGACCACCCTCCACTTCATAGGTATTACAGGCATCACACACTAGAGGCAGGTTCATGATGAGATGACAATATTTTGGTGGAGGCCTTGGCTCCATTTTACCAGATGGCATGATGATGATGATCGTAACTTCTACTATTGGTAGTCCTAATTCATGCAGGGGAGAGAACACTATATGATCGATAGATACTTCCAAAATAGGGTTGCTCGCTAGTTCGGGGAGATGTAGGATGCACCCAATGACATTTAGAGAGCCATTTTTGCTCGGAGGACCAAAGAGGCAGCGTGGGGAATGAGGATCCCACCCCAACAAGCGATCAATGACTTTAGACAACTGGTCATGGTGCCATGGGTGTACTTTGATGGTCTGGTGGATGTGGGGACCACCCAAGCTTATGATGCATATTGGCAGGCTCATGCCCCTATTCGATTGACTTTACTAGTTGTGCCAGTTGTGGCTAGAGGACGGGTTAGAGGACCCAGAATTAGACAAATGCCACAACAGCCAAGAGATCAGCCTCAAGATGGTTAGGATGAAGGGGGAGATCATGATGAACAAATCGCACCATTGGTGCCACCCGTAGGACAAAGGCCATTGGTCCAACCACATTAGTAGCCACATCAACATATGCCACCCCATGACCACCACCAAGTCTCGATCCTAGGGACAGACAGATAACATCGCTGCAAGAATCGGTACAGGTTTTGATAGGGCAACTTCAACAGGCTTAGGCCCAGATTCAGACATTGGTCCATGAGAGGGACTAGGCACGACAAGAGGTGGTGTAGGAGTGCCAGATGAGGCAGGATTCAAACATGGCCTTGGCACTAGAGACATGATGAAGGCAGTAGATAGAGGCCACAACACAATAGATACAGGGACAGGCCATAGTCTTGACTGAGATGTATGGCTAAGTGATGCAGGAAGCATCATATTTCAAGGTAGTGTACTATAGAGTTGTGGCCCAGGAGCGGTGGGAGCCAGATTTCTCCCATATTAGCTAGATTGCTCCTACCAGGACCCCTCATGTAGGCACATTAGGGAGACCATCAAGGTCTCACCATTAGAGCTGAGACAACCATCATGGAGACATACAGAGTGAGGGAAGCTTAGGATATTGATAGTACACTTGGACACACTTTTTTGCACAACCTGATTTATGATGTGTATACATTCATTGGCTGAGTTTTTGACTAGCCTCTTGTATATTCGATGATGATACTGTATATCTAATTATGATGTATCATGAAATTTAGCTTTTTTGATATATACATGAGATGACTTGCGATGCGTTTATATGATTTGATGTTTATTTTATTTTATGTGATTGGTATATATGTATATGAATGGATGGATGCATGTAATGCTTATACTATGATGCTTTATGCTTTATGATATGCAGTGATGTATGATGTGAATGTTTATGGATCTACATGTATGCATTTATATTATGTTCTGATAGATGATGGATGTAATGTGATGATTATGCCTAACTTATTTTTCAGTATTGTTCCTATATGCAATGTATGTATGGATGGTGCAACATGTGATGATTATGATAATGCCTATATGATTATGAAATGGATGCAAATGTATGGTTTATGAGATGCTTAGAATAACCAATCTATATTATGATGGATAAAAATGCAATGTATGTGAGATGATTCCTATTATGATGATGTGTGTAATATGTTGATGGTTTGCAGATGCAGGATGGATGCATATATAGATGTTTTTATTTCTGAATGTCATGATACCATGTTAGTATTAGTATATGGAAAAGATAGAAGAAAGAGAAAGAGAATTCAACACTTGACTTCGAGAGGATGCAAAAAACATGATGATAATGATGATGATGATGATGATGATTTCTTATCAGAGATTGGGGACATAAAGAGCTTACTTACCTTATTTTTGATAACACATCTAGATACAATGCATCAAGGTATAAAGAACTAGGATGACGTTGTACCTAATGCGATGGACTTTGAATTGACAATCAAATAGGAGTATCATTGTTCACACCTGGTATACAAAACCCTATTAGGATGCAGTTTAGATATTTCAAACATCTTGGACCAAAACATAGAAAGGAAAAACCTTCCCAGGTAATAGTCAACAAGACATCCAAAACACCCTCCATTGGTACATTTTGACCAATTTTTCGACGACGGCCCGTCAGAATTTTGACGGATGCCGGGTCAGAATTTCAACATTTCAAATGTCGTTGAAATTCTGATGAAATAATAGCAACGAACAACCAAAATTTCAACATTTCAAATGTCATCAAAATTTTGACGAAATAACAGCGACGAACAACTGTCAAAATTCTGATGGGCCGTCGTCGAAAAATTGGTCAAAATGTACCAGTGCTCCCTACAGACCAAATAAAGTAAGAATGACCAAGGTTATATTACAAGAATATCCAACAAGCACAACAAAAAAAAGATAATGATCAATGCCCCATTTCTTTCTCTCGAAATCTTTTTGATTAGACATCATTGAGAGGTCATTGGAATGAGCACAATAAGATCAATTAGCAAGAAAAAGATCAAGTAAACAAACAAGATAATGCTCTTCATACCTCTAGCCAAGACTAAAATATGGTGATTCCTGATGTTGATGTCCATTGTAGGAAGGATTCATCCTAGGAAATGATGTTATCAGATGATTTTGGGACTAATGAGATGATGGGATATTGATACCAAGAGTCAACCAACTTGTTTACCTACTGACCTAGACTTGAGACCATTGACGTTTGAGTTTTCACTTTTAATTTGCCAAACTTTCTTCTGATTGTTTCACCAAAGTTTGAAGATGATCATTTATTATGAGCGAATGTTTATTGTGGGTGAATGTGAACCATAATGGATGATTTTGGGTTTTTTGAATGTTTTTGGTATTTTTGAAATGTTTTGAGGCTATTTTTTGGTATTTTTTAAGGGTTTTACAAATGTTTTGATTTTCAAAATTTCTAATGTTTTTTGTGTTTTCTGAGATTTTGACCAAGAACCTAACCTAATGACCTATCCTAGGGGCCTAGGGGGCTGATCAAAGATTAGCCTTGCCTACGTTATATATGTAGAGACCACGTAGTTCAACTAACACTGACTCGTTTATTGATGAGAAATGAACAAATTGATTGTCAGTTTATTATGTGAATTTGGTCAAAGATATTTGCTTCCTAAAGGGTTTGAATTTTGATGATAAATGTTGAATGTTTGTTTCCCAATGTTTACAAACAAGCAAAGTGTTTTGTAGCCAAGACCATGCACAACCCTATGGATATGAAAGACTATATTCATTGAGTCCCCACTTGGACAAGTCCAACTATGCTTATTTTTAATGAATTGTTAGATGCTTGACCCCATTGGCTCCCTCCACGACACTCTATACGAGGCAACCAAGCATCAACACCCATGAAACTCCCATGCCATACTTTCCATTTCTACTAAAAACTGTAAAAGTGTGGGGCAGCTTTAGAATGACCGTTCTTGCACCAACAAATAGATCAAGGATTTGGGCCTTTTCTAAACAAGGGTTTTAATTCAGACTTTCCATTTGTAGGGATTAACCCATGCGGCAAGAGACCATTGTTTCGCTTCTCGTTGGGACCAACCGCATGATACTGGCCTTTGTTCCAGTATCCACACTTATATACCGGTTGGAAATACACTTGGCTTTAGCGTGTTACCGGTTGGGTTGTTCCCTTGGGTGATTACTTTATCCCACAAGGCAGGCCCTCTAGGATTAAAAAAAGTGAGCAAGTAATATTTGTAACTCGATCAATATTTGTTGCAACACAAAGAGAGAGAATGTATGCAATACCCTCCACTCACACTCACAAGTTTTGTTCAATTTTAATCCCAAATGAAATGTGGAGGAAATTACTTTACCCAACTTAAGATCACCAAAAGGCCTTTTGATTCTCAAGATTGTCGTGAGGCGCAAGAGAAGCACATACGTCCTTTCAATGGTATTACTTTGAGTAAGTAATTACAAAACAAAGAAGCACTTGTTCATTTTAAACCCACAAAGCAATGATTTGATTCTTTTTAGAACACCAAAATGAAATATGAAGATTGCCTTGTTCAATTGTTAATCTTCAAACCAAATCTAGTGAGTTTGTCCTAAAGTTCTTTTTAAGCCCTTTGTAGCAAAAATTGAAATGTTCTTTTTTAGAGCCCCAAAAAGATGTGAGTTGATCTAAAACAGAAAACTAAAGCATAGAATGGAATCTCTAAGCATTTAAAAATGCTTTATCAACTCCAAATTTAATGCTCAATTTCTCTTTATCTCCAAGATTCTTCAAAGATCGTTTCTTATGTTTCAATGTTGCAAGTCCTTTGTGTGAACGAAATCCCTCCTCCTTCCTTTTCCTATAAACATCACAAATAAGAGTTATGGATGTATTAAAAAATGATAAAAAAAATATATACAAGACATGTCAATTATTTGAGGAAACCTTTTAAATAAAACAAAATTCACAAGGCACATGAGTTCTTTATGATGAAGCTAACTCAATAATAAATGTCAATATATTTTCAATTTACACCTGCTTTCATGACATAATTGATAGCCAATATTGAAAGATTTACCTTTTGATCCATATGTGTGATCCAATGAGAAGATATGACTAGATTAAAGTTAAACACATAAGATTGTTTTCAAAATTTTCTCTTGAGTAATAGAAATCAAAGCCAATAATAGAAATGGAGCCAAAAGTCACTTTTAAATGTTAGAAGTCCAATAGATAATAAGCACTAAAGAAGGGCGGTTTTTCTATTATAGACAAAAGCGCCCCTATCAATGTAGAAACAGTCAATCTTTAATAACATAAGCAACCAATATTAATGACAATAAGACATTTCCCACTCTTCGCAGCCAATCCATTTGACAGTGTTACTATTTGACATGACAGTGTTGCTATTATCTTATTCAAACATGTGGAGACAACTTTGCCGCCTCTATAATCAGTTTTGCAATAAAAAAATCTTAATCATCTCATCTAACAGTTGCAAACAATGGGCAACAAGAATACCAATACCAAAAGATAAAAAAAAGGCGTAGGTACTCTCAGGTGGGTGTAAAGTTTTATGGAGAATTAAGAAACAGGCAGAGTGGCAGGAATTAATAATGGAAAATGCTATCCAAGGCCTAGCTACACCATAAAGTATGGAAGACAGAGTAAAACACCATGGTTGGTATTGACAGGCTGTCACTTCTTTTAGCTGAACGTATGCCCATTGACTTTTCACTTCTCCAATTTGGTGAGCAACAACATAAAAAACAAATATAAAGTTTGGACAAAGATGTTAGAGAATGATTATTGAAAATTACGACCAAGATATTAATAATGCATAGCTTTGATAGGCTCATAAAGAATGCTCAGAGTTTCAACAAGAATTATTACAGAACACTGAATAACATGCAAAACCTTGAAAACCCTACAATTCATCTCAATGAGATTTGCAACTACATATGCTCACAATCATTTCCATTCAAATTTGAATAATCTAGACATTATGTGAAGCTACTTCCTCACATCAGATTATTACAAATAAGACAACACATGCAGACACCTGATAAACCCGAAACCTTACATTACATTATTTACCACTTTTTCAATTTTCTAAATAGGTATATATTCATTTTTACGCTAAAATTCAAAAGCTTGAACGCTAGGAAACTGAAATGATAAAATGGGTTTGGTGTAAGTTTAAGTCGGTACACCATCTCACTCTAGACAAAACTATTGGTAAATTGTGAGGAGGCCCGCACATGGTGAGGCCCTGAGCAAAAGCATGCTACAGTCTACAATGATCTCTCAAAAAGATGTATGTAATGCTCACTCGTTTCTCATATGCATGTAATATAATATTGTTCTCAAAAGTCAAATTTCCTAGTTCAGAAATAGCATGGTAATGCAAAAAAAAGTAATTTAAATTATGTGTATTACCTACAACGAACTTTATTGGGTGCAATTTTTAAGATAGCAATATCTATATGGAGAAAGTAGAAGAAACGCCATATTTAAGATAGCAACACAACTATAAGAGGACTCAAAATCATGATCTACACATGTATTTGTCAAAAGAAAATAAATGGCAAGGTGTTGGTATCTTGAATCGATCCATTTCCAGCAGTTAAAATAAAGTTATCATCCTTTTCAGACCTGACAGATGTATATATATGTTATCAGAAAAATAGTTAAAAATACAAATAAATTTATATCATACTGATATGCAAGATACAACCAACTGTAACCCCACAACCCTTTCCACCATCGACCCTATGGACGTGCTTTTTGAAAGAAGTATCTATACCCAACTAGCTTCTCCAAGTGTACTTGTGATGATAAGAATAGGATAGAGAGCCATTTTTACATTTTAACACAACCACTACACTGACCGCTGACAAGAAACCAACCCAGCCAAAGGAAAAATTTAGAGGCTACCAGTCAGAGTAAGAAACACACCCACAATTTTTAGACACGCCTGAATGCAATACTTAGAGGGTATGTACAAGCACTGTGGGCACATTAATTTTCACCACAGAAATTGACAGATTTTAAAAGATTAAATGCTAATGTTGATCCCTACTATCAATACAAGATTCAACTGCCCTCCTTCTAGCGCCATATGTGAGCACCATAAATCTGCAAACAACCTAAACTCCAACACTCATTAGCATGGGTTAGTTCAAACTATGCAAACATACTAATGCTCCTATGAAATAATACATCATGCCTCATAAACAAAATAACAAAACAAACTAATTAAAAGCATAAAAGAAGCACAATGTATACCTATTCCATAGTGGATTGGTGCCACTTTGATATGAAAAGTGGCCCTTTCCCAACCCTTGACAAGCTCAATGATAAAAATTCCTTGAAGATGCTATGCTATGAAGTGGATAAAATTAGCTCTCAATGTGAAGAGAGTAACTTTGCTCTAAGTTGTGGATGATAAAAATGAAGGATAACCTCTCTATTTATAGAATAATTTGATGAGAGAAGAGGAAAAAGGGATGAATGTGGGATAAAAACCCAACCAATAGGAAGAAGCCACTTGTCACCATGTGAATGGGCCAAGGATGTGCACATTTTGATGAATGTGCCCATAAATGCAATTAGTTGAAATTTGAAATTAGTGAAATGACAAGGTGGAGGGAGAGTCAAATGGAGTTATGGCCACTTGGCTCAAGGAAAAGGGACTTGTAAGATGAAATAAATTCCTTATTGGAAGGACATATCTCATTTGGAGGGAGATTTGAAATGGAGGAATATTCCACTTTTATGCCTTGTTGAGAGAAAATGAAGATTTAATAAATTAATTAAATTGATTTATTTGTGCAAGTGGGAAAAGCTAGAGGATGTGACATGGATTAAGATTAGATTTAATCATGATTTGATTAAATAAGAGAAGGTTAAGTGATTTTGACTTTTGACTTAGATTTTAGGATTAAAATAAATCAAAGTTGAGAGGAGAATGATAAAGATTTGATTAAACAAAGATTTGATTTATTTAATCAAAGAGGATAATGTTAGTGGTTTAATTAAATAAGTTTGATTTATTTAATTAAATGAAGAACTTTAGAAGTTAATTAAATAAGATTGATTTATTTAATTAAAGGGGGACTTTAGGATTGATTTATGATTTAACTAAGTAAATTTGATTGATTTGATTAACAGAGGAATTAAGATGGATTAATTAAATGGTTAATAGAGGGGTAATTAAAGAAGAATCGAAATTAGTTGATCAGGATATTTTTCATGTCTATAGTTTGGACATCGAGTAAGTTCTATATGCACCCTTAAACGATGTAGCATACAGTCTTGTTCGGCTGAATTAACAAAACCAGCTACAAAAGATTCATCAGATAGGTAGCTATCCAATTGGCTCTGATATTAATCAATGTCTATGTGCATACAAAGTTTTACGCTGGAATGATTCAGAAGACAGGAAAAAAGAACAAAACTCAAAGAAGTTTTAGCTCTTCTAACATCCACAAATTCTGAACTTAACTAAAAAAGAAAAATACTCTAGCCTTTTATAGAACACAAGGCATAGAAAGGATAAGACAAATACATGAGAGGAAATCCAAGGGACCAATCATATCAAGGCACGTGGAATATAGTGACTTAAAGGAGAATTGCAATCAAAGTCAACGAAATTCAACTCCAATTACACATTGAAGCTCTTTAGGTTTTAATCTTTAATCATCCCTAGGATGATACTTTGAATCAGGATAGTGTGTAGGAACTTTCCATACATTCAGAATGAACAGGTGAAAATTTTCCCCTACACCTTATTTTTTTTCTGGGTCTTCTACTCTTGGGAATGGGCTCTTCCTAAAGATTGGCATTTCTCTCCACCGCATGTACAATACCGGGATCTCCAACATTCTGATGGATTCAAATACCTCTGCCTTATAACCTCCCAGAATAAGCAACTCGACTTGGATATAATTCTATCCATGATTCAAGTTTTCCTGACCGTCCATACCTGAACTCTATATTACAATCTACATCTCTTGCAATCACAAATTCCACACATTGAATCCCTTTTAAATTAAAACATTTATAAACACCTCATGTAAATAAAACCATTATTCAAACGTTAGTACATAAATCTCATAAATAACACGCTTTCTAGCATATCATAAATCATTGTATAATTATTTTCTACATATACCGGATTACTGAACTATTGAAATCATTGGATATCCTTAAGATTTCAAAAAATATATTTTAGTTCACATCATTTTCTGGAACCCTGGAACCCTGTACCCAGTATTAGCTTTACCCATGAACTTTCCCCAGACTTCAGTTTTACTAGAACTTCCTTTTACTGGACTCCACATATCAGATCAGAACACTCTATTTAGTATTTGTCCCACCTTTTTCCTTTCAAATGTTTTTGGTTCCCGGTATTCGGTACCCGAAAACACTTGCATTACGAAGTATTCTTTAATTAAAAATTTCTCTTTACTTTTCACTTTCGGTGATCTTTTCAACTTGCTAGCTCGTGCCATAAGAGTTATTATTTTTCACTTGGGTCCCCAAGTCTTACAGTCTTGGTACGTGTTGTGAGAACACACAATAGTGTCTAGATTGTGTCCTAGGGTATGAGGTAGTGTCATATTTGCAAATGTTGTCATAGTTGTCCAATGTTGTAAAAGCAACTTTTCATTTCTTTTGTCAAGAGTGGTCAAATGGATGATTTGTTAATCCATAAATTAAAAGATGGTTGAGGACCATTGGGAAAGGTTGGGAAACCTTTAAAAGGCCTTGTACCATCGATGTGGAGGTTGTCCATATTGTTTTTGGAGATTGAATCAATAGAAAAAAACTTTGTTTTTTGCACTTTCTAACAATTTTTTTTTGCTATAGTTGGTTGTATGATTCTGTACGGCCTCTTCATGGCTTGAAACTGATTGGGATTGTTAGAAAAGTGAATCCTCTTTCCATTGCATTTGGTTTTGTTCAGTTTCATTAAGATTTTTTCAAGTTAGAGGCATTTTAATCCAAACTGGTTGAAACCCTAGTTAGGGTTGCTATGATTGAAAAAATGGAATAAGTTCCATTCCACTTGATGAAATACCTTGATACTTGGTGGAATGGAAGTAGGCATTTTTTTTGGTTTTCACAAACTTTCTGATGCAGGGGAAGGTGTTTGGCACGTTCAAATTGATGCCCTAGCCTAAAATCTTCATATATTAGGCTTAGGAACTCTATAGGTTTAGGGTTTTGATGAATTTTTTTTGGTAGATTGTTTTGATTGATGGTAATTGATGTTACAGACCTTCTATGACATGTTGGAAGCATTGGAGTGAAGATTTAGTGCCTGAAGTTCAAAAACCTTGTTGCTACCTAGCCCATTCAAGTAATTAAGCCTAATTGGAATAAGGATAGTCAAAATTTGAAGGTTTCCATACAAAGTAACCTACCTTGATTATGATATATGTTGTATAAGGTCCAAATGGGTGTCTGAAACCATGTTTACATTTTTGATATCATGTCTTCCCTGGAAGTTATGCTAGGAAACCCAGTTTTGGAAGGCTACTAGAGGATTAAAGGCATTTGAGGGAAAGCCCACCTTAGGATGTTTATGAGATTGAGAGCTTGATTGATTAAAGTTGTTTAGGAGTTATCCACCTCTGCTCTACATTAGGCCACAACATCCACCTTGATCAAAACTAACAATGATATTTGATTCTTAGAATACACCTACATGAAATGAGGCCCACCTCTAACTATTTCATTACCATGGATTTTGATTTATTCATACTATGTAATTATTTAGGACAAGCTTAGCTATTGCAAAATTGATCATTATAAGTATTAATGATTAGTCATTACTTTGGTCTTGTGAAAAATTTGTCCTATTTTTTCATTTCAGTGGAGAAAAAATTGTTTTCTAACATTATTGCAAATAAATTATAATACTTAAATTTATTAAGCAAGCCCAAAGAATTAGATTTCATCTATTAGAGTAGAAAATGAAAAATGACTTTAATATCCTTTATATGAGAATCATCAAGTTCAACTCTACTAAAATATGTGGTTAGTTCATGAGGGGTACATAATGATAAGTTATCATTGTTAGGATTAATTTGGTCATTTAGGGTAAGTCATGCCAATATCTAATTAAATTGCAAACTTATCGAAGAGATTATGATAGTCAATAATCTTATCAAATCATATAAATTAGATAGAACATAATAATCATCTGGTATATAATCCCATTATTCTTGAGATGTTGGATCCCTTTGGACATGAAAGGTCCCCCCACCATACATGAGAGTACCTTGACAAATCAAAATAAAATCACTTCAATTTTGAGGTATATTTTAGTTTATTAGACTTAAAACTTCCCTAATTAGTAGATGTAGATGGTTAATTTAGCTGGAATTTATATTGAGTCCACCAATTAGGCAAGACTTAAAGCTCCATATTTGTTAGATATGATATTTGTAATTAAATTAGATCTTAGATTTATATTGAGTATGCTATCTTGGGGGCCTCTAGACATGAGCATTCTATCCTATGAATACAAGATGCTAAACTAAATATAAAGACAATTCCAATTCCACAAGACATATGAGGATCTAGTCTAATTTCTAGATGTGACGGTATCAAATTAACTCATATATTGAACCTTTTATGGCTAAGGAGCAACTAAAAATTGGAACGCATTAGACTTGGCATGAGAACAAATGTAGCTAAGTAGATTCTTGGGTCTAGATAACAAATGATGAAAATATTAGAGTAGTGAAAAATTCTTAGGTACAAACAAAGAATTTAGGACAATCCCACACCCTTAGCCCAACCCACTCAACCCCACCACCAATGCACAATCTTGAACAATTTAGAATACAATGGACACACATCAAGATAAATATAGAAGTTTTTATGAGCAAACATGAGAACTCTTAAATCAATCACAACCATGAATCATGAATTTAATTTTATAAAAGATAATAAGGATAAATTCATGTAGGGTCAAATTCTTTTAACATTTGCTTTCAATTTTTCCTTCCAAATTTTAATTGCACAAATTGTTATTAAGTCAAAAATACCACAACGCTCCACAAATTTCTTTCCTTTTTTTTAACATTTACCTCTAATTTTTCCTTCCAAATTTTAATTGCACAAATTATTATTAATACTATTTATATAAATTTTAGATGACTGCTTAAAAATAAACAGCTTAAAGATAAACAAAAAAAATAACTAATCATGAGACCACGACCTCCACAAATAATTTCTTAAAAAAAAATTGAACAATAACTATTAACCAGACACATAAAGACTGCCCTAATATTGTAAAATAGTGAAAGAGGCATTTAAAGATAGCAGAAGAATCGGTAGCAAGGTAGGAGGGTTCAAGCGTCTGTATGTAGAGGCTGAAGCGTCTGTTGCAACAACATTTCTATATTGCTATATGATTCTCCGCCAACTTTCACTGAAGCAATCGCCTTGTCTTTTAGCTTTTTCACTCTAACTCTCATCTCTCTGCCTTCCTCCTCCTCCAAATTCATCAACTTCCTCACCAACGCTTCCACCTCTTCTCTTAAAGCGTTTTCCCTCATCTCATAACCGACCTTCCAAACATCAACTACAAATCTCCTGTTTGTTGGTTTCTCTGCAAAGAACGGCCAGCATATCATGGGCACGCCCGAGCTTATGCTTTCAATTGTGGAGTTCCACCCACTGTGAGTAAGAGATCCTCCCATAGATGGATGAGACAGAACCTTACTTTATGGTGCCCACCTAACGAAAAACCCTCGCTCCTTCGTTCTCTCCATAAACTCACCAGGCAGAACGGCAGAGTTGCCTTGGACAAGATCAGGGCGGATAGCCCACAAGAATGGCTGATTGCTTGCCTCCAAATACCACGCGAACTCCACGAGTTGTAATTTGTCTGACAACACAGTGATACTTCCGAAGCACACGTATATAACTGATGATTCATTTTGCTTGTCCAGCCACTCCAGACACGACTTTTCTTTTTTCCATATGCTGCTGTTTGTGCCTACAGAGCTGAGCAAAGAATCCGGTTCATCATAGTAGAACAAAGCATTTTGATTTGAAGTATCACTTCATCCGTGATTTAGTACAGAAGAAGGAAGTTGAATTGAAGCACATCAGCACTAAGGATCAATTAGCAGATATCTTCACTAAAGCAGTTGCAACAAATCAGTTTTTGTCACTTCGAGATCAGATCGTGAGCCCTCTTAGCATCAAGGGGGAGTATGCGGATAATTGATGCTGATCTGGCGAATTCTTATCAAGAAGGGAATTGATTCGATGTGATCTTTGTTTTTTTGGCATGGCTATTCTTAGCTGTTTTTTGTTTTAATGCAATTTTTTGTTTTGTTTCTGCCAATAAAATAAAGCATGCCTTTGTCATGCGTAGTTTAGAGACTACCTTTTCTAAGTTGTAATTTGTTTTTTCTTAAGTCTGCTTTTGCTTCCTTTGTAAGGCTGCGAGTTCTTTTTATACCCAACCTTTTATGTAATCAAAGTAGATGCTAAGAAAGAAGAAGACTCTGTTTCTGAAATAGAGCAGAATTCTGTCATTGAATTGTCTTGTATCTATGAGATTTTATTTAAGTTGAAAACTGCTTAATGTTTGGAAATTGGCTGGGAACAATTCATCTATCTTCTTTCTGTTATTTCTTTTTTCTGTCATAATTATTTTTATCAGCTGGCTGTGGAGAAATAGGGATTCAATTTTGAATCTACATTTGGTATCAGAGCAGGTATTTTTGTTTTGGGTTTAAGATCTAGCTGTTCGAATTTCGCCAAAGATTATCATGTCGAATTCTAACAGCTTGCCCATTCCAGAATTTGATGGTAATGAGTATGATTATTGGTGTATAAAAATGATGACATTTTTAATAGGAAAAGACTTGTGGGAGATTGTTGAATCAGGTTACCAGGAGCCAGCTGATTGGAATGCCCTCCCAGTCAATGAAAGAACAGCAAGGAAGGAAGCTAAGAAGAAGAATTTTCAAGCATTGTTTCATATTCAAATAGCTCTAGACAAGAGTTTATTTCCAAGAATTGCAGGTGCAAAGACCGCTGAGGATGCCTGGAAGACTCTAAAAGAAGCTTACCAAGGCAGTGATCAGGTCCAAGTTGTTAAGTTACAGACATTGAAAAGAGAATTTGAGAATTTAAAAATGCAAGAAGGAGAAAGTGTGAGTGAGTATTGTGTCAGAGTAAAAGATGTGGTCAATAAGATGGCTACACTTGGAGAAACTGTGAACACAGAAGTTCTGATAAAAAAGGTGTTGAGATCTCTCACACCAAGATGGAATCACGTTGCCATAATAATGGAAGAAAGTAAGGATTTGACAACCCTTCAATTCGATCACCTTGTTGGATCGTTGATCTCACATGAAGAAAGATTAAAAGATTATTTTGGAGAAAGTATTGAGAAAGCCTTTTCCTCCAAAGTACAAATCACAAAGAATGATGATGGCAGCAGTAGTAGCAAAAGCAATCAAAGCCAAGGTAAAAGTCAAAATCAGAATAATTCAAGAGGTAGAGGCAGAGGTTTTTCAAGAGGAAGAGGTGGTTCAAGAGGCAGAGGTAGAGGAAGGTTTGATAAAAGGAATGTTCAATGTTACCATTGTAATAGGTATGGACATTTTGAAAGAGAATGTAGACTAAAAGAAGGTAAAAATGTTAATTATGCTCAAGAAAGTTATGAAAATCCTCCAGATAATTTATTCTTATCTTATTCTAAAAGTGAAAATACTAGTAAAGATGTTTGGTACCTAGATTCTGGATGCTCTAACCATATGTCAGGAAATGGGAAGTTGTTTTCAACAAAGGATGAAAGTTTCAAGTCAAAGATTCAGCTCGGTGATGATAAATCATTGGTGGTCGCTGCAAAAGGTGCTATGGAGGTCCACACAAAAGAAGGTATGAAGAGTGTTAAAGATATTTATTACACTCCTGAGTTAAAACATAATTTGTTAAGTGTTGGACAATTATGTGAGAAGAACTATAGAGTTGTTTTTGAAAATAAGAAATGTACAATTTTTGATAAGAGTCAGGGAAACAGAGTAGTCACAGTTGTTCCTATGACGAAAAATAGGATGTTTCCATTGAGATTTGGTGAAAATAACAGCAGCCTTGCCAATATGGCATTTGAGGATACAAGTTGGCTATGGCATCTAAGGTATGGCCATTTAAACTTTCACAGTTTGAAGCTTTTGACCTCACAAGCATTAGTTGCTGGTTTGCCCAAGGTTGAAGAGCACAAGGAGGTTTGTGAAGGATGTGCAAAAGGAAAGCATGCAAGGGAAAGGTTTCCAAAAGGCACTGCATGGAGGGCCCATTACCCCCTTCAACTTGTTCATTCAGATATCTGTGGACCGATGCAAACAAAGAGTTTGGGTAAGTCATCATATTTTCTCACTTTTATTGATGATTACTCACGAAAATGTTGGGTATATTTTTTGAAGGCTAAGGATGAAGCCCTTGATACATTCAAGAGGTTTAAAGCACTTGTGGAAAATGAGAAAGGGTGCAAAATCAAATGTTTAAGAACTGATCGTGGAGGAGAATTTTGTTCAAGAGCCTTTCAAGATTATTGTGATATGAATGGCATCAAGAGGCAGCTCACCACTCCATACACACCTCAACAGAATGGGGTAGCTGAAAGGAAAAACCGCACTGTGGTAGAAATGGCAAGGAGCATGTTGCAAACCAAGGGATTGAGTAACTCTTATTGGGGAGATGCAGTTGCTACAGCAGTGTATATTCTCAATCGAAGTCCCACTAGTGCACTTGAGAAGATGACTCCTTATGAAGCATGGTATGAGAAAAGGCCTAATGTTAATCATTTTAGAGTTTTTGGATGTTTAGCTTATGTTCATGTACCTGATCAGAATAGACAAAAGTTAGATGCTAAAAGTGAGTCATGTATTTTTGTTGGGTATAGTGAGGAAAGCAAAGCTTACAGGTTATATAATCCTCTCACTAATAAGATTATTGTTTCAAGAGATGTGATTTTTGATGAAGGGGGAGTTTATGGTCATCAAAAAGGCCAAATGGAGAAGTCAAAATCTGTTTTGAATGATGATATTGATCATGAGCAGCCCACTAATGTTGATGTCCCAATTGCTATAAATCCACCAAGCAGCCCCTCATCTAATTCTTCAAGTCCATCTTCAACTCCAAGTTCTAGAAGGAAGGTAAAAAGTTTGAGTGATATTTATCAAAGGAGTGCCAATCAAGCACATGAAGAAAATCCAATAGGTGAGACAGTTAATTTTGCTTTATTTACCAAGGCTGATTTTGAACCATCATGTTTTGAAGAAGCATGTACTAATGAGGTTTGGATGCAAGCAATGCAAGAAGAGATGGATTCCATTCATAGGAATGATACTTGGGAGCTTACAGAGCTTCCACATGACAAGAAGAAGATTGGCACCAAATGGATCTACAAGACTAAGCATAACAGTGATGGAAGTGTTGAAAGGCATAAGGCAAGATTAGTTGCTAAAGGCTTCACACAGAAATATGGGATTGACTATGAAGAGACGTTTGCACCAGTTGCAAGACAAGAGACCATTAGAATGCTGATTTCATTAGCAGCTCAAAAGAATTGGAGCATACAACATATGGATGTGAAAAGTGCCTTCTTGAATGGGTACTTAGAAGAGGAAGTATATGTGGAACAGCCACAAGGTTTTCAAGTGGAAGGAAAAGAGAATCATGTCTACAAATTGAAGAAGGCTTTGTATGGCCTCAAGCAAGCACCAAGGGCATGGTATGCAAGAATTGATGGATACTTTCAGGAGAATGGCTTCAAGAGAAGTAAGAGTGAACCTACCCTTTACTACAAACAAGAAGGTAATGATATTCTTATTATAAGTTTGTATGTTGATGATTTGTTGTATATGGGTAGCAGTTCTAAGATGAAAGATGAGTTCAAAATTGCTATGATGAAAGAATTTGAAATGAAAGATCTTGGTCTCATGAAATATTTTTTAGGAATGGAGGTTTATCAATGTAAAAATGAAATTTTCATTTGCCAAACCAAATATGCAAAAGATATGTTGAAGAAGTTTGACATGGTTGATTGTAAACCATACTCCACTCCAAGTGCTCATGGAGTTGTGTTGAGTAGGAATGATGGTGCTGAATTAGTTGATGAGACTGATTATAGGAGTATAGTTGGGAGTTTGATGTTTCTAACCCACACAAGACCTGATATAGCATATTCAGTTTCACTTGTTTCAAGATATATGACAAATCCATCAGAAATACACATGAAGGCAGCTAAAAGAATTTTGAGGTATGTGAAAGGCACTCTAAATTATGGTATTCATTACTATTCTTCTAAAAGATTCAATCTTGTTGGCTTTAGTGATTCAGATTGGGGAGGTAGTATGGATGATCGTAAGTCTACATCTGGAAATTGTTTCTCCTTTGGGACTGGTTTAATTACTTGGAGTTCCAAGAAGCAAAGCATGGTTGCTCTCTCATCCACAGAAGCAGAGTATGTTGCAGTTACTTCAGCAGGTACACAAGCTCTTTGGCTTCGAAAAGTTTTAGAAGAAATTGGTGAAAAACAGATTCAGCCTACAGTGATTTATTGTGACAATATAAGTGCCATCAAGTTAGCAAAGAATCCGGTTCATCACAGTAGAACAAAGCATTTTGATTTGAAGTATCACTTCATCCGTGATTTAGTACAGAAGAAGGAAGTTGAATTGAAGCACATCAACACTAAGGATCAATTAGCAGATATCTTCACTAAAGCAGTTGCAACAAATCAGTTTTTGTCACTTCGAGATCAGATCGTGTGCCCTCTTAACATCAAGGGGGAGTATGCGGATAATTGATGCTGATCTGGCGAATTCTTATCAAGAGGGGAATTGATTCGATGTGCTTTTTGTTTTTTTGGCATGGCTATTCTTAGCTGTTTTTTGTTTTAATGCAGTTTTTTTGTTTTGTTTCTGCCAATAAAATAAAGCATGCCTTTGTCATGCGTAGTTTAGAGACTGCCTTTTCTAAGTTGTAATTTGTTTTTTCTTAAGTTTGTTTTGCTTCCTTTGTAAGGCTGCGAGTTCTGTTTTATACCCAGCCTTTTATGTAATCAAAGTAGATGCTGCAAGAAAGAAGAAGACTCTGTTTCTGAAACAGAGCAGAATTCTGTCATTGAATTGTCTTGTATCTATGAGATTTTTATTTAAGTTGAAAACTGTTTAATGTTTGGAAATTGGCTGGGAACAATTCATCTATCTTCTTTCTGTTATTTCTTTTTTCTGTCATAATTATTTTTATCAGCTGGCTGTGGAGAAACAGGGGATTCGATTTTGAATCTACAAAACTCACCAGGCAGAACGGCAGAGTTGCCTTGGACAAGATCAGGGCGGATAGCCCACAAGAATGGCTGATTGCTTGCCTCCAAATACCACGCGAACTCCACGAGTTGTAATTTGTCTGACAACACAGTGATACTTCCGAAGCACACGTATATAACTGATGATTCGTTTTGCTTGTCCAGCCACTCCAGACACGACTTTTCTTTTTTTTATATGCTGCTGTTTGTGCCTACAGAGCTGAGTAAAAGTGGACCGAAGGAGAGCACTTTATTACCGAATTTAGCGTTCAGATCGCTCAACACCGGTCCTTCTAACTCTTAAAAGGTGTTAAGTAAAACTAAGGAAGCCTGGTGAGCGTTTTGTGCCTCCCTCATCACGTACTGAAACATATAATCGGAGGCGTCGGTTACTGTCAGAAAGCTGGGCAGATCTTTCACATGCAGAGCTTCCATTTCAGGAATACAAGTGATAACATCGTTCTTGTAGCAATCCATATCATCTGTAAGCCGACCACCAACACTGATTAATGTAGAGGAAAACAAACAAAAACAAGTTTTTTAACTGTAAGAAAACCAGGAAATTTTATTACCTTTGAGCGGGATATAACCGTGGTCAATGAGGAGAGGCATATAATAGTAGGCAGAGAAACCGCAGGCACTAGTTGTCCAAAGGGAAACTCTGGGTACACCAAATTTGTCGGCGATCTGCTGTGTAAAAGAGAAAGCTCCATCTGAAATTATGATTGTAATGGGATATGAAAACAAACTCATCTTTTCAACAATATTCTTCACATGAAATGGAGCATGCTTTTGCAAGGACTCACAAAGTTCGGGCAGGTTGAGAGTACGTTGATGATCAGGCGGAAGACCATCTGGAAAGCTCTCAAATGTAATGTAATCAGTAGATGTTGGGATGAAGCGTTGGTGTGTGAAATCAGTGTTTACAAAGGTTACGAAAATGTAATTGGAAATGAGAATCTGAGCGAGCTGCGTCATGGGGTTTATGTGTCCCTGTGCAGGAAAGGGTAGTAGGAGTGCATGGCCTCCAATTCTATCCATTACTACAATCACAGGAAAACTCTAAGAAATTCAAATGAAGACTCCAATGAAAAATGAAAGAAAAAATTGACGCCAATTATCTTGTTTCTCTAAGAACTGGCGAGGAGGGGATTTTTTTAAAGGATTTTTCAGTTGTAGAAGTAATTTGAAGACTCAATTTTTCAGCTATAAGGTCAAGATTTCAATATCACCACCAACATTAATGATTCCCATACAGCTCCCCTAGGAGTGATGGAACCGAATTATTTCATCTGATCGTCTAAATTGACTAATACATTACGTGTTCAATTACGTAAACGAATACTGGTTAAACATTGAGCTATCGTCACTATTTTCAGTGCCGTGTGTCCTTCAATGACTTTCATTACTATTTTCTTGGAGTTTGAGATAGTGTTTTTTTTACTTTCATAACTATTTTTAATATTGGATTTTGAGATGTATCTTTTGATGACATCTTTTACTATTTTCAGTACCATGCAATATAAGATTTCTACCTTCAATTTGGTAATGCTCTTATGTGTTTCAGTTTGCAATGTCTTTCAATGACTTTCATTACTGTTTTCTTGGAGTTTGAGATGTGTTTTTTTTCTGACTTTCATGACTATTTTCAATATTGGATTTTGAGATGTATCTTTTGATAACAGATTTTATTATTTTTATTTTCAATTATGTAAAGTTTTTTATGGACTTTGTTCAACTTTAAGTATGTGCCTTTTATCTATCAAATTAGGGTTTGAGATGTGCATTTGGATGACTTCTATCATTATTTTTACACCGAAGGCGTGTCCTATATGAGTTCTACAAACTCATTTTGTCCGTCAACGAACCAAAAGTGCTGAGAAGTTTGGCAAGGTGGTAAAACTAATCTTAGTCGGTCATAAATTTTCACGAAAATTTTGACTGTTTTCATCGTCTTTTACTGCTCTCCCACCGTTATTGGTTTCTGCTCCTTCAAACTCTTCTCGTACACATGGACACAGATTCATTAAAAAAGTTGACATCCTTATCTTGAAGGCATGGTGTGATTGTGTCTCACGTGGGCGGAATGGTGTGCAATAAGGGTTAAACGTATCTCAATAGTTCATCATTTTTTGCCGCTTTTACTGCATTTCCCGTCTGTTTTTCAACCTTTTTTTCTACTTTCCCCGCAGCTATTGGTTCCCGCTCCTCCAAACTCTTCGTCACTGGTATTCACCTTTCACTCCAACTTTGGCAAGCTACAACCTGAAAGTAAGGTATCTCACTTCAAGAAAACCCATTTCCCCCATTTTCTCTTGCGCACTCCCTTCAATTCTTGTGGTTCTTTTTGGGGTTTTTGTATCAGAAATGTTGAATTTACAGAGGCAAAGATAAATTTTGAGTCTGAAACATGAATTCAAAATGTAAAGCTATCTTTGCATTTTTTTTAAATGCTTTCTAGCAAAAAGGGCGCAGCAAGCGAAGCGTTGAGAAAACAAATACTGGAAATTTTGGCTCGGGATTTGGGAATTCTCACTTTCGAAACCCATTTCCCCCATTTTCTCTTGCACACTCCCTCCAATTCTTGTGGTTCTTTCTGTAAACATCACAACTCCAATCTTAAGGGATTGTTACCCTTTACCAATTCATTTCCCATGAAAACTGAAGATAATTGATGCTACGAAGAAAGATTATGTTTTATCCAACGTGGAAAAACAATCTACAAAATCTGCTATGCATGGCAAAGACAACTTCTTCTATTCTTAGTTAGTTTTTGTTTTAAAACAGTTCTTTTTGTTTTAAACGTAGTCTTTTCCCTCTACGAATAAACCATGTGTTGCATGCTTAGTTTTGAAGATTTGATATAATTTTCTTTGTAATAAGGATAAAAAACTTTTGTAGTGTTTTTTTTTTCTATTAAAGGGCAGCGTACTATTTTTTGAAGCTGCATCTTAAATTCTATATATTTCTCTGTTTGTATTTGTTTTATAGACTGCAATATGAACAAAACTCTATTTTGAAAACATAGTAGACTTTTCTGGTTCTGAATATCATTGAATATCTTTGGATCATAATTCTTTATGAGAGGTTAAGAGTAGCATAGTATATGAACTATTTTATAACTATTTTTTTTCTTCTTTCTGTTGTTCAATTCGTTTGTATCAACTAGTTTTAAAGGGGAGGCCTTTTGTTTTCAAATCTACATTTGGTATCAGAGCAGGTATTTTGTTTTGGGTTTAAGATCTAGTAGTTGGAATTTTGCCTAAGATTATCATGTCGAATTCTAACACCTTGCCCATTCCAGAATTTGATGGAAATGAGTATGATTATTGGTGCATAAAAATGATGAATTTTTTAATAGGAAAATATTTGTGGGAGATTGTTGAATCAGGATACCAGGAGCTAGCTGATTGGAATGCCCTCACAACCAATGAAAGAATAGCTAGGAAGGAGGCTAAGAAGAAGAATTATCAAGCATTGTTTCATATTCAAATAGCTCTAGATAAGAGTCTATTTCCAAGAATTGCAGGTGCAAAGACAGCTAAGGATGCCTGGAAGACTCTAAAAGAAGCTTACCAAGGCAGTGACCAAGTCCAAGTTGTCAAGTTACAGACATTGAAGAGAGAATTTGAGAATTTAAAGATGCAAGAAGCAAAAAGTGTGAGTGAGTATTGTGTCAAAGTAAAAGATGTGGTCAATAAGATGGCTACACTTGGAGAAACAGTGAACACTGAGGTTCTAATAAAAAAAGGTGTTGAGGTCTCTCACACCAAGATGGAATCATGTCGCCATAATCATTGAAGAAAGCAAGGATTTGACAACCCTTCAATTTGATCACCTCGTTGGATCTTTGATCTTACATGAAGAAAGACTAAAAGATTATTTTGGAGAAAGTGTTGAGAAAGTCTTGTCCTCCAAAGTACAAATCACAAAGAATGAAGATGGCAGCAGTAGTAACAAAAGCAATCAAAGCCAAGGTAAAGGTCAAAATCAGAACAATTTAAGAGGTAGAGGCAGAGGTGGTTCAAGAGGCAGAGGTAGAGGTAGATTTGACAAAAGGAATGTTCAATGTTACCATTGTAATAAGTATGGTCATTTTGAAAGAGAATGTAGATTAAAAGAAGGTAAAAGTGTTAATTATGCTCAAGAAGGTGATTAAAATCCTCCAGATAATTTATTTTTCTCTTATGCTAAAGGAGAAAATACTAGTAAATATGTTTGGTACCTAGATTTTGGATGCTCTAACCATATGTTAGGAAATGGGAAGTTGTTTTCAACAAAGGATGAAGGTTTCAAGTCAAAGATTCAGCTTGGTGATGATAAATCATTAGAGGTTGCTGCAAAATGAGCTATGGAGGTCCACACAAAAGAAGGTATGAAGAGTGTTAAAGATATTTATTACACTCCTGAGTTAAAACATAATTTGTTAAGTGTTGGACAATTGTGTGAGAAGAACTATAGAGTTTTCTTTGAAAATAAGAAATATACAATTTATGATAAGAGTCAAGGCAATAGAGTAGTCACAGTTGTGCCTATGACAAAAAATAGGATGTTCCCATTGAGATTTGGTGAACATAACAACAACCTTGCCAATATGGCATATGAGGATACAAGTTGGTTGTGGCATCTCAGGTGTGGCCATTTAAATTTTCATAGTTTGAAGCTTTTGACCTCACAAGCATTAGTTTCTGCTTTGCCCAAGGTTGAAGAGCACAAGGAGGTTTGTGAAGGATGTGCTAAAGGAAAGCATGCAAGGGAAAAGTTTCCAAAAGGCATTGCATGTTGGGCCCATTACCCCCTTCAACTAGTTCATTCAGATATCTGTGGACCTATGCAAACAAAGAGTTTGGGTAAGTCATCATATTTTATCACTTTTATTGATGATTACTCATGAAAATGTTGGGTCCATTTTTTGAAGACTAAGGATGAAGCCCTTGATACATTCAAGAGGTTTAAAGCACTTGTGGAAAATGAGAAAGGGTGCAAAATCAAATGATTAAGGACTGATCATGGAGGTGAATTTTGTTCAAGAGCCTTTAAAGATTATTGTGATATGAATGGCATTAGGAGGCAACTCACCACTGCATACACACCTCAATAGAATGGGGTTATTGAAAGGAAAAACCGCACTATGGTAGAAATGGCAAGGAGCATGTTACAAACCAAGGGATTGAGGAACTCTTATTGGGGAGATGCAATTGCTACAGCAGTGTACATTCTCAATCGAAGTCCCACCAATGCATTTGAGAAGATGACTCCTTATGAAGCATGGTATGAGAAAAGTCCTAATGTTAATCATTTCAGAGTTTTTGGTTGTTTAGCTTATGTTCATGTCCCTAATCAGAATAGACAAAAGTTAGATGCAAAAGGTGAGTCATGTATTTTTGTTGGGTATAGTGAGGAAAGCGAAGCTTATAGGTTATATAATCCTCTCACTAATAAGCTTATTGTTTCAAGAGATGTGATTTTTGATGAAGGGGGAGTTTATGGTCATCAAAAAGGCCATATGGAGAAGTCAAAATCTATTTTGAATGATGATATTGATCATGAGCAGCCCACTAATGTTGTTCCAAGTGCTATAAATCCACCAAGTATCCCCTCATCTAATTCTTCAAGTCCAATTTCAAGTCCAATTGCAAGTCCAGCTTCAACTCCAAGTTCTAGAAGGAAGGTAAGAAGTTTGAGTGATATTTATCAAAGGAGTGCAAATCAAGTACATGAAGAAAATCCAATAGGTGAGATGGTAAATTTTGCATTATTTACCAAGGCTGATTTTGAACCATCATGTTTTGAAGAAGCATGTACTAATGAGGTTTGGATGCAAGCAATGCAAGAAGAGATGGATTCCATTCATAGGAATGATACTTGGGAGCTTACAAAGCTTCCACATGACAAGAAGAAGATTGGAACCAAATGGATCTATAAGACTAAGCATAACAGTGATGGAAGTGTTGAAAGGCATAAGGCAAGATTAGTTGCTAAAGGCTTCACACAAAAGTATGGGATTGATTATGAAGATACATTTGCACCAGTTGCAAGACAAGAAACCATCAGAGTTTTGATTTCATTAGCAGCTCAAAAGAATTGGAGCATACATCATATGGATGTGAAAAGTGCCTTCTTGAATGGGTACTTAGAAGAGGAAGTATATGTGGAGCAACCACAAGGTTTTCAAGTGGAAGGAAAAGAGAATCGTGTTTATAAATTGAAGAAGGCTTTGTATGGCCTCAAGCAAGCACCAAGAGTGTGCTATGCAAGAATTGATGGATACTTTCAGGATAATGGCTTCAAGAGAAGTAAGAGTGAACCTACCCTTTACTACAAACAAGAAGGTAATGATATTCTTATTATAAGTTTGTATGTTGATGATTTTTTGTATATGGGTAGCAATTCTAAGATGAAAGATGAGTTCAAAATTGCTATGATGAAAGAATTTGAGATGAAAGATCTTGGTCTCATGAATATTTTTTAGGAATGGAGGTATATCAATGTAAGAGTGAAATTTTTATTTGCCAAACCAAATATGAAAAAGATATGTTGAAGAATTTTGACATGGTTGATTGTAAACCATACTCCACTCCAAGTGCTCATGGAGTTGTGTTGAGTAGGAATGATGGTGCTGAATTAGTTGATGATACAGCTTACAAAAGTATTATTGGGAGTTTGATGTTTCTAACCCACACAAGGCCTAATATCGCATATTCAGTTTCACTTGTTTCAAGGTATATGAAAAATCCGTCAGAAATACACATGAAGGAAGATAAAAGAATTTTGAGGTATGTGAAAGGTAATCTAGATTATGGTATTCATTACTACTCTTCTAAAAGATTCAATCTTGTTGGCTTTAGTGATTCAGATTGGGGAGGTAGTATGGATGATCGTAAGTCTACATCTGGAAATTGTTTCTCTTTTGGTTCTGGTTTGATTACTTGGAGTTCCAAAAAACAAAGCATGGTTGCTTTCTCATCCACAGAAGTAGAGTATGTTGCATTCACTTTGGCTGGTACCCAAGCTCTTATGTTGCATTCACTTTGGAAGGTACACAAACTCTTTGGCTTAGAAATTTTTTAGAAGAAATTGGAGAGAAGCAGATTCAACCTATGGTGATTTATTGTGACAATGTAAGTGTCATCAAGTTAGCAAAGAATCCAGTCCATCACAGCAGAACAAAGCATTTTGATTTGAATTATCACTTCATCTATGATTTAGTACAGAAGAAGGAAGTCAAATTGAAACACATCAACACTCAGGATCAGTTAGCAGATATCTTCACCAAAGCAGTTGCAAGAGATCTTTTTTGTCACTTCGAGATAAGATTGTGAGCCCTTTTAGCATCAAGGGGGAGTATGAAGATAATTGATGCTACAAAGAAAAAATATTTTTTATCCAACGCGGAAAAACAATCTACAAAATCTATTATGCATGGCGAAGACAACTTCTTCTATTCTTAGTAAGTTTTTGTTTTAAAACAGTTCTTTTTGTTGTAAACGTAGTATTTTCCCTCTATGAATAAAGCATGCGTTGCATGCTTAGTTTTAAAGATTTGATTTAATTTTCTTTGTAATAAGGATAAAAAACTTCTGCAGTGTTTTTTGCTTTTTCTATTAGAGGGCAGTGTACTATTTTTTGAAGCTACATCTTAAATTCTATATATCTCTAAAGTTGTTTGTATTCATTTTATAGGCTGCAATATGAACAAAACTCTGTTTTGAAAACAAAGCAGACTTTTCTGGTTCTGAATATCATTGAATATCTTTGGATCATAATTCTTTATGAGAGGTTTTGAGTAGCGTAGTATATGAACTATTTTATAACTATTTTTTTTCTTCTTTTTTTTGTTCAATTCATTTGTATCAGTTGGTTTTAGAGGAGAGGCCTTTTGTTTTCAAATCTACAAAAACAGAGACAATAGCCATAGAAATTTGAGAACCCATTAAAGAGGCATATATGGTTAAGTCCTCTAAGCCAAGAGCAGAACCTCCTTGAGTGTACATTTTCACTTTCAAGAGTAGGCTATATGGGATATCTCATTCAAACTCAGAGCCCAAATACGAGCTTCTCCTAAGAACAAATATTTTTCCAAACTACCATTGGAAATATACAGTTAAATAAGGAGGATATATGTTGTTATATATAGTACATTGATGCATCATATTTACCAAGTAAAATTTCATGTGCAGTCGATGTGGGGTTCCTGTGAAATAATTCAATCCTTCTCTCAATCCCAACCTTCTTTTTTAACTCAAAACTTGTCTCTTTTCTCCTCTATTACATCACCTCATTTGTCACAAAATGAATCAAATACATATTTGAGTACAGAGATTTCATTGGCGAATAAAGGAGAGGAACCTATGGAGCCTGTTACAAAAGCAACTAGACTTAGTATGAAAAAGGAAATCTTTGAAGAGAGCATAGAAAAATCCTAAGAATAATGTAAAGGAAAATGAATCATAGTCAAAATGTCTCAGATTCAGATGAAGAGAAGGAAATTTTAACATAGGATTAGAATAATTTTAAATAGTAATGCAATGATTGTAGGATACTCACCTCCCTGGTTCTCCACCTTAAGCATACATGCAAAAGGTGGAAGCATTGATAGGGAATGCAAACTGTTTGCTAGAATACACTCATTGCAGGAAATGTACCTCCATTATCCCCTCCCCTCTTTCTTATTTCCTCATATTCAATATACATGCAAAAAACAAATTGAACATAGTCAAAACACATGGATCGTTTTGTTGTTCACATGCAACTGTGTGAGTGTAGATGAGACACCTGAGATGTTCGCAAGATGTTGAAGCATAGTCAAGCCACAAATTTATGTTATGTAAAGGACAAAGAAATCAAAACATGTTTTTAATCACTTACACTTTTCATTATGTTTTCTATCAATTACACATTTTAATTCTCCAAAAAAATTCACTATTTAATTTCCACCAGTTTTAAAATCAGTGATACTATATTTTATGTCATTGGACACCTGCTCTAGTTTTGTCTTGGACAGGAAATTTTATGGCATTGGAGGGTTTAAGGCCTGTCATTGGTTGTGGATGATGTGGAGGAGAATAGCACTGAGGTGTACGATTTTGGGCAACAATGTGGGAATATGTAATTGGTTAGTGGGGAGGATGATTTGTACGGGGTATGTGGGTGTGTTTGTTGTTCCCAAGGGAAATTTTCAATTTTTGAATTTACACGTGGTGCTAGGAGAGGTTGGATTGGAGGAAGATTGAGTTATACGACGTGGTGTTCAAGGGGTGTGAAAGGGTGATGTTTGGATGCTATTGCAACTTGGTTTGAGATGGTCCTTGTAAACAAATTGTGAGGAAAATTAGGTAAGACAACTGTAAAAATGGTTGTGAGCAATCAATACCTTTTGTTTTCTGTTGTAGGTGATGTGACCATAACTGAAAATGGTTGTACACGACCTTCCAATAAACACATCATAACTAAAGTCCACCAAAAACCAAAGGCATTCAAAAGATTGATGCACATTCAACATCTCTCATAACTTCAATCTCAAGATTTCTTCCCTTAAATATTCTTGTCGATCATTGTTTCCTTCTCTTGTTTTGTGGGTTTCGATTACTTTTTTTTTTTTTTGATTTTTTTTTGTTCACGTTACTATTACACATCGTTCTGCTTTTTGCATTTTGACATGTTTACTGACAATTGACAAGTGTCACTAATTTTTCACGGCTTTCAAAAACTCTAAATACTTTATTCCTTTATGACTTATACATAATACATATTTACAATATATTAATATATTAATTATAATTATAATTTAATTATTATACAATCTAACATATATAATTATATTACAGCTATAATTTATCATTATATTATAGTTATAATTTATCATATAATTTATCCAACTCTAATATAAAATATATAGTATATATAGATTATAATAATATTGTATTTAAACTATATTATAATTGGATTAATATTAAATAATTTGGTGTTATAATATATGGTGAATATAATCATTAATACATAAAATAAAATAAAAATATATAAAAATATTATTATATAATAAATATATAAAAATATTATTATATAATAAAAATATAAAATATTATTATTATTGCTATTATTATTATTATTTTTAAAATGACAAAAAAAATCATTTTAAAAATGACCTACCAATTGACCTCATATACTATACATATCTATGAATTTTTGTTTTTTTTTAAAATCCCTAATTGACCTTCCACACCTCTTCAGTGTACCCATTGTACACTAAGGTGCCATTGCTAGTCAATATTATGTAATATAAGATGTTTATCTTTAATTATGCAAGATATTTTATGTATTTTATTCTACTTTAAGCACGCACTTCTTATTTACCTGAATTGGGGCTTGAGATGTGTGTTTTCATGACTTCCTTATTATTAATTCTCGGGATGGAAACCATTAGTTAAATTTGATAATTAAATGATTGTATTTAGATATTTTTGTTATAAAATATAATTGAAAATTAATATTATATAAAAGAAGAGATTTATGAGAAACTATAATTTTACTTAAATTTAAGATGTCTATTAATATTTTTAATAAAATTTGAAAGTCAATTTTAAATGAATAAATATTTTTAAAATTTAAAGTCGAGTGAAACGTAGAAACATTTTTCAATGTAAAGGCTTAATTAGAAGTTAAATGTTGCATCATATAAAATGTTGATAATTAGCGTATTGATATATAAAATATAAGATCAATTCACCTCACATAAAAAATTATTATCACTTATAAACATCCAACACAACAACTATAAATAATTTACACATTGCCATGCATATTGCAAGTATAACTAAGTCACCTCATGAAAACAACCAACACAACAAATTGATTCACATCCCCTCAATTAATACTCTTTTAATAAAAATTTCCAAGAGTTTTTACCTTTCTTGGAGGACTTTGGGTTGTCATTGGTTTTGAACTTATAATTAGACATGGGAAATAAGTGAACTTGGTTGTGAAATGAGAACTTGAGTTTCCACTAGTACTAGTGGTAATAATAATTTACCCATGTACTTCAATGATTATTTCCATAATCATTCTATATGTTTTAATGTGTGTCTTCTTATCACACCCACATTCTCCTAAATTATTAATTATTGATTGTCTTGATATAATCACTCTTATTGATTTTGGATTTTCAAAAATCATGTCTTAATCTTTTCTAAGTTAGCTAAAAAATGTATTAATATTTATAATTGCATCAAAATTTTATCTAATAGACATTAGAATGAGCATTTATACCAATGAAATAAAAACTATTAAATGCCCCATGATGCACCTTCTATGAGAACATGCTTCTTACAGGATGTATAATTCTTCATTTATAGTGTAGGATTGTGATTAAGGATATAGGCAACCTAAGCAACCAACATGTTGTCATGTCCACTATAGATACAATTGACTCAACACTTAAAAAATTAGCATGTGTTGATTGTCATAAGACATCATTTATAAAGCAAGTTAGGAGAAAAGTGCAAAACAAAAGCTTCATATTCTAAACTATCAAAAACCTCAAATAGAGCACAAAATGAAGTTAGATAAGTATGCAAAAAATAAAACATTACCATAAAACTCTATTGTCAAGTAAATTTTCTTTAATAATTAAAATATGATAATGACGTGTGGATATTCTTTGCTCAAAAGTTACTTATTTTGATAGCATATAGTTACCATAAGATTGGATCCCAAAAATGAGAGCCTATAGATCTTATTTATATATTTTGGGAGGAAATATGAATGGTAGGGATGAGATTAGAAGATTAGTAATGGAGAATGAATGAGAGGATTTTCCTATGATTAAGGAGATAATGAAGACTCGTGATTAAGTTTATTTTAGAATGAAAGGCTAAGATTGCATTTACCAAATAATAGTAATTTGTTGCAACCTTAAGAATTTATGAGGGAAATATAATTATTGGCTCATTTATTCTTGAAAATGCCAGGGGGGAATAGCCTAATTAAATAATAAATTTATTTAATTATTTTAGTCATGTGAGATGGAAAATGGGATAATTAAATAACAAAATTATTATAATTATGTGTGAGAGGGAAATGACTAATTAAATAATTATTTTAGTTCTAGGATGGGTCTTTGTCCTACGAGTGGTGTTTGGTTGCTACTCACACAACCATACGATGGTCACTAGATCCCATTCTTACTGTGGAGTGTTAGGGAGGAGCAAGCGTCTCGAGTACAAGAAGTCGCAGGCAATATTGCCCTACTTAAAGAATTTGTTGGAGTGGATAATCTAATGGGGAGGGTGGTGATGTTAGCTCTTCCAACGACGTTGGATGGAGTGGTTTTCGTGGAGCAGGTGCATGTGATGGGTGAGGACATGGAGGATTAATGGTGGTTGCTGTGTGGGTGGCATCGTTTGGAGGTGGTTTGATTGTCTAGTCTGATACTCTATTTTATCTTTTTGCTCGTTAATGGGATCTCATTGTATGCAATATATTTGGGGTTGGGCCCCCGTAGAGCCTAATTCACTGATCAAAAAAAGAAATTATGCATGGTTTTAAAAATAAATAATTTTTCATTTATTTTTATTTTTTAAAAATTTAACTTGTTGACAAGCCTAATACACAGGTGGTGTCCTCTACAACTTTGTTTTTTTCTTCCTTACTTCTACTTCTTCTCTGGGGATCTCACATCCTCTGTTGAAGCTTAAGTTGGAGGATTACCTAACCATGTGTGATGATCGTAAGAGGGGGTCACCTTCTTCAGAAGTTAGTTTTATTTTGTCTTGTGTTATCCTTGTGGTTTGGAGGCATCCCCCACTTCCCTAGAGCTGGTCACTACCTCTCTTCCCGAGGTTGACAGTGACTCTCAGGTGTTTCATCCTCCCCCCATTAAGTTGATATAGGTCACTCCTAAAAAGTGCATGTTCAACTCGATGGATGATATCCCAACTTTTTCCTTGATCTTTGCAAGATCAATGAACTTTTTTTCACAAGAACTCAGTGAAAAGGACCTGGAAGGGCCTTCTTCCTTGGCTCTTGTTGCAAGAAATTCAGAGGGTACTGGCCTTGCTATCTCACCTTTGTAGGTTCACCCTCCCTCCTCTTTTGATGACCTAGATTGGGAGCAAGATGACTTGTCGGTCAATGAGGACTAGGTTGGTGCCTCTTCTACATCTGTAGATTATATTTGTTTATGTGTTTGTGTTCCCCCGTGCTTGTATTTTAATGTTTTTGATGTTGCCTAGAGGAACCTTGTTACCCTTGCAGTACTTGGATACAAGTACAAAAATTTGTCATACATATTTCTTCTATTGGTTCCATCATGCTTCCATGTGTCATAATCTTGCCTTTCGATATTGGGGACGATGCAAAGCATTGGAGGCATTGAGGCCTTCTTCCATGTTGATCTAATTTTTTTTTTTTTTTTTGATGTGCTCTTCTTCACATTCTAAGAACTTTGGGATTGATGAAAGTTCATACATATACTATATTATATCTATCTATTTATGTCTATGAATAGTTCTAACCCCATTTTCTTAGATCCCCTTGTCTCTTGATTTCTTTGTCTCTATTTGTATGCTTATTGATGTTGTGGTTTCAAGGGTGTTGGCAAGAAGTTGAGTCCACTTTTTGGCCAAAAAGTGGAAGTGTTTTTCCTGATTTTCAGAATTTGACACATTTGACCTTAAAATTTGAAGCACTTAGAGATGGAATCTTCAAAAACGTCACTAATCATAAAATGTAGTACTCGGAGTCTAGTTTCCAAATATGTAATTTATTTCAATACCTAGATTGTATAAATTGAATTTCAATTGCAGTTTCTAAAAACCACTATTTAAAAGTCACTTTTTTTTACCATACCATGCACATGTACGACATCCATATTTTGACCTAAATTATCGTATTTTTCTAAATCCTTTTGGGAAAAGATTTTTGACTCACTGAAGCTTGTTCTCAATACTTTTTTGTAATTTTTATTGAATTTTTTATTTGTTAATTTTTATTAGGCATATTTGTCATTTTGAAAAATCGTCGTGTACGACACGCATAAGATGACCTAAACTTATCATTTTTTGATTTTTTTAAAATTGAAAAGAATTATTTGGAGTTTTTTCTCGTGCAATTCATTCATCAAAATGTTATGTTGATCAAAAGTTATTAAAATAGTAAAAAAACCCTGATATTTAAAGTTTATGGACCAATTTCATCAGAAATTAATTGAAAAATAGAAAAAATAATCCAATTGTAAAAAAATTACATATTTGGAATGTGCATTGTCTCATCTAAAATGGGTTTTAATTTCATCAAAAAAATTGCAAAAAAAGTCATCAGCCATATGTCCAAACTAGGTATTTGTCTCTGACAGTGTTAGGACCTTCAACTTGCAAGTCAAACCAGGTTGAAGGCCTAGGTTCAGATTCCCAATGATTTTCTCGAACCCCAACCACAAAGAAAATCCAATTTCAATTTTTTGGAAACGAGATCCCAATTTGTAAAGTGGGATCCTATTTCCCAATATTAAATGTTGTGACCATTGACAGGGAAACGGGATCCCGCTTTATAAACGAGATCCCATTCCTTTGTCAACGGTCCCCACATTTAATATAGGGGAATGGGATCCTATTTGTTTATAACCATTTTATTTAAATTTACTGTCAAATTTACTGTGAAGTCTGCAACTTCACATGTACGGCCGAGAGTAATAAAAGTGGGCTATTTTTCATCAACTATTGTCTTTACAGGTGGTGAACATGATTTTTGATTGATTTTTTCAAAGGAGGCATCATGTAAACCATTTTTGAAGTGGAATAGTGTTAGTTTTGTACTTGTTTGGAGGAACAAAAGGTCTTCAACTTGTAATATGGATTGAATTTTTCAAAGGAGGCATGAAGAAAATAGTTTTTAAAGTGGAATTGTGCTAGTTTTCTACTTGTTTTGAGGAACACAAGAGGAAGAATTTTGTCCTTATAGGTCTTCAACTTCCAATTTGGATTGAATTTTTTTAAGAATTTCACTATTGAAATTCATTTGTGCTTGAGAATTTTATAATAATGGGAGATAAATCTCGTAATAAGAGAACAAAATACATTGACTCTTGGGTGGTCCCACAATAGTGATTTACAATTTTTGGCCAAACTGGACACTGAAATATTTTTTTTTTAACTAAATCTTCACATTTGGGCACCTATAGCTGCTAAATCGTGAGGAATTTGAAGATTATGCAAACTAGAGTTTCATGACATTTTGTCTATAGATTCTAAATATAGTTTTTTCAAAAAAATTGGAATTAAATTGCACTTCTTTCTCCATCTCCTCGAAAACTATTTTTTCTAAAAACAACATTTTAAAAAAGTGATGCCTCGTCATGATAACGCATAACTTTTTTTCCATGAAGGATAAAATTCTAATTCTTTTGAATTTAGATTTGTAACTCCGATATCTAGTGCTTCCACTTTGGTTAGATAGTTTTTTTATTGAATATTTTTCTTTAATCAAGTTTCAAAAGTCAAACCAATTACAATTCAGACATAGTGCAACTGTATAACACGTAACTTTTTGTATGTATCGAAATTCAATTTTTTTTGGATCAAGGACTTCAATATTTGGTGCACTCATATTTAAAAAAAAAATTGATAATCTTCTATTTTTTTCCACATCGTAAAACAAAGAGCTTGATTTTTGGTGAAAATCCTACATTCACAAGAAATAAAAAATAAATATAATTAAATAAAATTAAATTATTTAAAATTATACTTTTTGGGAAGCTTATAATAAGGACTACATACTTACAAAAATAAAATTTTAAATGAATTCATTTGATCCCTCAAAAGGTATATCAAACATGGATTTTTATTAGCATTTTGATAGGTGTAAAGGAGACTCCGTTATAGGTATGGTTTAAAACTAGCGAGGTTCTAGATCCAAGGGGGTTTGATCTAAGGTAGTTTGATCAAACCCTCTTCAATTGGAACTTTTTAAGGCTTAAATCATTATATTTTCTAAAAATATGCGATTTCAGCAAAAATTAGAATCTCCCAAAAATTGTAAACCAGCTTTGTAGGATCACCCTCAAGAAGTTGAAGCAAAGAGAGACAAAGAGAGACAAAGAGAAAGAGAAAGAAGAATGAGAATTAAATCAGTGAATAATGGTGGAGCATCCAATTCCATAACTATTGAAGATGAAAACATTGAGGAGACCATGGTTCTAGATGAAGCTAATTTGCAAGAAGTCAATTTGGAGAAGAATATGATTATACAAGCAAGTCCTACTATGTCTTCATATCCCTCTTTCAATGCTATGGAGAATGTTTCAATATGCACAAATCCAGGTACGTTTTCAAATCCACATGTTAGTGAAATGGTAAATTTGTATGTAGAAGTTTTACAAGATGTTGGACTTAATGATGTTGACATTGATAATATTCGGAGAGATGAAACTTTTATAGAATTTGTTGAAAACGAAAAATAAAAATCTTTTGTTGCAAATGAAAATGAGAATGATCCTTTTGTTGAAAATGAAAACAAAAATTGTTTTGTTGATGAAAATGAAAATAAAAACCATTTTGTTGATGAAAATGTAAATCGTTTTGAAGTTGAAAATGAAAATGAAAATGAAAATGAAGATGAAGATGAAAATATGGAATGTGATGTTGAATTTAATGAAAATACTTTTTTTTTTTAAATTGAAAGTGGTGTTTTCGATAATCTTCCTGGTCAAATTTATTGGAGGAAAATAAGAACACATGCGAATAGAATATACAACAAATTCTTTTATCATAAAAAAATTGCATTTCAATGTCAACTAAGGATGCAATTGATGAGAATGCAAAAAATGAGGAAAGTAATGAAAAGGTTAGGCTTTTATGTTAAACCATAAAAGAAAAGATCAATCATTAAAACATGTTATGTCTACTGTTGCTAGTGCCATTCAATCTATTGGGAAAAATAGTCGATCTAAAGATAAAAATGCAGCAAGAAGAGCTATAACAACTGCTATAGTTAATAAAGCAACTTTAAATAAAAGAATGGTAAACAATATTAGTGAAGTTTTAAAAATACATCCTAAAACATTACTAAGAGCGGCAAAAAGAAGAGAAATTATAGAAAATGATACTATCAATCAATGTTGGAGTTTCAGTGGACGACTACCAAGGTCTGATATGAAATTGAATGTTGAAATTAAATCTTTGATCGAAAAATATTGGCATGATAATACTAGGGTTTCATCTAATGCTAGAGATGTTTTAAAATTAAGGGTGGGGTCCAAAGTTCGTGATCCTCACCCAAAACACCTATTAGATACAACACAAACTAAATTTTATAGAAAATTTTATGGTGATTCAGTGTTACCTGGTAATATTAAAATAAGTCAAAGGTCTTTTGAAAAATGTAAACCTTGGTATGTAAAAATTAATAAGCAATGAATATCTTGTTGTAAAATGCATGTTCAATTTTGTTATTTTTATGATTTTTTTGATATATACGTTGTACCTTGCATACTAACATGATTATATAGGAGTGTGGTATTAATATGCCACCTGAAGCAATAAGGGAGTTTATTTTAGGTTTGTTTTGTGAAATATCTAATGATAATTTTTTTAATTTAAGTTCTTGTAATTTTGGACAATGCATTAACTGTGGAAATCTTTCATTCTTAAGAATTTGTATGCATGAAAGTGTTGTTAATGATTTTGGACAAAAATTAGTAGATGTTAAAAGATTTAAAAATGTTCACTATTCTTTAAAAGATGGAAAAATAGGAAAGTGTTGTGATTTAGTTACAAAAAAAGTTAGTGTGCATGCATTCATGAGTGAATTTAAGAATAAGATTGTACCAAAATATGCCATGCACTCTCAACATGCTCGATGGCTTGATGGCCAATTTTTTGCATGTAGAAACACATTTCTAATTGGTACTATACTTTCAGTGTTTGATTTTGCGGAGAATTATACTCTAGCTCCGTAAGAGGAAATTCAATCACAGTATTATAATTCAATGCAAGTAGCTATGTTTGTCCATATTGTTTATAGACATGTAGATGATAGCACTAAGGATGATAGAAATTTTTTGAGGGAGTATCATTTTTTTTTAGTGACAACCGGTTACACTCGTCAGAGTTTGTTCAATACTGTTTCAGTATATTTTATAGAAATTTAAGAGAAAGAGGAATCCAGATGAAAGAACACCTCATATGGTCAGATAATTGTATGGGGTAGTTCAAGAATGCTCAAATGTTCTATTGGTTAAGTAGAGTTCACAAGGAACTTAATGTCCATCATATACATGGATTTTTTTTTAAGTTGGGCATGGTAAAAGAGAACATGATGGAGTGGTGCAGGAGCACCTGGGAAAGTACTTGGTTTATAGAAGTTTTGTTTGAAATTAAAATTTTGTTGTGTTGTGTGAGGTCATGTTGACCATCTTGTTTGTGTTAGAGGTTTTTTTTGCTCCCTAGGTAAGAAGTGGTGAAAAGGTGAATAAGCTTTAGAAGCTTATGATGTTTGTTTTCAAAACAATGGACCAAGGTTGAAAAACACAGTGTGTTTTATAACACTAACCATTTTGGTCATCCTTAGGCTCGATCAAAGAAACTTAATTATTTCTAGGGCCTATTTAAGGGGTATCTCAACCCAGGAGTAGGGTTGGAAGCAATAAAATTTTGGTGAAACTTTGTGTGAAGAAAAAAAGAAACAGCGTTCTGAGTTGAAATTTCTGAATTTCTGAATCTTGAAGACTCTTTATGGATTAGTTTGCTACTATTTTGATTTGTACAATGTAGTGTTGGTTGTTTTCAAGCTTTGTGTAAGATTGGATAGCTTCTTTGTTGATTTGCAAGCATTTGTTGTAAATAGTTTAACTCTGCTCAAATTTTGGTCTGAACTAGATTGTTTTTAGGAAATGTGGTGCTAGAGCACTTTTCCACCGTACAAACTGTATGGCCCTTTAGAAACAGTGCCTAGACACCATGCTTGTACATATGTCAGTTGATAGGTTTTTTTTTGTGTACTGGAGATGCTAGCAAAGTCATGCCCTAGGCGAGCCAGGCAGGGTCCGGCTAGGGAAGACAGTGAGAAAAAGACTCATATCTTGCAGGGCTATGAAAATTTTGGAGAAATTATTTTTGGTGAATTTTTTTGAGGGTCTTGGAAATGCTTGGTAGTCAGGAGGAGGTTCTATCAAGTCATTTGAAGGGAGAACTTATTGACAGTCTGAAATCAGCCTAGGAAAGCTTACAAACCCTAGCTTTTGGGTCAATTTTGTGTGTGGACAGTGTATGGGCTGAGCAGGTTTAAAACCCTAAAAATATTTAAGGGGTAGGCATGAGAAACACAAACCCTAAACAAAGAACCTAGATCTTTTGGTGGGTTTAGGAGGAAATTTCCATTTACCGAGTAAGAGGCCTAATTGGGGCTTTAGGCTTGTAGCCTTTCTAACCCTAGGAAGGGATTTTGTGAAAGCGATGGTTAGTTGGAGTCTTGTGATGGAACAAGAACTCTAGATTGATCATCTTGAAGCTATTACAACATTTACACACCCCTACAAGAACCAAATTGGATGTTGAGAGGATTTGGCATTTAGGGAAGAATAAGGGTCAATGGTGAGATTGTGGCAAGGCACCAAGATTGGCTTGGTAGAAGGAAAGTGTGTTGATAGTGGGGTTGGTTAGAAGGAGTAGTGGCACCTAAACCTGAGGTAGGACCACTAGGACAAGGTGGAAGAGACACCTAGGAGTTCTTAGGATCAAGGACTCATAGCATGGGGCAGTGAGTGCCTCATCCAACCCCATCCTATCATGAAGCTAGTGCATGTGTCAAAAGAATTCTTGCTAGAGAACAATTAAAATTCAAGGATGCAGTAAAATTTAAAGATGCACATGGGATTGTGGATTGGTGTAATACAATATTATCTGCACCCGGTTCGATTGAGTACTCTATAGTCCATCGATTCTTTTGGTTGGTTGAAGAAGAGAACATTGTACCTAGAGTTGACTGCGAGACAATCAATGGATCTACTAAATGGCATTCATTTAGGAGTTCGACAACAAGCACATGGACTATTTGGACAAGGGAGCTTGCATGTTTTGGCTATTTTTGTATCTTAGGAGATTGGGAAGCATGTGAAAATACATAATGGGTTGAACAGTGGGAGCAAAGATCGTTGACACCTACACAAGCACATGATCAATATGAAAGAACTATTGAAGAAAATGATCAAGTGTTTGCATCTGAAGACTATGACCGTTTTTCAGACCTTGTACAAGAAGGTAATTTTAATTCAATTTATTTCATTTTATTTCATTTTATTGAGTTATTTTGTAATACTAAATTATTTATATGGATATGCGCAAGTTATTAAATCAAATTTTGTTTGCAAGACATGTGTATGTTGTTGTTGCACCTGAGGGGAATGAAGAGAAAATAAAATATTGGTCGGCTCGTTGTGTGGAAACTAAACATAAGTTAATAACACCTCGAGAAGATGATGATGTCTATCATTATCCAATAGGTACGGTGATCCCCTTAAGACATCCCCTTAAGAAAATTTTGATAACAATTTTTTGATCCCCTTAAGCAATTTTTTAGAACAAGTCTTTGATCCCCTTAATAAAATTTTGAGAACTTATTTGATGATGTTTTTAATGTTTTCCAATAGGATTGGTGGTGGTTGTTGGCACTTGGCTACAAAAACACCTAACAAGGAAGAATGGTCTACCTGCATTCAAAGATTATGAAACGCATAAAAAGATTATACATTATTCACATTTGGTGGTGGCAACAAATATAAAACTAGATCGGTATCATGGAAGACCTTCAAATAAAGTGCTATGGAAAATTTCTATGGAAGAGCATGAGCCAATCATAGATGCATTGCAAAAAAGAGAGGATGCAGATGATACAATGGAATAAGTAAATACAAGTAAATATAGTTTTAGTTTTATATTGTCCTTTCAAATAGAGTGAATACATGTTTCGATATTGGTCAAGGGTGTTATTAGTTGAAATTGATTTAAATTTTCCTTTTATAGATCCTTGAGGCATAATCACAAAAAGGATCTAGTCCATGCAGATTCAACCTAAACAACATGGTATACTTGGTAAAAACAAGTCATTATTAGTTAAATTATATTTAAATACATGTTTCGATTACATATTGATATTGTTTGTACATTAATAGTTAAAATTGATTTATTATCCTTTTTTGTATCCTTAAGCCATCATTGCATTGATCTCATACTTTGAAACAAAAAGGAGAGGATGCTTGGATTCAACCTACACACATGTGTGGAATACTTTTAAATGCAGGTAATTGAGTTGTGTACATATAGATAGTTTTATATAAATTAAAATATGTACGTTTTGATGATTTCATTGATATTGCTTGTACCTTTTTGATATCAGGTGGTGTGAAGACCTACTACATTCTGGGCATGAGTTTGAGATGTTCTTGAGATGGCATATCCAAATTTTGTAAACATTGTTTTGAGATGACATATATGTACATACATACATAAAAAATTAAACATTTTGTACAAATTACAAATACATGTACATACACAATTATGTACTCTATGTACTTCTATGTATCAAAATCGATATTCTATATATTGTTTGTTAAATGTGCATGTTTTCCTACTTTGAAACTTTATATTTGATTGTATAATCACTAAATATCATGCATGCATTATTTTTAAATCAATTATATCCTTAAGACGTTGTATTATGACCCCTCAAGACATCCCCTTAAGACGTTGTATTATGACCCCTTAAGACATCCCCTTAATATGTTGTATTATGACCCCTTAAGACATCCCCTTAAGACGTCGTATTAGGACCCCTAAGACATCCCCTTAATATGTGTTGTATTAGCACATATCCTAAATATTAGACTTAATTATATCATTTGTTATGATGACTCACCCTAAAACTTATAATACTTGTTAATATCAATTAATATTTATACTCAATTATACTCTTCTTTGATCCCCTTAAGACGTCATATTAGGACCCCTTAAGACATCCCCTTAAGACAACCTATAATTAGTGTTGGATGTTATTATTTGTTTTGACAGCTTATAAATTAGTATTTGATACCATTATTTGTTTTGATAGCTTATAAATTAGTATCGGATGCCATTATTTGTTTTGACAACTTATAAATTAGTATTGGATGCCATTATTTGTTTTGACAGCTTATAAATTAGTATTGGATGTCATTATTTGTTTTGATAGCTTCTCAAGTAGTGTTGGGTGCTATTATTTATAGAATTTATTAATGCTTTTGTTCTCTAATCTTGTATGGTATTGTTTATTTCTTAAAATGTTATCCTTTTTGGTATATAAACGGATTGCTTTTGTTTGTAAATTATGATTTATTGACTAATTATTGATTGGCGTGAATTGAATAAGTTCATTGACTAATTATCGCTAATTATTGAATGTACATATCATGTATATCACGTATGAGATCACTAAATTTGTAAAGTATAAATATTAAAATGTCCTATTAATTTCAAATTTAATTTCATATTTATATTTAATTTCACATTAATGTCTTATATTAATGTCTTGACTATGAACATAAAATGCATAAATGTACATGTGTAAATTAAAATTCCAAACAATAATAAAGTCCATAATTTATGTAACATATTAAGTGCATGAAACCAATATATTAAGTGCATGAAATAAAGTCCAACTAAGTACTTGAGCCATGAAATATAAATTCCAATAGAGTACATGAGAAACTAAATATAGTCCATGAAATAAACAAATATAACCCATAAAATCATGTTTCCTAGGTCATGTATTGTCTCTATAATCCCGAGAGATCTCTGTACCTACCATGTGGACTATCACACACAGGATGAGTTGAAACACTTTGTACAGAGAAAGATAGGAAATGGGATGAGACAATGAAAATGATTTAATGACAATTTAATTTATAATCCATCATAAAATTAAATTACCATCATATCTGCGTTTGGATGCTCTGGTGCACCTAAAGCAACCTCTAAATTCTCTAAATCAATCTACATAAACAAGACAAAGAAAGTTGAAATTAGATGTACAAGTCTACAATTAAAAATGATTTAATTCAATTTAATTTATAATTTATCATATTTTAATTATCTGCAATTACGGGTTTGTGCACCTCTTCTCGGACCTATTTACTTTTTGTACTCAACTACAAGATGTACCTTCTTGTATAAAAGAAAAGAATTTAAAACCTGTATTAGCTCACATATTATATATGCCTTATATATTCAATTTTAAAATTTAAAATTAAAGTTATATTCAAATTATATAATTGCATAATTGACTTTAAATATAATAAAAATTAAATTACCATTTGATCTAGGAGCCTACTCTTTGCACATCCTCCTAGAGGATGTAACTATGTACAGGTCAAGGGTTGAAAGTTACACTAAAAAAGTCCTACAAGATCAAAATTAAAGCATGTATACTTGAATTAGGTTAAAATATATATATTCAAGTTTGCATATTTTGTGTAGAATTTTTTTTAAACAACCTAAAAATCAAAGGCCTCATGAGTAGCCGCAACATCTAATGTTTGTCTGATGCCCATTCTCATTGTGGTATCAACCTAGACATACATGTAGACATTTAACGCTTATAATATTTGCAAGTGTACGTGCACATTTCATATATAGTGAATTAAAATTTCATAATTGTAACTATACTAATGTAAGT